>JAKCWG010000167.1:0-100000 GCA_021464415.1 Lonicera japonica
ACTCTATTAATATACATTTTGCTACTATTCTATTTTATTTAACATATTGTTATATAATATATTATTTATATGGTGAACAGTGCATATCCGATTTTTTCCGATTTATCCCCGATAAATCCCCGATAAAATGAAAAATCCCCACTCCCCACCTTGCCGATCGATTTCCGATTCACGATTTTTAGAACATTGGTCATTCTATTATACATTTAGGCTACATTTGATAAAAAGATGAAAAATGATGTGAAAAATAATTGATTTGTGTGAGAACGCGTTTCTCTGTAATCTACTCTCCTTTTTTAGGCACTTTAGTACCCTTTTCGGAATTTGATTCTCCTTTGAAATCCAACCCCTCCCCGTCTCTGAACTGCACGGGTGAAATTTTAGTTTGATTCCATTTATTCTTGATCACCATTCATTTCATGTTGAATTAAGCTGAATAAAGGTCTATTTTAGTTGTAGTTTTGTTTTTGCACTCACTTGTATTGCTTCGACTTATAAACATCATAAGATAGAACAATTAATCTTTAGCCCTGTTCTGATATTCTATGTTATCAGGGACGGAGTAAAAAAATTGGTCTTTTGGGGGTTGAAGAAATAAATTACTCGTATTATAAAAAAAAATTGGATTTTTGAGGTGATATTTTGCACCAATAAAGCAGGCGATGTATTTTTCGCTCCCATATTGTCATGAAAGAATTATTATTCACAATGATGCATTCGATGGTGAAAAACATCATTTTATAACATAATTGCATTAACATTTTTGTTTGCTTTTAAAGATTTCACTAGTGACTATCACTTGCAGTGGAAAATATTATTATTTTTCTTTGTGTAATTAATAATAATAAAATATATTTGACCAATTTCTGTTATAAAAACTAGTTATCTTTGACTACAAGTGTTTCTAGCGGGATTCGAATCTTTGCAGAACGGCAACTTAGGTAAAGATGGATAGGAAATTACTTTAATTGCGGGTACTTGAGTTTTGCCATGGAACTATACATATATCTATATATCTTTGTGCTACTATTAGATTCTTCTTTTTATTATTTTCTCAGTAAAATGTTTGTTTTATAACCTCAGTATATAGGATTTTGTTACAATTAACCATACTAAATGGAAACTAAACACACAGGCACTGATTCATAAGTGAACTGATGATATATTCAAATGATGAAGAAAACCTCCTCTTGTTCATTCAAGATAAATAAGCAAATTTCTCCCCTTCATTTTTCCATCTCTTGCTTCATGTCATTATTATTGCTTTGGTAGGTTATTTGGCTTGACAAAACAATGTTCCTTCGCATATTTCAGCACGCCATATGTTTATGTAAATTCCTTAAAAGGATATATCGGCAATTGACACTAGCAACATAAACACTGTTATCAGTGAATTGGTTAGTAGCTTAGTGGTATGCGCCAATGGCGGCATTTTCTAGGAAAAAAATATGTACTTGTGTTTATATACTCGTTAAATGCAAATGCAGCACTAGGAAATTTTTTAATTAATAATGTTGATGTTTGATTGTTGTGGAACAACTACAGCTTAACTATACACTATTCACGAATTAAGAACATTTTAGTACAACGTACTGATTAGTAATAAAATGATGTGTGCTCCTATCCCACCCCCACCCACCACAAACAGAAAGGCAAAAAAAGTAGAAAGGAAAGAACACGGTCTAATCGAAATTCTCTGGGTAAATTTTCATTTAAATCCCCTGCTGCTGCTCATAGGATCTGCTTCCGTTATTCAATAGAATTTCAAGACCACATTGGATTGGGCTAGGCCAAAATCGATTTGATGAAATAAGAAGAGCCAGTGAGAGAGAAATAACTCATTCAAAATGTTTTTAAAGTACTACGTAGTACGACTGGATCGAATAACCTCTTCTTAGATAAATATCCAGTCTCTTAGTAGGTCATTTATCATCGCAAAGAGAACCAAATGAGACCCGTCCCATTGCTTTCCCCCTCTCTTCATTCCCCTTTGAAAGAATAAATATATTTTTTTTAAATAAAAAAAGAGAAAAGAAAAGAAAAATCTAAAGCTCTAGTATCCTGCAGTCTTCCTTTAACGGCTTGTTGTGCAACAATGACATACTCTCCATTGGAACGGTCTTTTCTGGAACTGCGAACAAAATCGAGATTGGCCATTTATGCTGAAGAAAAAAAAAAAAAAAAAAAAAAAAAAAACTCCTACTTAGTCTTCTTTTGGATGTCTCAATATAAACATTCTATTGTTTCATAAATCAAATCGCCAAGTGAATGAACAAAATTAAATTCACATTTTAAGTGATCTAGACCACTCCTAATTCGTAGTATCAAGTGAATTCTTTCCACTTGTCAGTTGTACTCCCTCGGTCTCAAGTAAAGTCTCTCTCTCTCTCTCTCTCTCTCTCTCTCTCTCTCTCATTCTTGGGACGCCTCAAACTAAGGACTGTATCTCTATACGCACTGTTAATATTATGTCCCATAGATGGGACAGATTTTCCAGAATAAAAAACCCTCAAGTGATGAACAAAAGGCAGGCTCTTACACCTTCCCTTTGAAAAATTTCCCTTACTTTAAAAATCAAGAATTGGAAACAGACAAGAACATAAAAAGTATTTTATTTGAAATTGTTTGATAACCAATCCATATTGCAAGAAATAAAATAAAATTACAATATGTGCATAATGTTGTATCCAAAAAGCAAACTTTTACAATGAAAATAAGGTAGAAAAATAATCTTTTTCAGAACTGCCCGAAACCACACCTACACAATTGCTAACATGAAAACAAACATTTATATCTTGGAATCGACATGTTCAGCCATAAGGGAAACATTTATCAGCAAAACATTTGTCATTTCAGGATAAATATCGCTCAAAAAACTGCACTTTAGCATTATTCATAGGCTTTGTACAAAGATAATTATCAGAGAGTTGATTGTGGTGATAAAAGTAATTAGAAAACCAAAGAATGAAGGGAATATTTGGCATGCCGTCTTAAGACGTCAGTTTTGCGTAAAAGAATTAGCAAATCGATCTAATTCATTTGTAACTCCTAACTTACTAAGAAAGGAATCTCGATCCTAGGTTTAGTTTCAACATTCAGCTGGTAATAAAACAACTAAGCATACATATTCTAGGGGTGAAGGTAATGTGATCTAGCCTAGCAAAAAAATTAGCCCTATGTTCTTGCATGTTCTCACGACCGGCTGGCTGAAGAATTTAATTATTTATTTTATATTTCTTAAAGCCCAAGGATTATAGATAATTATTTCCTAGAGTTATTATTATTTTAAAATTATTTTGGGCTTATTTTAGAGTGTTTATTAGTTTCCTTGTTGCATTAGGAATATTCTAGGTGTTATTATTTTCCTTTTCTAAGTAAGAAATAGCTTCCTTGTGGAATTAGGATTAATGCTTTGTTTACTCCTATTTAAGGGAGGCATATTATTGTTTTACAATTAATTAAAAGTTTTGATGATTAATTAAATTGAGAGTTTTCTCTTTGTGTTTTTTAAGAACATGTTGAACATGTTGAATTAATTAATTCAATTGTTTTCGACTTATCAATCAATTCTCCTCCAATTGATTGTGGCGTCTTCGATTATGCCGAGGTTCGCGCTTCTTTAAGCGTTGGGTTGAGGTTTCCGCCTTCCATCTTTCGCGTGATTCCAAGGTTCTAATCTGTTTATAGACTACAGGTCAAGGATCCATTAGCCTGGTTAGGAAAGACGATCCGAGTTCGCGTCAGAAGGTACATAATAGAATGCGGCTTATGGATATGGATTATAATGTAGTTGATTAGGAAGCTAAAAAATCAATGGAAAGCAAATGACCTAACCAAATGGTACCTCTTAAATCTCATTTAGAAAATTTTGAAAAGATTAAACTTAAACATGATTGACAGACCCACACAACTGCAAAAGAAATAAAAACCAGAGGCATATACTAACCAATTAGCTCTTAAACTTCCTCGTAACCTAGCCATATTGATTGTTGCTGTCAAATAGATCCAATCTTTTATCCTTTGCAAGAATTTGAAATAGGCATGTCTCCATCTGCTCCGCAGCAGTATTAGGACAAAAGAATCCCCAAAATCCAATAACAAAACCAAGAACCACACTTAAATAAAACCCTATTGTTACAAACCTTTCAGCGTCTTCTTCATTATTCTCATATTTTCCATGCCAAGCAGGAGGATGAAGTAGATTCATTTTATCTTCTGGGCACTAACTTGGCAGTGGAAGCCCGCAAAGTTTGTCATTTCTAGCATAATCAGAGACATTGAAGCTTTGGAGTTGTGTACTTGACATAATTTTAACAGTAAATCCAAGACACTAAGAAGAGTCGAACCAGCAAGCTCCATTGGAATCTCACCAAAAAGCTGGTTTATGGACAAGTCGAGATATTCTAACATTTTATATTACCCATCTTCTGAATGATATTTCTAGTCAAGTTGTTACTTGATAGGCTGAGGGAAATCAATCCCTCGAGACTTGAAAATTCTTGGGAATTTTTCCGCTAAGTTCATGTAAAGCCTCCTATTTCGTCTCTGTGCTAATCCTCCTCTTAAGCCTAATTAAGGCCAAATCTCCGTTGAAAGAGCCGATTTGTGTAATGGAATCTTCATAGTTGATCTAACACTTTTAGTAGGTCATTTAATGATATGAAGTATGCGTGCATAGTTGGAACGCACTTCAGGAAGCCGTGGTCGAATTTGGTGGCTAACGGTGAAAATTAAACGTTTGTCGAAGTGAGTTTTTGGCCAAATTTGAGAGGTCATAAATTTTTCATATGAAATCCAAATGACTCCTCATTTGCAGCCATAGTTTCATCTATTTCCCTCTATAAGTTCCGTGTTGAGCCTAAGTTGAGATAACATCATTTCGGGGGTCAACGGGGCACGACAAAGTGGGAACTTTGTGCAGAATTTCTTTGATTAATCAAAATAATGCTTTAATCGATTAAAGCTGGGAAGCGGGTAAAATGTGTTGTTTTGGCTAGATATTTATCCCCTTACACCCCTTTTCCTTCCCAATTCGACCACTAGCCATGAGAGGGTTAGATAGAGAGTAAAAAGCTCATCTTTTGAGTGAAATGGAGAGATCTTTGCCCATGCTTCATCATTTTACAATATAATCAATAAATTATCATCATCTTCTTCATCCTCCATGGCTAGGGCTTGGTGCATTTTGGGGGAAATTCGAGATTGCTTCGTTTGGGCTAAATTCAATACTTCATCTTCGAGGTTCTAGCTTGAATGAGGTGGGAACACTATTACTCAAACTCTTTTTCAAATTATTCTATGTTGCATCTTTAAAATCAATCAATGAGGAATTGTATTCCAACACCTAAAAGATATCAAGCGCAAAAAATTATTTTGTGATTGCGGCCAATTTGGGAAATGTCTCCCCAAATTGTAGTATGCAAATCAAATATTGTCCAATTGAAAAGAAGGAGCCCAATCAAAGATGAGTTATAAACCCAGTGAATTAAATGATAAGTCTAAATGCTTCAATTTAGAGAGATTGAAGAGGTTGGCTTTAAAGATTATATGGAACACCCACGCCTTAATCTACAGGATAACGCCCTTATTTAAGACCTGGAGTGTCAACTAAGATAGGTGTATAAGAGGAATGTAAATCAACAACAATACAAGTATCAAGCGAAGATAAGTATAAGATACAAACTGATACTATAACTAGTAAACATGCAACGTAGATATACAAAACCAAGCATTACAATTTCCCAAAAAGTATATACAATCCTCGGGCAAGTAGTGGCTTCCCAGATTTTAAGACCTGGAGTGTCAATAACCCATCTGAGTAGAACTAAGGAAGAGGGTAATACAAAAGGGTTATCAAGTGATTAGAGTACGGGTCGTCACACGTTGAGTGTAGTGAGAAGAATTATGTATACTTTTGGTGGTTTGATCTTCACCCAAATGAAGATTGTAGTAACCGGTTCATTCTTGACCCGGCCCGTAAAAAAATATATAGTGGAATTTCTCAGGTACTGGCCTTAGGCGCAACGGTGATGAGCCAAACCGCGTAAAAAAAACTCCTTGAATTTATGGTTTATTCTTTCAAACTTGAAACTTTATTATTTATTGTTATATATACATATATTCCTTGAGTTTGTTAATTTTGATATATTTATTAATAAATTGGTTTATTTTTTTTAATTCTTATAATTTGCCATAAACACTTCAACCTCCACCCCGGATCGCGTCTAGGGTTAATTTCTGACTAACAACAAAATTGATCATATACGACGGGTATTGGTCAAGCGAAGATATGTTTGTATTATTATATACAATGGCATAGCCAAAAAAATTAATGAGTGGGGTCATTTAATAATGTATCACCAATTTCACACTAACTGTAGGGAACTAAATTATAAATTGATGAAGATGATGAATGAGCAACACTACTCGGGTCATAAAAACACAACCCAATAATAAGTCTAAATGTATCTCTATCACTCAAAAATGCATTTGGGTATGGACACAATTTTTGAAATATTTTTGGTCATATTATGTGTTTTTTCATGAAAAATATGGGTGTTCTAGAAACTTTTTTAATTCCTTTTTTTTATATAAATAATTTGACCACACTCCTAATTTTTTTTTCTAAATTAAGTGATGTCAATCATACCCGACCAACCCAAACGCAACCATATATACCCAATTTATACTCATATTTTACATATTATGTGGGTTCATTAAATTGTGTACACAAAAAAGAGTTTTTTATTTTTAAAGAAAACGGGAAGAAACACCTTAATACTTGTGTACTTTTTCTATATAGTATATATAGAATAGCCAAATAAAACAAAACAATACTATAGAATATCAGATATTCAGATCCATAATAAATTATGCGACTACTGGTAATTCTGAGAGAGAACTTGTGAATTAGGGTTTTGACGCCGGTGAAAAAGAGGAAAAGGCCGGAAAGTTCTGAGAGGATTTAGGGTGAGGGGAAGTGTGAATGTAGTTGTATTTGCTCACACCTTGCCTTGTTTTTTTTTTTTTTTAAATCTTTTTCGTCTTACTCATGAGATATCCGAATCAGTTTTTATGCACTTCAATTAATCTCCATTAACGATTTGTGGTTGCCGCTAACCGGACATTATTTTAACAACCCCAAAAATTGATCTGAAGAGTAAACT
This sequence comes from Lonicera japonica, assembly GCA_021464415.1. Taxonomy (NCBI): domain Eukaryota; kingdom Viridiplantae; phylum Streptophyta; class Magnoliopsida; order Dipsacales; family Caprifoliaceae; genus Lonicera; species Lonicera japonica. The sequence continues at coordinate 7,167 of JAKCWG010000167.1, forward strand.
TAGTCAACCTCAAGACTTTTCCAATGGTTGCCTTATACCATGGCTAAGAACCTTGGTTTACTGACCCCTTCTTTATGTGATAGTTAATTAATGTGATAGTTAATTAACACATTTTATATTATAATAAATTTTAGGAGACAATGTTAAGTCGTAGTCACTAGTTATTAGTTAGCAATCCGTGCGATACACCATGTTTAACAAACCTTCTTTTTAACGATGTGTGGATAAACTATAGTTATTTGTAAACATACATACATACATTGTATTATATAATTTAGTAAAAATAATTGTATATACAAATAAGCATGACCGGCAATTAAAGAAAATGTGAAGGGTGCATATTTGAATCTAAAAAAAAAACACAATCCTACATGACTATTATTATCCTATAACTTTAATGTGCCATATAAATAAATATAATATACTATATAAATAAATATGACAAACTAATTTAATGAGCAAAGCTTTAAAAGTGATTAATAAACCAAATGCAGGAAAAAAAAATTCAACTCTCTAAACATTTGAGATGGAGTGGATTAGCATGTACCATTTAAAGTGTTAGTTTAGCATAAAACTAATAATTCATCATATCATATATACTTGACAAATTGAACACTCTGATAAAAATCTATTTCATTTGCTTGAATTTTTAAAAACTACGGAAATTACTATTACATAAGTTACTTATTCATATTATTAAAACAACTTGCAAGTTGCAACATTAGTTGATAACATTTTATCTTATCGCTTTGTCAAATAATTGACTTAAATATGTTTCTTGTGGAGAATAAAATATGTACTGCATTTGTTTCAAATTAATTTTGCAACTTTTACTTTGTTGTTTTCTAGAGGACATTAAAAATATTATAAAAATGATGCTACTTCCTCTATAGTACTAAATTAAAAATGTTATAATTATTATTTTTATTAAGCATTAAAAATATAAGAAATAAATTAATATTATAGAACCATTAAGAATATAATAAAAGTTATTAATGTTACTAGGTTTTCCATAATACCATATAGTAGATTTATGGGTGACTAAATATTATTATATCCCTTAGATGTGTCACAACGTGAATTCCGTGGAAGAACTTAAATTTGCACTCTATTTCTCGACTAAAGTTTTCTAAAAAATAAAAATAATAATAATAATAATATATAGACACAAGTAGCAATGTAGCAAACTCATCGCATAAATATGTGCACCAAACCCGGCGGGCCTTTCAAGGACACGCCTCCCTGCTCGAAATATCTCTCTAATTACAACTTCCTTATATAACTCTTCTTTAATTTATGGGTCTAAAATACTCTCCATCCCCAATTAATATCAACCATTCCGTATGCGTTCGCGATGACAAAGATTCGAAACATGGAAGAGGTAATCAATTATTTGACCATATACCTTCCCTTAGAATGAACAAGTCTTTAAAAGTTGAGGAGCCGGCATAATACTAATAATTAGCCAAAAGCACCGCGAGGGTGCAAAGCAAGGCAGCAATATATCCCAGCCACTGGAACTCTCTCGGAAGGTACGAAGTGAATCCCATGATGACACCCCATGCGCAACCTATAGGTCCGATATTGGCAAAAATACGCGCGGCCCCGGGTTTGGTATAACGGAGAGAGAGGGCAGCGGTGGACGCCACATGGCCAACCAGGTTAGCCGCCCCAGAAAACCCTAAGAGTCTTTGAGAAGTAGGAGTGGTGGCCCACGGTGGTGGATTACTACCCATGAGAGAAACAGTGTTTGCCAACCCTATCTCGCAAAGTTTAAACGGTCCATCAATTGCTTGCTCTTTTTTATTACTATGATCAGGGCTTTCGGGCATGTCGACTACATGCTCATCATTGACTTTTTTATTATCAATGTTTCGCTTCATAGCAGCCTCATACGATTTCTGTCCAGCTTCCGTTGATTTCTGCGTAGCTTCTGTTAACCCTTCATAATTTCCTTCATCATCAGATGCAGAATGATTCTGCACCAAATTAAGAGCACGTACGAGGCTCGTAGTTTAGCATTTCAACCAAGAACACCCGACACAAGCATGCTGTGTTTTTAATTAAAATCTCGTGTGGTAATGTGGTTTCATAGCTAAAACTATTTTTACCCCACTCGAGAATGCATATTATTCCCACCAAACTCTAAAAAGTAAAAGAATATTTTAACCATCAACTCATTTCATTTTGCAACTTTTGCAGAAGGTAAATAAAGATGTTGATAACAAGAGAAAAAAAATAAAATAGTTCTCAATGCGTACCTTATGAGTGTGATTCCGGTCTGAATGACCTCTGACTTCACCGCGTCCATAGTTCATGTTTTCAGTACTCAAGCCTGATGTCTCACCGCATCCGTACTTCATATTTTTAGTACTCGAGCGAGATGTTTCACCCCGTCCGTACTTCATATTTTTAGTACTCGTGCCGGATGTTTCACCGATACAGAAAACTCGTCCATCACCAACTTCATTGTGCAGGTTAGGTACTCTGCAAATATACCGTTGCTTGTCTTCTACTGACAGTTTATTGAACCATTCACCTACATCCTGATCCACAAACAATTAATTATCGCGCCAAAGTATAGTGTTTTATTAATTACGTAACACCATTCACATTGCTTATGTCAAATTTGTAGCACCATTGACTGCGCAAACTTCTAAATCAACATATTTATCTCTATATGGTAGTGAAACTCCAAATTTTTCATACGTTTAAGTTTTAATAGAGTGAACAACCATGTTCATATGATCTCGTACGGCTGAACAATGCTCGAATGAAATCACACGATCAATCCTATATTATCCGATACTCAATCTTGGTTTGATGCTAATTTTTATTTGCACCGATTAAAAATGGTAAAGACACTTGCTAAAAAATGGCCAAAACTCGAATTCGCTGAGAGCTGTTAAGGCAGCTGTTACAGTGTATGATGGTCAAAAATTGCCCACTTACTTTTACTTTTATTTGATCATCACTTGATCCTAAGAGCTCCTTTTTCTTCAAATGTATGTTGTCCTTCACTTATATGAGTATTATTTTATTTTTTTGGCCATATGCAATATAACTCCTTTATAAACTTAACACTAAATTTACAATTTTAAACATTTAGTTTATCATACTGAGTATGAATATAATGTTCTAATACAAACAATGGATAGTAGGCCTGGTTTAAGTCCACCTTTTGATGATAATTTTTATTAACATTAGTTGCGAATACAAGTTGGTAAAACATAGTACATACAATGATTCGACCTCCTTCATGTGAAGGGCTAATTCATTTTTTAGATATAAGTAACTAGCTATCACAATGTGATAAACCTCACTCACCACATTAGAGAAGAGTGGAGAGAAAGGTGGTAGTTAGTAGGGTAATAGGAAGGTGTGTTGGCCATACATCCATTTTGCTGCTGCCACCGGTCAACTCTCGGAAGGCTTTTTATATGTGCTAGAATCCCAAAAATGTTATCACATCGAACATTTTTTAAAATATTCATTTCAAAAAAATAAAAATAGAATCATAGCAATAAATTAGCTTGGGTCGACTATTAAAAGAAGGCTTAATTAATTTATGGAAAACTTTTTTATATTTTTTTACTTAATATTATATTGTTTTTGCAATTGAAGTCATACGTTGACAAAAGCCAGCCGTGGGTTAAATCCCCTAGATAAATATAATTAGGGTGTCATTATTTATTAATCTAAGCAATAAATATAGATATACGAGAAAATCAAATAAATTAGTTATTAATTTTGCAAATCCAGTCAAAACTTTGTTAATCAAAATGGTTTTTACCGGCCCCAAGAATGCATGTTATTTCCGCCAGAACTCCCAAAAAACAATAGAATATATGTTTAATAACTTACTCATTTTATTTTACAACTTCTGAAAAGGTTAATAAAAATTTGATAACAACAGAATTAGAAAAGTAATGTCTCAATCCGTACCTCACGATCTCCAACTCTAATCTCACGTTTCAAGCGGCGGATCTCTTCAAAATGTTTAAGCCACGCTTCATGCTCCTGATCCAAGTTTAGTTTTTAATTACGTAATACAAACAAATATGTATGAATTATTTACACAAAAATAGCTATACAAGCAAAAGTGAAAAATTAGAAAGGGTAATTTGTATTTTATCTCCCAAAGTTTATGTTAAAATAAACTTTGGCGCTTAAAAGTTTTAGAAATTAAACTTTGGCGCCCCTTTTTTTAACTGAACCTCTAGTTTATTTCTCTGATCATTTTAAAAACAAAGAAACAATTTCTCTATCTATATATATATATATCTCACTTATACACAACCTAGCTTATATGGACGTACCCATTTATGCATAGATAATATTTTTCTGACCACGCTAAAAATACAGACTCGTGCTTATGAAATTGCATCCTCTTTTGTTTTGAATTTTTTAATGAAATTTTGATGATATGACCTACGCATTACAAAGATTATTTCTATAAAATTTCATGAAAAAATTTATTGGTTTACAATCTCAAACAGAAGATCTTTATTATTCTTAAAATAAAGAATTCATTTATTTTTTAATGCAAAAATATTTCTATATATATGTATCTGTATATATAAATTTAATTGAAACACTGTATAAAAAAATCTCTACATAAAAATACTTCTATTTTAAATCAATAATTTTTAGAATTTAAGACAACATTTGAAATTAATTTTTAAAATCAACCTTTTACATTGAGGAATAGTGTTTCCACGATTCCTCCACTACATGTGAACTTGATCGTTGAAAAAATTAAAATTAAAAATTAACCTTTTACATTGAGGAATAGTGCTTGATGGATCTATATTTTTTATGAATATATTTGTATGTTATTTCATATTATACAATTCTTTTTAAGTAAATAACCCATTTGTACCCCAAACGTTTTACTTAGTTTTAAGTTGCACTTCAAATTTTAATTTGTTTCACTTTATATTCTAAATTTTCAAAAATAATTTTAAATGTCGACTCTGTTAATTTTCAGTCCATTTTATAACAGAAAATGCAAAAGAAAAGGCAAAAGGGTATTTCTTGTTATTCTTCTTCTCCGGTCATTCTTCTTCCAATTCTTTTCCTTCGAAATTCTTTTGATCAGAAAAAAAAAAGGCTTTTATTAATAACATTTTATTTATAACTAAATAGCAGATATAAACATGAAACCCAGTCTAAGAACCTTGACTCTGGTGTACCAAAGAAGGAAAAGAAAAATTTTAAATTCCTGCATAGTTTAATCACATCCATCACATATTACTGAAATCAGTGAACATAAACCACAATGGCATGAGGCACAAAAAATCTAGTATTGGAAAGAGTTTGATTGGGAAAAATTCTTTCACTTTTAGTTCCCTCAGTTTATGAGGCGTCTTGAATCATAATATCAGTTGCTTCCTTGAATTGTTCCGTAAATCTAAGAAACATTGTAGCGGTAGAGAGGAAGAGAAATAGCGGAGACAGTGTAGAAGAAAGAGGTGAATTGCAGAGAGAGAGAGTTGCAGATCTAAGCAATAAATCCCCTAATTAAATATAATTACAGTGTCATTATTTATTAATCTAAGCAATAAATATAGATATATGAGAAAATTAAATAAATTAGTTATTAGTTTTGTAAATCCAGTCAAAATAAATAAATAAATAAATTATAATTTGTTAATCAAAATGGATTTTACTGTCTCAACGCGTACCTTTAAAAAGCGAACCGAAGGAAAGGGCAAACAAACAAAGCGCGGTTTCGATGATTTGTCGTTGTCAGAATCCAGTTCTATGTCCTGTGCTGGCACTTTTTTAGACTCTTCACCCTCCTCCTGATCCAAGTTTAGTTTTTAATTACTTAACACAAACAAACATGTATGAATTATTATACAAAAATAGCTATATAGGCATAAGTGAAAAATTATAAAGGGTAATTTGTATTTTATCTCCCAAAGTTTATGTTAAAACAAACTTTGCAACTTAAAAAGCTTTAGTTTCTTTTCTTTGATCATTCGGTCAGCTAAGGCACTCTACATTTGCCTAAGGGCAGTACAGTGCTAATATCATTTCTCAAAAAAAAAAAATTATGAAAATAGTGAAAATTTGTAGAAATAATTTATAGAGTGCCAGCTCGGTCCATCTGATGATAGATAAATTAACAGAAATCAGATTCATTGAGAAATTAAAACTTAAACCCGACATATATACTTTTTCGATCAAGAAGAGATAACAAATAAAATCATGCCAGCATAATAAGTAAACAAAATCTGTACTTATTAAAGAGATAACTAGACCTCATCCTTCTTGTTGTTAAACCCATCCCGTTGCTCCTTCGTTTCCAAGGTCCTGATCTCGACCCCATCTCTCTTCATTTCGCTTAACTCCCTCTTCGATTCAGTTCGTTTACAAATCTACCAACGCCCAAGTTGATTATGCAAATATTGAGGATCTGAATTGAAATTAAATATAGGAGGAAGGCAAAAAAAGTGAAATCGACAAATCTAGTGAGAGAAAGAAAAACCTCTAAATGGAACGGTGCATGAAAGTCAAATAGGATTAATACAAATTTTTGTTTTTTTTTTTTAAATTTATTGTAGTGCATGAAAGTCAAATAGGTCTCCAATGCTTCTAGAATGGAGGAAGCGTCATTGCATTGTGGGTCACATTTTACTACTTTATCAAATTCTTAAAGTTCTTGCTTAACATATCTCTATGATGCATTGATGGACAAAAGGTCCACGTACTTTTATTATTTTTACTAATGCCGCGACACGCTAAGAATGTAGTCCCCACTCCCCACTGCTTTTAGAATAGAGGAGAGGAGGTGATCATTTACTTGATACGCGTTGGATTGAAAACGCGTTTGGCAATGCTTTTGATTTATATGTAGAAATTATGAAATAAAATTTTTTTTTTGTTTTTTTTTGTAGTATATATAATATATGTTTTTTTTTTTATGTATGTTAATTTTTATATTTGTCACTCGTTACTTTATACGCGATATATCATATATATATATATATATTTTCACATCAAATCATCTAACTTGACCCGTATCAAATTGTCCAACTTGACGTATCTCCATGATGGATTCGATATAATTTCTTTCGGACTTTCGGTGGCCGAAAAGCGACTTTTTAGTATTTTAATAACACGCTATTAAAGTAGACACTAGGGCATCGAGTAATTTAGCGTGGTCCCCAATGCTTCTAGAATGAAGGAAGCATCATTGTGGGGGTCACATTTGACGGCTTTTCCATTTCTTAAAAGTTGTTCTTCTTGGTGAGCTATTGATTTTCTCCATTAGTAATTAGAGATTTTAAAGCAATTCATGTTATCAACATGGCGATTTCTAAGTTCAGCTTTTCCCCGAATTTCATGTCGCCACCGTATTCGTTTCAACGGCTTTCTAATTCGCGCGAGGAGGTCCCGGAAAAAGGAAGTCTGCCAAATGTTTTTCTACAACAAATTCAACTTCTCTCTACTTTTCAAAACATCCAAAACACAGCAAATTTGATTATTCTGTTGATCACCTCGGCGGCTGCTGCAATTCTTCCCTTGCTCTCCTATGTGGAAGTACATGGAAACCGGGTCCCGACCTTCATCTCTAAGCATGAAGCTTGGAAGTTTCCCTGGTTCATCGTGGCAATTATGTTTGCATTCTCAGGTTCATTTAGCAGTTTTTTCCTTCATAATAGTAGGCCAAAATTAGCACGTTTCTGCTGTCTTTGTTCTGTCGTGTTTGCGACCTCTGCGATTATCGTGCTGTTGTCTGCCGGATACTGATGGGCAGGATTTGATTGGAGTTTTAATTTCTCAACCACTTGTAGCCAAATCCTTCCTTTTATATATTGGCATGTAATAATAATGCAGGGCAGGATACATGATCGAAAAACCAATCCAAAATATGTAATAGAATTTTAGTTACTTTGCTATTTTCCATGAATGGTTGTACTACTTTTTGCTGGGTGTTTGTGGTGTTTAATTGAAGAATGTTTCATATATTATCTCTTCTTTATTAAGACTTTTTATCGACTGAATGATTCTGCTATAAAGACATCATTGAAGTTGGGTCGTTTTTTTATCTTCAATTTTGCCTTAGTAAATTTATATTCACAAAAATGAAAAATTGATATAATTTATTTTTGGAAAAAACAATAATTTAACCTTTATCTTGAATCCGTATCGATCTTCTAGCTTAACTTTATAACACGTAAGGTTAACAAATCTTTAAGGAAGAAATGTTACCCACAAACAAAGATTAATGCAGTAAGTATCATAAAATGGACAAGAATAACACACTATTCTCGGTAAGAGGGTGTTTTCCCGGCCAATAGATTATAGGTTTGATTTAGGGGTGCATCCCAACCTTTTTCCAAGGTTGTATCCCGGGGCACGCGATCTGTTTGACTCTGGATTTGTATTATTGTAGTTCTCTAAGATCCCTTTGCGACATGAGTCCCGCGATCCTAGGGACTTCAATTTCTTACTTAGTGGGCTCAAGGGATCAAATGCTTAGGTGATGACTTTGATGATTTATCGCTAATGGCAAAATCAATTAGAGTGATTACAACTTTGATGATTTATCGCTAATGGCAAAAATAATTATAGAGTGTGATTACAATAATACTTGGTGAATTTTTTTATCATTTGAAATTTTAAAAGCTAACTTCTTTCATAGACGTAAACTCCAGTTTCCATGATTTGGATAAGTGGGGAAAGTGATGGATATTGGTGGTTGTGGTGACAGGGTTGCAACTAGTCATGGACGGTCACGTGATATACTCCACTTTTCGTGATTTGGGGAAGTGGAGAAAGTGGTAGATATTGGTTGTTGTGGTGAGAAGGTTGCAACTAATCACAGGACATGCCACGCTTAATTTCATGCTGTTGTTGCCACATGTTAGGCCTTGAACAGCTTTGATAGGCTTGTGTGCCACTGCCAGGAGTTCGTGTAGTGTACAAAGTTGGACCTCAGACTAAATATTTGTATCCCCTTTATAACAAGTCAAATGTTTTTATTGTTATGTTGGATCCACAATTATATGGATCCTATTCGCATATTCTTTATTTTACATTTTTATTGTGTAATTTTCCTGGATCAAAACTCTTTCTATCCATCCTTCACAGATTTAAATTGAAAATACTTTTAATTTTTCTTTGAGAAAATGAAAATAGCAATAGTTAAATTGGATATAGTTGGCAGTTTACTTGGTACAATAATTATTGTAGGTTAAATTACTTAAAACCAACGGGTAAGCGAAATCCCTAGTTTTGCATCAAGTTAATATGCAAAATGCAAACAAGACTAGAGATGCTATAAAGTGAAGGAAGAAGGGCGGCCGTGTGTCCCACATGCTCGTTTGCTTCGAGTATTTTATTTGTTCCTGAAATTTAAAATGGAAGTTGATGAGGCTCAAATTTTTCAATGTGAAATTATCATCTTGAATTTCAAGAACGAACAAAAACTTAAACTAAATGCACGCTTACGAAATCAGGAAAACCAACATCAAGGGAGAAAAAACTCCTTGCTAAAAATTTTCAATCAAAAAGCGAAAGAAAACCAACATTAAGTGCTTCTCCTAAGTCCTAACAAAATAATATCGTGGATAGCTGCATTTCCCAAAACTTGCAAATCAAATTGACATTAGTTTTAACACAAGTAATAGCTACCATCCAAAATGATATAAACAAAATCTACTATATTATACAAATAAAGGGAAAATAGATTGGATCTCTATGTATTGGAAGGTGGTCTTACTTTCATCGTAACTTTAGTACTACAAGAAAAATGGCTTTGGACGTCGTAAACGTCGGCAAAAGCAGAATAAATGTCATTTATGCATCATTTGGTACGAATGTCAGAAATTATCCAACATATCTCATAGATGTTGAGAAACTTTTGCCGACATTTGTACAACATTTTATAAATGTCGGGAATTTCGCACTACGATCATATACTTTCCAACAATTATTATAAACGTCAGCAAAAACATTATAAAATTACCACATTTGTACCTCATTTGTAAAACGTACGGAAAAAACATTACTACATCATCTATCCTAACAAACAAGGATCTACTATCGCCAAGTTATACTAAAAGCTAAAATGCAACTAAATTATATTGAATATTTCTTTCGTTGAGCATGACTATCAATATGCATCTTGTGAATGCGCTACAAACACAACTTGAAAGAAAATGAAAAATAAAAGATACATTAAATGGTGAAGGAAAAGAATAGCAAAATGCACTTTTGAAATATGTTTCCGGCCATTGAACATATTTAGGACATACCCGATTGACAATCATCTGGCCTAGTATTGATTCATTGCCGCCTTCTCAATGCTTTCCTGAAATGATGTGAAATGGCATGAATACTCATTCGAAGAGTAGATACAAACTATAAAACTTTCATTCAAAGGTGTACATACAAATTATGAAATTGCTCAAGTATTCAATTAAACCATTTCCCAAAACATCCAGTACAACACAAATCAACTAAACCCATTTCCTAACACTTCCACTACAACGAAAATCAATCAATCCCAAATGAAAAACCCAAAAGATCATGCCATGTATAGTCACAAAGTAACAAAAACACAAATTAATCCATTAGCATATTACGGCATATTTTTATTTTTTTTACATAGAAGAAGTATTCAATTACTAGTTGCCAATCCATAGTTTCATTGTCCAAACAGAGCAATGAAAGAGAGGAAAAAAATTAAATAAATAAATTGACAAATTTATCAACATAGCTCAGCAGCGTTGGTATATATATATATCCATATTTTTGGAAAAATGAAGGTCTAAGTCTCTTCATTTTACTATGATAACACAAAAACATGTCATAGAGTTGGTATTTCGGCTCACGGTAGTTCACTTGGATTTAAGCACAAATATTTGATCAGACTTCAAAATGTTCTTCACCAATAATGCTGATTGCATTATTTTCTGAGGCAACAATTTTCCTGGTATAGCAGAAACCAAATCCCACCTTTCTAAAGAACCAAGAAAACCAAAGCTACGGAAACCTTAAATACATATTAAATCCAAGTCAAAAAAACACATTAAATTATAGCAACAAATCATTTTCAGGATTGAATTAGAGGGATCCACTAATCCCATATTAGTGTTGGCTCATTCACTAGACTCACCTAAGTTCAGTACTTGTTTGCTAAGCTTAGATCTCCTATTCCACTGTTGCTCACAAACACTAAAATATAACTGCAACCAAAGGGATTTATAGTAAGCACAAACTTCATTTACCAAGTACAGAAGAAAGACATTCTTCAACAATTTCAATTAGCGAACTAAGAAAAACAAAGTCTTTTAGTAGGGCAAACCAGGGGAATACAAAAATTTACTTAAGTTCTCTAATAGTAATAGTTAGTTACAGAATTCTGAAATAACCAATTATGTCAGCAACTGAAGCCAAAAGTCCTCTAAAACTGAACCCAATAGAACAAGCTATTTAGAAGTTTTCTGATAGTAATAGCTAGTTACAGCTTTTTGTCTGCAGGTAATAGTAACTTGTCGCAGAATTTACAGAACATATGAAATTTGAATTTATCAGTCAAATGTAATCTTTTCCGAATTCACTTCTTAAAATGCTACTGAGACAACATGCTACTGAATTTATTAGTCAATTGTGATATAAGATACAATAATGAATCAATCCGTAATGACAGTAATATAGGAAATTTAAATATTCATTGCATGGATACCAAAACAAAGAAAACAGAGGAAAAGTTAGGCATCAAATAGAGACAATTGAGGGAAAACGAGAAAACAGTAATAACCAAAATATGTACACAACATTTCATTTACTTGAATCTAGCTTGCCAGAACACCTTCTAGGGCACAATTTATTTGCCTTCATCTTCAACGAGATATTTTTTTATTTTTTTTGGATAAGTAACAAAGCCAATCTTATAAAAATAAAGCAAGAAAACAAAAATCAATAGTGACAGAGGGCAAGATATCCTCTGAACTAGAGAACAAAAGAAATGCAAGCCCGCAGATTGGTCAAATAAAGAAACTAAAACAATCTAATCTAAAGAGGAAACTTTCAGCTGAATTGATAATATTAAATGCCCTAGCCCACAAATCTGCCGAAAAAATAATATTCTCCCAAATCTCCTCAGCTCCACTGCATTTATCATCAAAAATTCTCATATTTCTTTCTAACCACAACCTCCAAGCCATTGCCAAAACCAAGATTCTCCACAAGATTTTAGCTTTAGCATGATCCCACCCAAAACTCCATTTTATCATAACACAATCTGCCCCTTTTTTTGGCATAACACCCTCAACACCAAAGAAAAAAATTTTGACCACATGAAACTGGCCACCGAGCAATGTACTAGAATATGATCAATAGATTCACCGTCCTTCTTGCAAAGGATACAAACTGAAGGAGACAGCACACAATTTGGCCTTTTAACTTGGATTTTGTCACATGTATTAACTTTTCCCAAAGAAGCAAGTCACGCAAAGACTTTAACTTTATGAGGAACACCCCAACGAGATATGTGATTGCAGATTGATGTGAGTCCGAGGGTCTTCTATAAATTCCCTCCCGTCGGCATGTGGGGAAGAAGATTGAAGCAATGGAGGAGGAGATCGAGCAAACGAGATATGGTAATGTGGAGCAAGAGGGAGGGTTTTAAAAACAGATTGTTCTAATTGCCAAATATTATGCTCGAGTATTCAATTAATTTTACTCAACCATTTACCACAGGTTACCTAAAATTGTGGGGAATGCACCAATGTTCAAATACCTGTGGCATAAGCTGCTCTAGCCATCTTTTTATCACAGTGCTCAGCTGGACGTGGCAAACCATTTCTTAAAAGCGTGGTATAACGCTCTTTTTCTTGTAGTGCAAAGGATATCTGAGCAATTGAATATGAAATGTATCAAGGCTATAAAAAATTTATTGCAGAAAAACAAAAGCTTATATTGTGGAGACATGTTAGTTGAATTTGATAGCTATGAATTGCAGCACATGATAATTGACTTATGGATCTTATATTTAACCAAAAATGGATAATAGATAGTTAATAAATGGCTGAGTTAAAGTAAATTACATATAATATGATTTAAGTACATTTTAATTCAACTATATGTTATAACAGTTAACTAGATTTCAGTAACACCTAATAAAGAAGTAGCATAATTAATCTCGTGCAATGCTCCATAACAGAAACATTAATATCGTAAATCGTGCTTCTTTGACTTCTCTATGTAGATGTATATTATAGGATCATGTGAGAAAGTGAATAATTATATATACACAGATAGATAAGCTTCTTGGGCATTTAGCATTATCGCTGGAATCTTTAAATATATGAATTAAGAGGCTTGCAGAACATACAAATATTTATTAGTATATATAATTTTCTGAATGTGTAACAAGACCAATTCAGCTTTCAGATGTAAACAAGACCAGTTATATGTATATTATAATTCTAGGAGGTACGGATATTATAAAGGGTGCTTTTAAATTTTAGTTTTAACACCCATAAACACTTAAATTACTTTTTAATTTTGAAAGTGCACTCCTAATTCAAGCAGCCTAATAAGAAAACTAATTATTCTCTAGTTATAAATATGGTAGCATAATACAAATCCTAAAAAACTAAGTGAGATCTAATTCACGCACACTCTTTAATGAACTAAAAAAATTACTCTCTCTTTATAACTATTCTGAGAAAGCAAAAGCCATCAACATGTATCTTATGATTGGGAACACAAATAATCTTGTTTATTTTAATTTCTTATTCATATCCAATCACAAATATAAATTAGAAAAAGAAACTAAAATGTTGAAACTATCAGATATAGACGAAATTGGGAATGTATATATACAGTGAAGCCATATAAATTTTATTTTATATTTTTCTTTCATAATTAATAAGAATGATGAACATGTTTTTTATTTAAAAAACAAAAAAACTTAATGGAAAAATGGGTGAAGGAGTATACTGTTGTAGAGAAAGAATATGCAGAGAGAGAATAAGATGTGAAAGTGAGGAAGAAAGCATGAGATTTTTTTCTTAGAGTTGTTGTAAAGAGAGAACTCTTTTTTTTTAATTAGGGTGCTCAAATAATTAGGGTACTCTTTCAAAATTAAAAATTTAGTTTGGGTGCTTAAGGAATGGGTGTCAAAACAAGAAATTAAGGGTGCTTTTACTGACAACCTATTATAAATTGTATACAATAAACTAGCATGGGTACAAACTGTGCAAATCACAACAAGTGAATAACTTACCCTTGGTTTCTTCGTAATCCCATAGCTTTATTACACCAGCAAAAGCTGCAGCAACCACTAAAGCCTCCACTGAATCAAAGGCTACACATTCGACAAGACTTGTATGGCCACACAGCTACGCATTGTAATAAAAAAGGGAGATCAGTTCTTGTTATTATGTACTAAAGGTATGACAAAACAATAGAGTAGCTTTTCAGCAATATAAGTGTGTTCATTATGGAGAATTTACTCGTAAATGACCTAACACGGGCTGACATTAATTCAGGACTCTTAAAATTGTGGACATAGGCATTGGTCAGGTGATGGACATTGATTAGGTGAAAAATGATTTAATTTTACATATTCTAGTAACATAAATTTAGGTTGTGTTTGGTTGCTATTTCTAAACAAGATTTTAAAATTTTTTCTCAAAACACAATTTAAAATCAACTCTACTTTCACACTTCCCAAAATTTATTTCACTATACTTTCTCTCTCTAAATTATTTTTTTAAAACACCATAACTTTAAATCCAAAAATCAAAAAATAATAAAAAATATATATTTGAAACCTACTCATCGAGATCTATAAAATAAGATCCATTGTGACTATTTTTTGAAATTTTTTATGCGTTTTTTTCGTTAGTTGAAAAAAAGTCAAACAAAACCAAATTCACTTTTCAACATAAAAACTCTAACTCAAAACATTCAACCAAACACCAAATTTTTAAAAACTTGTCTAGAAAATTTGTTTAGAAATATTAACCAAACACCACCTTAGTGTTCACACAACAGTAAATGTCAATTACTGCTATTTATGCTAAATAAGTTTTAGGTGGTGAAAAATAATATTCTTCAAATTAAGAGCAATTGAACTTACCAAAAGATTTAAGATCGCGATTGAGATTTTACATTGGGGATCAGGAACACTAGAAGTGCACTTGATGATTAAAATGCTGGATGGACGTAGGGATGGGCGGTATAATTTTGAAGTTTACCTGACTCTCTGTTCTCAAATCTTTAGGTCAATTAACTTTTGCATTTATGCTTGTCGCAAACAAGTAATTACTATTCTGTTATAATTGGAAAAGAAGAGTACAATACCATAAAGGGCACGAGATTAACAGCGAGTCAAAGAGCCAGGGGGGAGAGACTTTGTTATTGTGGTAAAGGGAAAAGACCTAGACCTTCCCTTCAAAAAAAAAGTGAATTTAAGAAATTTAAGCACAAAGATGAAGCTAATATAATCAAAACTAAATGCATTTCATCACAAACACACATATATATGATAGATAACACTGGTTCCCAATTTGGTTGTCCATAAGAAACTAAAAATTTCACCTAATACCCAAAAGAGAGAACTGACAAACTCAAAAGTTTAACTAATACACACGTCTTGTAGTTATTTAAATTCCAAACATCAGGGCCATGTGGACACCTCTTATGTGTTATTCATAATTTCATATTTAATGCATCAATGCTTTTTACCCAAATTGAAAATAATACAATTCCACAGCACTACTTAAAGAAACCACAGCAAAGCAAACTAGGCTTTAAAGCTCGTTGTTCCCGCATTTTGACGCTGTATACTCATCCTAACTAACGTGGCCCTGCCTAAGTAAATGTTGTAATGTGATGCACACATTTCAACTAGAAAAAATGAATTGGGTCATAATTAGCCCAACAACGTTCAAGTGTGCTAGCATAAAGCAAATGTGCCACAACTGATAGAAATACAAGTTGAGTAGTCAACTATCCACACCTTTTGAGCGAGTGGGTTAGCGTAGTGGTAAAGGCGCCCACACAAATCCCAGGTTTGAGCATGACATGGGTGAGGAGGGTTTCCATGTTATTTGTAACAAAAGGAAGAGCTTCAAACTTAGAAAAATGAAAAAGAAGACAGTGTACCAACACACCATATAGGAGAATCTACTTAGTCACTTGCAACTAATTTGTATAGACTAAGACTAGAAATAAGCAAGGGGAACCTCAGCAAATTGAGTATCAGTAATGACTAATTGGAATCTGATGAAATAACCTGTAGTGAAAGAAAATGAAACAAAGTAAGACAAGTACCATATAACCCTTTTCTACATAACACAAGTAAATTAACTTGAGGTGCAGCAAATAAAATAATATAATTCCACACTGTATGGGGTTTAGAAAGCTCTACAGCCATTAACTAAAGTGATAGAATTCAGACAATCATTTCGAGCTCCCGAATTCGAGAAAGAATGAAGAAAAGCTCCCAAAGCATAAACTATGGTGTAACTTCTGCTCCAAATAAACTCATTCATCTTCCAAGGGATAGTTAAGCACCCCACTGAAAACATACATATTTAATAAAAGGGAGCACATAACCTTTGAACAGTTGATATTTTTCAACAAAATTCAACAGATCTATACACACATTCCACTCATCAAATTTGTCCAAAATCTCTTAATAACCTCCAAACTATTTACACAGGTCTGTTCAATTTTTACAAAATTGAGGTTTAGCTGCAAAAATTAGAATACACACTGCTACATGGTATAATAATAAACAAGGTTTTATAATCCATTGTTTATAGATCATACAAGAAAACACAATCTGCTATATAGTATTATAATAGCAATTAACTTTTCATAAGCTAAAGAAAGAAATTAGAGCACTGGATAGAGAGGGAAAACTTACCAAAAATGAAGTGATCTAGAGGGTGAAGAAACAAACTCCAAAATCGATCCCCAATTTGAAGAATACACCCAAGATCAATCCCTAAATCGCGAGCCATAGGAGCTCTAAAACGTGCACACATTTTGAACCCAGAATCGAGCCCTAAATCGAGGGTGCATTGAGCCCTAAAACCAAGAAAACCCTAAATCGAGGGTGTAGAAGAGGAACAAGGAGCAAACCGAGTGAATGCGAGGTGTAGAAGATAAATGAGAAGACGAACTATGGCAATGGCAAAGGTATAGAAGAGGAACGGCGAGAGCGAGGTGTTTAGTGTGAGGTGTTTTTTCCGTCTGAAGTAGCGATGAAAGTACGGTGGCGGCGTTTGATAAAACCACTCAAATATAAATTGAATTTTTAAAATTAAAAACTAAAAATTCAAAATTGAAAATTAAAAAAAAAATTGTTTATTTAGTTTGAAAATTATATTTTAAAAAAATTTATTTGTTTGAATATAACATATTAGAAAGTTAATTTTTTTTTAATATGACAATTTTATCTTTATTATTTATTTAGATCACATGATTTTGAATCAAAGTAAAACTAATTAAGCATTGAGATAATATTTTCAAATCCTTGAATCAATTATAATAATTTTATGAGTCAAAATACCAGAAAAATATCAATTACAAGCAATAATTTTCACTACAACTACAAAACCCTACAAAATTTGCCATTCTTTTTGTTACCAAATTATCTTCTTTTCTTTTTTCTTTTTTCTTTTTTTGTTTCCAAAATTATCTTTAATGGTCTTATAAATTTCTCCTTATACTAAAAAATCTAACGTCGACACCACTGTACACCTCTCTTCTCTCATGATCTCTTCCACCTCCCTATCATCGATCTCAATAGACCATAGTAATAAATCTTACCTCGTCTCCTTCTCTGCAAACCTCTTATGTCGCTGCACTTCTTCTCTTTGATACTACGTCCCTCCCTTTTCTCTCTTTATGTGTACACTTCTTAATTTAGGGCTTCAAAATCAATGGCATTTACCATCAACAGAGAGGAAGAATTGAAGATGGTGCTACAAAAAGGGGAAATTTGAATCATAAATAATAGCATAAGGAAGAATATGAGTGGGAGGAGGAGGGTAAACTAGATATTTTAAGCAGCTAAATTTTCAGTTTTAAGTGGCGAATTCGCCACTTAAAATTTTTGCTAGATTTTTTTAATTTTAAGTGGTAAAAATTAAGTTTTCAGATTTAAGTTTTGCTAAACAAACAACTTCCAAACCACTGAAATCTGAAAAGTTTAAGTTTTCAAATTTCTAATGGGCAAAACTAAGGCTTAATGTTTTCGTAAACAAAAAATAATACCTGACATTTCAAATAAATGACATACATGTGTCGTCAAATTGCAACGCTTTTAGTATAAATGTCGCTAATTGACGACACATGTTATAAATGTCGTAAAGTTTGTGCCACGTATTTTCCTATTCGTCAAATAGTACCTAATCTAACTCTACAAATGTCGCGATATGTACATATGCCGATATTTTTTAAAAGTGTCGAGAAATAAATGTCGCTAAAAATAGTTTTTCTTGTAGTTAGGAGGTTCATCCTGGGTTTTCATGGCTATAAAGAGCAGAACTTCGTGTTCAACCAACACGGTAGAAGAAAATATTAGTGAACTGTACTTTTGCTTATTATACATATCCCATAAACGTAAAACTTTCAAACCACCTCATCTAACCATCGACCGTTTAGCACTAAATTTATGATTTTTCTTAAGAGTTAACTGGGCAAATGGCCCCTAAAATGGATGGAAGACTATATTGGCTAGTAAATGTAGACGTGTTTTTGGTAAAAACGATGGTTAAATTACAAATTTAAATTGAAACTTTTTTTAAATTTTATTTGGAAAAATGAAAATAGCTATAACGTTAAAGAGATTGAAAGCATTTTCACCAATTTATCTTAAGGGTGAGCATGATTCAAGCTTGAAGGACCATTGCGTTAAGTGGAATGAACATTGCTTTCCTATTAAAGTGTTGTGTGGTGGACACTTGTAAGGCTTTCTCAATGAGGTTGTGGTGGAATTTTATAATTGGGCAATCATTGTGGACTCAATTTATGTCCCAAAAGTATGGTAAACAAATATCGGACCAGAACTTTAGAGGTAGGTCTACTAAATGGATTAAATTGCATAATGACAAACAAATTACTGAGAATTAAATATCTTGGGTATTAAGGAAGGGTGATATTTCATTTGGGAAGGAGAAATGGCTTGTTGGAACTGCACTTAATGGGGCTGGAAATCTTCCCTTTACTTGCTAAATATGATAGTTAAAGAGATGCTTTCTAATAATGGCTTAATTTCTCAATGTATTAGTTGGTTGCATGTTAATGTTGTAACACCTCCATACCTAAATTACTGGTTAATCTTAGGAAAGTGTTCAATCTCATTTTGAGTAGTGAGTTTTGTATCCTGGATGACTTTTATGGTTTGACCACTTTTATTATGTCTCAATAACATATTTAAACTTGTGTGCATGGTCGCGTCAGAATTTAAATGTGTTGATTAAACCAAAATAATGCATTTTTAAACATATTTAGATGGCTTAATATGCATGAATTTGATTCTAATTATCCTAACTTGTTAAAAAATGAACTTTAATCATGAAATAGGATAATATGTTTGTTTCTAATACATTTTAGTCTTTTTTTTTAGGTTAAAAATGAACAAGAACAAATCCAAAAGCAAATTTTCCCAAAATTAGTCATTGCCAGTCAAATTCGAAACTAAATTGAGTTCAAGAAGTGAACCAAAAGCAAATTGTTGGGCGCTAATAAAGATATTCAATGAAGGGAGTGGATGGAAGAAACTAAAAGAAACCAATAGAGTAAGACCAAGTAAAGAAAAGTCATTTGAATCAATTCAGAAAATTTTCGGTTGAAGAAGAGATTCACCGCGAGGGCAATGCCTCTATTCCAGCCAATTCTGGTATTTATTCGTGAAAAATTTGAAGAAAACTCCAAAAATATAAATTGTAAAGTTTTGAGTTAAATACGCGTAGGAGAAAATCTTGCATCATTCGGAGTTCGGAATGCAAAATTATGGCTGAAATACAAACAGTGCGCCAGAGGATTAGATTCTAGCTCAAATGAATAAGATAATTGAAGGTGCAAAATATTATTGAATATCATCGTAACCTAGATGGTCAGTGTGACAAGATCTTTTCTTGTGGTGTTGTGTTCAAGTCCCATGCACAACAATTTTATTTTTGATCATCATACAGCCGTGCAGCAACCACAAAAACATCACACAACACCGTGCCTCTCTCTGTCTCTCTCTTCATTCTTTTTCTCTCTCTCCATTATTTCTTTCTTCTTCCTTTATTAATTTTCGTTCTACACATTAAGGATTTGTTTTGTACTGCTTCTGCTAGTTTTAATTAGTGTTGATTCGGAGTTATATACGAAAAATTCAAGTACAATTTTAAAGATTAATTTTCAGATTTAATTATTGGTCTACACGCGTACTTCAATTACAAGTTCTTAATTTTATTTACTGTTTTGTTAATTCTTCGTATAAATTTTGTGTGGTTATGATTTTATTTAGATTTCAATTTATGAATGTTTACAAGCTATTTTATTTATATAATTTATTGTCCATGAATTTATTAGCTATGTTTGGTTAATTTGTTAGTTAGGGGTCCGTAAGGACTGGGTATACCGAAGCGATAATTTTTTGGACCCAAATTCAATTCTAATTAATTTTTTTATAGATTAATAGGTCATTATAAATTTGATTTTTTATTAAATTATTATCCTAGTTTGTAATCACATATTTTTATAATAAATTTAATAAAATCTTTTTGACATAAAGAACCAAATTACTTTTAATCGTTGTTTTTGCGCTAAACCCTAACCGGTCGACTTAGACAGCGGTCTATACTATCTAAATTAATTGGTTATGTATCTTTATAATTTTAAACTAGAGCACGCTATTTTCGGTATTTGTTTTAATCCTTACTTTTTGATACCAAAATCTTTGTGTTTCCACCGCCCGTTTTTGTTCAAATTTGATTTTAATCATTTTTTAATCTATTTGAATTAAATTGTGGTTTTTAATTTATATGTCTAAACTCACTTTTAATAAAAGGTTTTATAGTGTTAAGCATTACTTTATTTTAATAAAACAAGTATTTTTGGTAAAATGAAGTAATGCGAATTGATTCCATAATGAGTATTAGTACGTATAGTTCATTCATGCATGAATTATTGTAAAAAATAGGAATTTATGAGATGAGTTAGCTTGTAGAAAGTAGACTAATTTTTAAAGAAAAAATAATTAGAAAAGGATTCTCGGTCCACCAAATTGCTTGTTGTGTTGCTCGGAACTTATGGATACCCTTAGCGCTTTTTATTCTTAATTTTAATTAAATATTCTCATGCATTTAATTAATTTAGCACTTTATTTTTAGTGGTTATTTTATTTAGCTTTATTCCATATCCATTTTATATTAATTTGGTTGCTTTTAGCAAGTAATGTTTCGCTACTTTTAAGATTAGTTTTAGTTGTATGTTTTCTTTAGTTTTATTGCTACTAGTTATTTTAGCTATCAATTTACATTCCATTTTTTCCATATTTCATCTTTTCTATATTTTTCTTATCCTCCTCTTGAAAGAGACTTTCCTAACTCAAAGAACTACCCTCCTCCCCGTTGATCGACCTCGGACTTACCGAATATTTATTACTTGACCGACCACTTACACTTAGGTGTAATAACTCGAGTTGTTTTTGTCGAGTCATGTGTAATACCTCGTATCTTAATGCTTCATTAATTCTCATATTAGCACTATTAACTTTGCACACGAGGTACCCGTCGTGTCCTTAGGTGGGACAGTTTGGGTTAGTATCTCCAAACTTTGCACACGATTGAGAAGAGAGAGCGTTCCACCCATCTTCTCCATCAGAGATCTAATATTCCTTTCGAGGGCCTCGATTCGCTGATTATTAATTCCCATCGTAATGTAGTAAGATACACAAACTAGGTTTCACAAGGTAGCAATCGAATCAATTCCTCTAATAATAACTGTCACAGGGGCATCCTTTGATGACCCAAAGGAGGCCGCGTGATCAACGGGGCTAACTGTTAGCCCAGTTGCATTCGCTAGAAACTATTTGTATTCAACAACCAACATGAAACAACAATAATTTAAAGAGAGCTTGAACATAAATTGAAATTACTTCATTGCGAGAAATATGATTACATGGAAAGCTATTTCAATATGAAAGAAAGTAAGAGCTTGAAACAAAGTGCTAAACAACGAGCATTAGTAGGCAACTCGGATGTGAGGTAGATAATCTTATCCTCGCATATAACCAATTAATGAAAATACCAAAGTTGTCGCAGTGCACGTTGGATCTTACAAGTTACAAGAAAATGGTTACAAATGAAATAAAATACAATTACAAAGGAAATTCCTAGATCTAGTTACATGAAAACAATATTTACATATAAGAAGCTTATGCACAATTCTATAATTAGATGATACTTGGCTACTTGTTGTTGTTGGTGCTGCTGGATCACCTCTTGGGCCGTGCTACGCTCGGGCGCGTGCACGGTGTTAATGAAGTGTAGTCGGTCGTGAATACTGTTGTGAGGCACTCCGTGACACTTAGCCATGATGACTACATAACATGGTCCGCATAAAGGGACTCTATTATCTTAGCAGCATATACTATGATCCGGTAGGTGGACTATGTGAGGCGGCATATTCTACTAATCTAAGTGGTTTTGTAGGGATGACCTAGTTTTAAAAGTTGCATACCCCGAACCTTTGTGAATGTGCGCAGTAAAAATCCTAAGAGTTAATGTTCCAGTTTGATGGAACGAAAAAGTGATAATCGAATGTAAGATGAATGGTTGAGAAAGATTAGTGACTATAATTTAGCGAATATATGGCATCCTCAAGATGAAGAATTTGGTGATGATACATATAATCTTTTTTCACAGTTTCATGCAGCGAAACATTAAAAGAATCAATGATGCTAGAAAACATCTTCCCGCAATACTAGACCATTAGAGATTCTCAAACTAGGTTTAAAAGGCGTTGACTTGAAAGACACTAATCTTGTTTTGATAATAACAATAAAGTTAATCTTGTGTAATTTAACTTAGTTGATGTTTTAAGTTATAGCCACAATAAATTGATCATACGTAGACTTAACCGAAAAGCCGAAATCAAGATCATTTACCTACAAAGTATTGCATAGTCAATGTCTCACACCTCACACAACTTCAATGGGATTTCTATGAAGAACAATGAGCCAAGGAAGAAAAAAAACAAAGATATAAACAAAGCCCTCGAAGACTCGTTATTGTATATTTGAGTGTGTGCTTTAGTTTCCTATGTAGAGATTCATATTTAATCATCATAGTAGCTCATACTATATTCTAACACAATTAGATTGATCAAATCAAAGGTTAAATCAAAATCCTTTCAAAAACCTTCTTTTTGAGAAAAACCGTTTTTGAAATAAATTCATTTTAAATTATGACGACTTCATTTCTGAGTTCTTTACATCTTAGAAGTCTTAGAAACTCATATTTAAGTATCTCCAAGCTTCAAAAGTGATTTTTGAGCTAATTTGCAAAAGTGTGAAAAATGGGATTTTTGGTCATTTTGGCAGCAGTCGACTGATGGCCACTCAGTCGACTGATGAAACTTGCTCAGTCGACTAATGGCCCAGAAACTAGCTGTTGGATTTTAAATTTTTTACCATTTTTGGCATCAAACTTCTACCAACTCCCTCCAAACGGCCATATGGTATCCTAGACTATATTTACACCATCTAAGACTTATTTTAACACTCTTGAATCATTCTTACACTATTCTCTTCATCTACATTCAATATTCAAAGATTCAAGAACATTTTCTTTGATCAATCACAATTATTTTGAGTTAAAAATTATTGATCAAACTTGATATCTCTTAGTGTGAGCTTATATTATAATCTTCATACACTTGAGAGCTATTGTACATTGGTGTTAGTCACCAAATTTTTTCTTTCAAACATTAAGAGAAGTTTGTCTCTTAAGATAGCAAGAGTAATTTCTTGTGTGAGTATTGAGAGTGATTTAATACTTGTAAGAATGTGTGAGAAGAATACACTTGTAGAGACTTGATCTTCACCCGGAAGAAGATCGATTATAGTAGAAATTCTCGGGGTACTAACCGAGCGCAAAAGTAGGGGCTAACAAGCCAAACCCGTGTGGACGAAAAGTCTTCGACTTCTATCGGTTTAATCTTTCTATCTCTTGATCTCTTATTTTGTGTATTTTATACCTTGTGATTGGAATTAACTTTGTTTCTTGATTGCTTGATTGATATAGACATTAAACATTTTTAAATCATTTTTTAAAAATTCGATTAAGTTTTAAAAACCCTATTCACCCCCCCCCCCTCTAGGGTATTTTTTGACCTAAAATTAGTATCAGAAGTTGTACTCTTGTTTTGATTTTACAATCTTAGAGTTTACGATCATGTCTATTTATTAAGGAACCGAACTTAACGAAGGTTCTTCCATCTCTAGGCCACCTCTATTTGATAGCAAAAATTATAGTTATTAAAAAAATCGCATGTGTACTTTTCTTTAAGCTAGTGATTTTGAACAATGGAGGGTTACACTCATTGGATCCTATGAGATTACCAAAACCGATGAAAGGGGTAATGTTACTCCTAAGTCTATCTCCGATTATGATGAGAATGACATTAAGAAAATCCAATTTAATGCCAAAGCCTTAAATTCTTTACATTGTGCATTAACTATGGACGAATACAACAAAATTTATAGTTGTAAAACAACAAAAGAATATGGGACAAACTAGAGGTTGCTCATGAAGGAACCTCACAAGTAAAGGATGACAATATTGATATGCTTGTTCATGATTATGAACTTTTCAAAATGGAGCCTAATGAATCACTTGCTTCTATGTATAGTAGGTTCTCTATTATCACTAACGTTTTAGATCTCCCTGGAAAGGTTTACTCAAATGAAGACAAGATTCGAAAGATTCTTAGAACGCTTCCAAAGAAATGGAGACCTAAGGTGACGGCTATTCAAGAAGCCAAGAACCTCAAGACACTAAGCATGGATGAACTCTTAGATTCACTTAAAACCCATGAGAAAGAATTGGAAAGAGAAGAAAAAGTTGATTCAAAAGCTAAGAAGACTCTTGCTCTCAAAGCAAGTCAACGAGAGGATGATGAATAGTCAATGGGCGGTGATGAAGACATGGCTCTTCTCTCTAGAAATTTTATGAAATTTCTAACCAAGAAGAAGAAGTTTCAAGAAAAAGAAAACAACATTGGTTCTTCATCAAAGAGGAACAATGATCGATCAATTCAACCAAGAGTTGAAAATGAAGAAGTCAAGAAATGTTTCCATTGCCATGAACCAGGATATTTCAAAACCAATTGCCCGGTTAAAAGAAAGGAGAGAAGAGATAAAAAAGACAAAGCCTTCAAACAAGTAAGACATGCCCTCAAAGGCACTTGGAGTGATTCCGAAGAGGGCGAGTCCGATGCCGACTCTAGCGACAAGGAGACGGCAAATCTTTGCCTTATGGCAAGAGACGATGAGGTAGACTCTACTTATGATTCATTTAGTAATGATAATGTATCTATTAATGATGATGCTCATGATGAGAATGACTACGATGAATTATATGAAATGTTTGAGGAATTGCATAGCAAATTTGAAAATCTATCTAAAAGGTATGCAAGCCTCAAAAAGGAAAATTTGATAGTTTCTAGCAAGTGTGAAACTTTTGAGAAAGAAAATGTGGTTTTGAAAAATGAAATCAAAACTTTAAAGAATGGAAAAGAAAAGGAAATTCCAAACACACTTGTAATAGAAAATGTCAAATTAAAAGATAAAGTGTGATGTAATCCAGCCTAGCCTCTTTAGCCAAGAAATTAACCTTATGTTCTTGCGTATTCTCACGACCAGCTCGCTAAAGAATTTATTTAGTTTTATTTATTTATTTTATATTTCTTAAAGCCCAAGGATTATTATTTAGAGTTATTGTCATGTTAGGAATATATTGGGCTTATTTTAGAGTGTTTATTAGTTTCCTTATTGCATTAGGAATATTCTAGTAGTTATTATTTTTCTTTTCAATGTAGGAATTACTTTTCTTTTTGAATTAGGATTAAGATTTTGTTTACTCTTATTTAAAGGAGGCACATTATTGTTTTAGGAGGAAGAGTTTTGATGATTAATTAAATTGAGAGTTTTTTCTTTGTATTCTCTAAGAGCATGTTGAACATATTGAATTGAATTCATTCAATTGTTCTTGACTTATCAATCTAGCAACCACACTAAATTGTGGCGTCATTCATTATACCGACGTTCGCGCTTCTTTAAGCGTTGGGTTGAGATTTTCGCCTTTCATCTTTTCGACGTATTCTAAGGTTCTTGCTACATTCGTAGTTCAAGGGTTGAGGATCCATTAGCCTGGTTAGGAAAGATGATCCGGGTTCGCGTCATTTGTATCAGAGGGAATTTCCTATCCAAGTTTTCTATTTTTAAGTTTCTTGTTATTTCAATTTCGTTGTAGATTCTTAAAACCCTAAATCTTTATCATTGTGAATACTATTCCAAATTTGTGTTAGGGTTTATAGATACTTTCTGAAAAAAAAAAAAAAAGGTTGCAAATCAGATTTTTTATTTTTTTTCAAAATCCCATTGGGCTGTCGAAATGAGTGGTTTTTGCTATCAAAACGACCTCGGATCGTCCTGATTTTTCTATCAATTATAGTAAAATTGCATCTTGAACAACATATCCAAAAATCAGTCTGATTCAATGGTTAGATTAAAAGTTATTGCTGTTTTACGATAGCACCTGCATTAAAAAAAAAAGAAGTGTTGTGAATAGTAAAAAAATTATTGAAATTTTCTTTGTTGAAAGAACCCTAGAATCAAATTTTGATTATTGTTAGGGTTTGTTTGCGAATGTTATTACATTAAAGTTTCTGTTGATCGGAAAATAACCTTAGAGGGGGGTGGATAGGGTTTTAAAAACTTAATGCGGAATTAAAACGTTTTTAAAATATTTAAGTAAAGCAACTTTGCTAAGCAACAATATCAAGGAAATAATCAATTTCAATTAATCAATCCCAAGATAAGCAAATAAGCAATTTCAAAATACAATCAATAATTTAGCAATAAAAAGAGAGCTTGAGTTAGAGAGATTGAACCAATTTGAAGCTCAAGACTTTTTGTACTCACGGTTTGGGTTCTTCAACCATACGTCCGCACTCGGTTAGTTCCCCGAGAATTTTCATTATTAAATCTTCTTCGGGTGAAGATCAAACCTCGATACAAATGTTGTTATGCACACAACACTCACAATGTAGTTATACACACTACACTTCTCACAAGATATACTCTCTTGCTTTATAAAGAGACAAACTCTCTTTTAAAATGAAGAATGAATTATTTATGGTGATACACACCAATACAATAACTCTCAAGTGTATTTGAAGATTACAAATGAAACTCACACTAGAGTTATCAAGATTGATCAAAAATATATAGCTCAAAAATGAAGAATATGATCAATAAAATGAATTGAATACTTAAATAACTTTGTATATATGTAAAATAAGTTTGTAGAATGATTCAAGTGTGTTATAACATGTCTACGACCTCATATTTATGGCTTGCAAAACCATATGGCCGTTAGGGATGATTAAGCAAGGTTTTGGCTCCAAGGTATACATTTTCAAACTTTCCAACAGCTAGTTTTGACAAAATAAATCAAATTTGTTTTGATAATTTCTCCCAATTAGACTGTTGGATCATGCTCAAATTTTCGTCAAAGGTGCTACAAGATGTTGTCTAACTACTGTAAAAATTTCAAAATAATCGGAGATCGGGAAGGCCTCCATCGTACCGTTAGATCAAAACTGTGCAAAAATTAAGCGAATTTTAAATGTAAAATAAAAATATTTTTACAATTTAACAATTTAGTTCCAAATAAAATTCTAATGATTTTTGAACCTCAAAGATATGTTTCTAAGATACCTATTTTTATTAGAGCTTAAAATATGATCATTTAAAATTAATATGAATTTATTTTGAAACTCGATCTTTGTAAAATGATATTTTTCAAATAATTTCAAGTTTGTTTGAATCAATCTTTTAAAAGATGCATGAATATGTGTCAACACCCCAATCCACGACTCTCGTGTGAACCTAACAAACATTTCGCATTAAGTCTTGAGTCATCATGCATATAAGAGACCGTTAGGAAAAATCCTGATTTTCGAGCGCGTTAGGAATCTACCACAACCTTTGTTGCCACTTCGCTTACTAGGAAAAATTGAGTTTTTTTATAGCCAGCCGTACGCCCCCCAACCGTACGGTTTGCACATACCCTGGCCGCATGCCTTATTGTTTTAGGAGGAAGAGTTTTGATGATTAATTAAATTGAGAGTTTTTTCTTTGTGTTCTCTAAGAGCATGTTGAACATATTGAATTGAATTAATTCAATTGTTCTTGACTTATCAATCTAGCAACCACACTAGATTGTGGCGTCATTCATTATACCGAGGTTCGCGCTTCTTTAAGCGTTGGGTTGAGGTTTTTGCCTTCCATCTTTTCGATGTATTCCAAGGTTCTTGCTACATTTGTAGTTCAAGGGTTGAGGATCCATTAGTCTAGTTAGGAAAGGCGATCCGGGTCTGCATCAAAGTGGATGATCTAACTAATAGCTTAGCCAAATTCACCAATGGAAGGGACAATTTGGATAAACTACTAGGAATACAAAGGTGTGTATTTGACAAAGCCGGTTTGGGCTACAACCAAAAGGATTACCAAAACTTTTTTAAAACATACACACCTCATGATCCCACTCATCTTTGCTCATATTGTGGTAGAAATACTCATTATGTGGATCATTGTTTCTATAGGAATAAAAGTCTCCCAAAGAGGAAACTTGCTTGGGTTCCAAAAGGAACCATTATGTTTGCTAACCCAAAGGGACCCAACATATTTTGGGTATTAAAGGAGAAGTTACTTAAGGTTATGGTGTATGTGTACTTAAAAGCGAAAGGTAGCAAAACCAAGTGGTTCTTGGATAGTGGATGCTCAAAACACATGACGGGAGACAAAAACAACTTCTTAAGTCTTATTCCCAAGCGAGGAGGGAATGTGACTTTCAGGGACAACGCCAAGGGAAAAATCGTCGGTATAGGTAAAGTTGGTAAGAATTCTACATGTATTGATAATGTTCTATTAGTTGATGGTTTGAAGCATAATTTACTTAGCATTAGTCAATTATGTGATAAGGGTTATGAAGTTATCTTTAAATCCGATCGTTGCATTGTTAAGAATGTTAGTGATAATTCCATTTTACTTGTTGCATATAGGATTAACAATGTGTATACTCTTGAACTTGATGATTTATCACAATAAGATGTTAAATGTTTATCCGCTATAAATGATGTATCTTGATTATGGCATAGGAGACTAGGACATGCTAATATGAATTTAATTCATGCTTTGTCTAAGAAAGAGCTGGTTAAAGGATTGCCTAAAACCAAATTTGTTAAAGATAAAATTTGTGATGCATGTCAACTTGGTAAACAATACAAATCTTCATTCAAGTCTAAAAAAGATATTACTACATCTAGACCGCTTGATATGTTGCATCTTGATTTGTTTGGTCATATTTCGGTTGCTAGTCTAGGTGGTAAATTGTACACTCTTTTTATTGTTGATGATTACACTAGATTTTCTTGAGTGTTCTTTCTTTCCCACAAAAGTGAAACTCCACATGTTTTTGCTAAATTTTGTAGAAAAGTTTAAAATGAAAAAGGTTTTTCTATTGTGCATGATAGGAGTGATAGAGGTAGAGAATTTGATAATGTTGATATTGAAAATTTTTGTGATGAGCATGGTATTGATCATAATTTTTCGGCACCTAGAACTCCTAAACAAAATGGTGTCGTTGAAAAGAAAAATAGGTCTCTTCAAGAGATGTCTAGGACTATGCTAAATGAACATTCTTTACCAGAGTATTTGTGGGCGGCAGTCGTTAACACCGCATGCTATGTGATTAATCGTACTATCATTCGTAAAATGTTAGATAAGACACTCTATGAGTTAGGGAATGACAAGAAACCAAATATTGCATATTTTAAAGTTTTTGGTTGTAAATATTTTATTTTGAATGATCGTGATCACTTGGGTATGCCACTAATAGTAAAGTATATAGAGTTTATAACAAGAAAAGTTTGGTTGTCCAAGAGTCTATGCATGTTATATTTGATAAGTCAAATCCTTTCTCACCCATAATACGTTCCGATGATGATGTTGAAATTATCCAAAAAATTTCGGATATTCAAATTAATGATACATCTAAGGAAGAAACTTCGAGTGCTCAAGCTCCTCCTAAGGAATTAGAAAATACAACCGAGCAAAACTCAAATAATTTACCTAGGAGTTGAAAATTTGTGTCTAACCACCCTATTGATCAAATTCTTGGAGAGCCATCTAGTAGGGTTATGATTAGATCATCCTTAAGAAATGTATGCAATAATGTGGAATTTGTTTCTCAATATGAGCCCAAAAACATAAATGAAGCCAAACAAGATGAATCTTCAATGATGGTTATGCAAGAAGAGCTCAATTAATTTGAGAGAAACAAAGTGTGGACACTTATTTCCAAACCTAATGATCACACCATTATTGGTACTAAATGGGTATTTCGTACCAAAAAGGATGAAAGTGGTGTAATTATTAGAAATAAAGCTAGACTTGTTGCCCAAGGATACAATCAAGAGAAGGGCATAGATTATGAAGAAACATATGCACTCGTAGCTTGTTTAGAAACCATTCGTATGCTACTTGCTTATTCATGTTTTAAGAATTTTAAATTATATCAAATGGATGTGAATAGTGATTTCTTGAATGGTTTTATTGAAGAGGAAGTTTATGTGAAACAAACTCCTGGTTTTTAAAATCATGTTTATCCGGATTATGTGTTTAAGCTATCTAAAGCTTTGTATGGCTTAAAGCAAGCACCTAGAGCATGGTATGATAGACTTGGTTCATTTTTGATTAACAATGGTTTTGTTATAGGTAAAATTGATACTACCTTATTTATCAAAAATATGACAATGACATGCTACTTGTACAAATCTATGTTGATGATATTATATTTGGTTCTTCTAACGAAAATCTTTGTAAGGATTTTTCCACATGTATGCAAAAGGAATTCGAAATGAGCATGATGGGAGAGATGAATTACTTCCTTGGATTACAAGTGAAGCAATGCAAAGAAGACATTTTCATCAATCAAGAGAAGTACGTGAAGGAGCTCTTGAAGAAATTCGACATGGAAGGGGCCAAATCCATGAGCACGCCTATGAGTTCAACATTGAAGCTCGACAAAGATGAGATATGTAAAAGTGTAGACATCAAGAAATATCGAGGTATGATCGATAGTTTATTATATTTGATGGCCTCTAGGCCGGATATTATGTTTAGTGTATGTCTTTGTGCACCATTCCAAGCGGATTTTCCGTTATCTTTCTGGCACTAGTTCGTTGGGTTTATGGTACCCAAGAGATAACTTATTTGATTTGATTAGTTATTCCGATGCGAATTTTGCCGGTTGCAAAATCGATAGGAAAAACACTAGTGGCACTTGTCATTTCTTAGGACACGCACTAGTTTCTTGGTCAAGCAAGAAACAAAACTCGGTGACCCTTTTAACGGGCGAAGCCGAATATGTGGCGGCTGGAAGTTGTTGTACTCAAACTTTATACATTAAACAACAACTTGAAGACTTTGGATTAAGTCTTAGCCACATTCCCATCAAATGTGACAACACAAGTGCTGTTAGCTTGACCAAGAACCCTATACAACATTCACGTACTAAGCACATTGAGATAAGATATCATTTTATTCGTGATCATGTGCAAAAAGGTGATGTTGATATTGAATTTGTTGGCACCGAATCGCAACTTGCGGATATTTTCACTGAACCACTTTTCGATGATCGCTTTAGCACTATTCGACGTGAAATTGGTATGACTAGAGCATGTGATATCTAGTTAACCAATATTTTCATATATATTGACCATTAATGCTTATCTCTAAAAGCATACAAAATTGTGTATTTATTTGGTCAATTATGAAATAATTATTTATGTAGCCCGTGCTTTCTTTACATATTGTTTAATGTACTAATATCATTTTTGTAGCACAAAAGTTGTAAAGTTGCTCATTTTAGGTTGTTATGGCTCTAAAAGCTCAAACAAAGGAAATTCTGGCAGAATGGGTGATCAGTCGACTGATCAGGGACCATCAATCGACTAAGCCTTCATCAGTCGACTGAAGGGTCTTCATCAGTCGACTGAGCAGTGGCTGGAATCAGTTACTTTTAATCATTTCCTTCCCCTGTTTTTCTCTTCACTTCTCCCCTCTCCATTTCGAGAAAACTTATACATAACCCTTCCCAAACCTTCACAAACATCATCTATCCCCAATCTTCTTCATCAAAACTTCATTTAAACCAAAAATCTTCTATATCCTACACCAAATCAACCACAAATCTACCCTATTTCAACCAAAATCTCTCAAACCCATCTCAATCTCTCTCAAACCTTAACCCTGGCCACCATTATCAATTTTCCACTCAAAACTCTGTCTTATACCACATTTCTTCCCAAAACTCATCTTACTACATCCATCTAACCAATTTCTTGCAAATTTCTATCACTCAAACAAATTTTCACCCTCAAAATCTCAAATTTTCTAAAAATCCTAACTTTTCAAAACCTATTTCTCTCACCCAATTTTTTAAGATATGTCTAAACCATCTCGCTCTCGTCGCCCTCGCAAGAGTGTACCACAAGTTGGTACTTCATCGGCAAACCCACCACAAGCTCCTCTACTGCCACTATTTATCTCTGATGAGGCACAAGAGAACTTCAACAACAACAACTCAACCCGGGCAATCGTTGAAGGTAAACAATTTAACTTTTAATTATTTGCTTCTAATGGTTTGAATGTTGCTGGCTTGTTTCAAAATCAAGGGATTATAAATTTTTTGAGCATTCGTGAAAATGTGTGTCCACGGCTTATCCAGCATTAGATGTTGCTGGCTTGTTCCCAACAAGGCCCACCTTGTTACACTATTAAACGGGTAACAGATTAGCTTCAACAAAGTCGAGCTAGCCAAAATTTTTGGGTTTCCCGTTGACGATGTAACGGAAGTGCCATCTAACTTTGGGAATCTTCTCGATTTTGATAAGAACGCTGCCAAAGGTATCCTACTCAAGCGTAGATTTCGTAACATGCAAGAAGAGATTAAGGCCTCAATGCTTAAACTCGATGCCCGACTCATACATTCAATTCTTGGGTATTCGATCATTCCAAGGCTTGGTAGTCGTGCTTCACTCAATGCGTTGAATCTATTCTTAGTATAGGTGATTGTAATGGGACATAAATTGGACTTTGCTAGCCTAATGTTTTATCATCTCCTTGAGATCACAAATCAAAAAAGGCAAGGGTTGGTCTATGGAATGGCCATCACTCAATTATTCAAATTCCACAATATCCGTCTCGAAGATGAGGTTGATGTTATCATACCCATAAGTCAGGAGACCTACAGCGCCAAGGTGATTCAGTTGATGAAATATAGCTTGGTACATGGTGAATGGACTGCAAATAATCCTCGTGATAGAGATGAAAGTAGCGATGAAAGCGATGACTCATCCGAAGAAATAGGTGAAGAAGAAGAAAAAGAAGGCGTAGAAGGTTCCGAGCTCCCTGAAGCCACTACCTCACAAGGCCGTAGCCAATCATCTAATGCTGCCTTGCTTCATGCCATTCAAGGGTTATCGGGTCAAGTTCAAGCTCTCTCTACCAACATGACCAACCGCTTCAATCGAATTGAAGATCGTCAAAGAGCTCATGAAGAAGTCTTTCTTCGCTACCATCCGGAGCATGTCTTTCCGGTTTGGTATCCATATCCGGTTGACCAAGGTTGGGGGCAATGGCCATAAGACCCACAAAACCCGCAAGAGTAGGCGTTCGGTTCTCTCCTTTTTGTTGATAACAAAGGGGGAGAAGTATGTGTGTTAGAGTGTTTGGTACACACTCTCTAAGTTATATTTCTAAGTTTTATTATGAACTTCTTTATAGGTTTTTATGTTTGGTTATTCTATGAACTCCTAAGTTTTATTTTTCTAAGTTTGACTGCTCTTAATTCTAGTATTTTGTTTGAACTTAGTTAAAGTTTGAAATTATTATTATAATCTTTATAATCTCTTATGCATGCTTGCTATATTCTTTTTAATGCATAGTTTGAGGGGGAGTTTTCTCGTTAGAAAACTCAACTAATGATCTTAAATTGCAAACACACACTAATTTATTGTCATCATCAAAAAGGGGGATATTGTTGACTTGAAAGTCACTAATCTTGTTTTGATAATAACAATAAAATTAATCTTGTGTAATTTAACTTAGTTGATATTTTAAGTTATAGTCACAATAAATTGATCGTACGTGGACTTACCCGAAAAGCCGGAATCAAGATCATTCACCTACAAAGTATTGCACAATCAATGTCTCACACCTCACACAACTTCAATGGGATTTCTATGAAGAACAATGAGCCAAGAAAGAAAAGAAACGAAGATACAAACAAAGCCCTAGAAGACTCGTTATTGTATATTTGAGTGACTGCTTTAGTTTCCTATGTAAAGATTCATATTTGATCATCATAGTAGCTCATACTATATTCTAACATAATTAGATTGATAAAATCAAAGGTTAAATCGGAATCCTTTCAAAAACCTTCTTTTTGAGAAAAACTGTTTTTGAAATGAATTCATTTTAAATTCTGACGACTTCATTTCCGAGCTCTTGACATCTTAGAAGTCTTAGAAACTCATATTTAAGTATCCCCAAGCTTCAAAAGTGATTTTTGAGCTAATTTGCAAAAGTGTGAAAAATGAAAATTTTGGTCATTCTGGCAGCAGACCAGTGGGGACCATCAGTTGACTGATGGGCTTTACTCATACGACTGATGGCCACTTAGTTGACTGATGAGCCTTACTCAGTCGACTAATGGCCCAGAAACTAGCAGTTGGATTTCAGATTTTTTATCCTTTTTAGCACCAAACTTCTACCAACTCCCTCCAAACGGCCATATGGTGTCCTAGACTATATATACACCATCTAGGACTTATTTTAACACTCTTGAATCATTCTTACACTATTCTCTTCATCTACATTCAATATTCAAAGATTCAAGAACATTTCCTTTGATCAATCACAATTATTTTAAGTTAGAAATTATTGATCAAACTTAATATCTCTTAATGTGAGCTTATATTATAATCTTCATACACTTGAGAGCTATTGTACATTGGTGTTAGCCACCAAATCTTTTCTTTCAAACATTAAGAGAAGTTTGTCTCTTAAGATAGCAACAGTAATTTCTTGTGTGAGTATTGAGAATGATTCAATACTTGTAAGAGTGTGTGAGAAGAAGACACTTGTAGAGGTTTGATCTTCACCCGGAAGAAGAACGGTTATAGTGAAAATTCTCGGGGTACTAACCGAGCGCGGAAGTAGGGGCTAACAAGCTGAACCGTGTGGACAAAAAGTTTTCGACTTTTATCGGTTTAATCTTTCTATCTCTTGATCTCTTATTTTGTGTATTTTATACCTTGTGATTGAAATTAACTTTGTTTCTTGATTGCTTGATCGATATACACATTAAACATTTTTAAATCATTTTTTTAAAATCCAATTAAGTTTTAAAACCCCTATTCACCCCCTCTAGGGTATTTTCCGACCTAAAAAAGGTATTATCATTATAAATTTAGCGAATTATTAATGTAGCAATTGGATCAGTCCCTAATTTGGGATTGGTGGAAAATATTATTTAACCGAGATTATTAATATATTGTGTATTAAATTATCGAGATTCTACTGTCATATAATACTAATTTTAGAAATAAAAATTTAATTTATATTACTTTTAAAATAAATTATTTTCCAACTAATTATGTTTGTTTTCAGTGTTGTGGTTTTAGCAATAAAAGTTTGCATTTTCTTCAATATTTTTGTTTTTGCGATAGAAAATTATTTTTTGTATATTTATCTCACCCCATGTACGGGTGAGTTGCAAATTTTTTTTTTCAAAGGCGCAGTGGAGCTGAAAGAAAGTATATCTTATCAACCTAAGAGGATAATCATAATTTTGTGAGTTTATTTAAAATCACTCTTCTTCAAAATTTTCGCTCAAATTACTTTTACCCTAAATGCACATGCATCGCATATGCACAATAATCTCATATCTGTATACATATTGTTTTTTTTTTAAAATTCATTAAAATACAAATCTCAACAATACCAATGTATATACTCCATTTATAAGTTGATTGTTCATGGGATCCTTTTACACATTTATTTTAAATTCTAATAAGCTAACTCCTCCTAACCATTTATTTTACTATAAGTTCCTTATCAATTCTAGCGACATTCATAACAACATAGACATGAATTCTTTGAGTCACACAGTGAATCGAAGATTTGAACATCCTCATGTTTGGCCAAACAGGTTGCAGTACAACTACTCTCAGTGCAACCAATCAACTTAATATGGTCAGCACACTCGTGTTCTACCCCAAGAGGTCCACCTGCATGCCAAATAAAAATATAATTTAAATTTAAATTTTTAATGTCAACACAGTACTTAGATTTATATTATGGACATCGATAATTATCTTTCAATAAATATAGAGACATTTTTTTTTCATCCGAATATGTGACGCCCCGAAATCCCGTTTAGAGGATTATGCCTCCGGGACCTGGTTAGCTACGGAGTTGTACGCGACAACGGGTATGAAATAATAAAACTTAGAACTTATATAAAAAGAGAATTCTAAGTAAAGCAATGATTTTTAGAAAATTTTGACATGTGGAGTTTATTTATTAAGCAATACTAAAACCTGTTAAAATATACATATAATCCATATTCAATAGATACTCCACATTTAAGAAAAGTTATTTATACAAAGCCTCCAATGAGGTTCCAATCTCAATAAACTTTATATCAAAATACAACATTATAATACATAAACATTTATTAACTAAACAACTAGTACATAAGTCGTTTCCTAACGACTTAGGTGATCAGAGTCCGTCAGAGCTATCTAGACTCCATAAGCGTACCATCCCCAGGAACACCTGCAAAACCTGGTTTGAAAAATGGGAGTGAGCCAAACGAGCTCAGTGGGAACTATAAGGGTTTTGTATAAGAAAATAAGTTGGAAATGATGCATGCCATGCTATGCATTATATTGAAAATAGTTTATGTGCTGCTTCTCTATAAGGAATCACCTCTGAGTAAAATACATTTTTTTTGTATATACAGGTGTAAATATATATATATATATATATATTATAGTTTTGAAGCAGCCAATGCATGGAAAATCTTTCGTGAGATGAATATATATAATGATCCCAACCCAAAGTACAAGAAAAGCAATGTATGTATACATATACATCATCGTACAATATATGCCACAACACCGCGACTAGATCTATCACATCAATCACATATCATACTCACGTCTAGGATTTTCATAAATCTACTGTGCACAGAGATAGCCGGCAACTCGGTTTCTTCTGCCCAAGGCAGGGATCACCTACCAGGTCCACCTAGACGCTACCTTACGTAGCCACACAGGCATATGCTACCTCACGCCGCCATAAAGGCGCACGCTACTAATAATACTCACGTAGCTACCAAGGCTATACGCTACAGGTAATCACCATCTATCTAGTACGAACAGTGTGGCTATCCGCTAATCAATACCAAATAATAATAAACACATCAAATCCGTGAAATCATAAGAATATAGAATCCAATAGATGTAGATATGAATATACATACATTCCATATGTATTTGTATAGCTCGTATATATATATATATATATTCATGATATGTGTACATATCCATATTGTATAACATATAGTGGTATTGCTGTTGTACTTGAGCTAGGCTTGCCAAGTCCGTCAACTAATGGCTCAGTTAAAAGATCATGAATTTGGGAGGCATTATATGTGTTCAGTCAACGTGGCACCAAAGCCAAATATAATGTAGTTCTCATAGTATATGCAATCTATATAAACCTCCCCTTAACACTATAATGTTTTGATTATATATAAAAGGGTTATAATCATGCCCAACACAGTTACGGACTGGCCAATTAAGTAACAAAACTCATAATATATAAACCAACAGTCAAAGTACAACAACAATATCACCAATAGGAGTAATCAAGGCCGAAGCCTACTTTTGAAACCAAGTATAGCAGTGTATGTATGCGTATTAGAGTATACAGTACCCTATCATATCCGTACATAAGGGTTTTGTACAAATCTTACCAAAAATAATATAGAAATTCGGGCTTATCATAAAATCTGCTATTTATACATGTATTAAGTTCAAATCAAACAAAGAATCAAGAGAGATTAGCCCAAACCCCCGTGAACATGCAACTTTGAGTAAAAACTCTAGGTTTGGATTGATTTGGTGTAAATACGTTATAATAACTTGAAAATAAGTTTAAATACTATTGTTCCCACCTTAGGAGGGTCAATCCCTCGAAGAATTGCGGATGAATCGAGCCAGAGAAGCGCCAAGGATGAAATCCCCAAATTGAAGCCTTAAACCCTAGAAATGGTGATGAAATGGTGAAGAAGGAGATGAATAGTAGTATAGAATGGTGGATAAAGGATGAGCTTGGATCATGGTGTTGAATCACTCGCAAATCCCCCAAAATCGCCTTCCCTCTCTCTCTAGAACCTCTCCAAAAGATATGTTAAAATGAGGAGGAAAGGGGAGGAAAGAAACATAAAAATCTCGCCCAGTAGCATGTAGTCAACTACATCAAAACCTATGTAGTCGACTACCACTATTCACAGCACACAATTTTGCTATTTGGTCACAGGCTCAACTTTATGCTCAATTTTAGTCATCGGGGAGTGAGAATTTGGTCTCGGCCAAAACACGAAAGTTGTAGAGTAGATCAAAACCTAAAGATAAAAGAAAATGGGGACTCATTTGGAGTTCGGATGAAGAAGTTATGACTTTCCAAAGTTAACAGAAAACTAACCGACGAATAATTAATCCAAATCCAAGAACGACTCCGAAATGCTCAATTGAAGTCCGAATGTGACCAAAATTTCCAGAATAGCTCTAAATATATAATAAGACACGATGGAAAAGGAGAAACTCAATTCGAACATTTCTAGGTCAATTAATCCATCTCAAGAAAATAGTGAAGAGCAATATTTTAAGAAAATTAACACTTTTCCAATGACGCGCCAAATTATGCAATTGCTTTCCAAATTGAATGAAACTATCCAGAGTAAATATTTAACTATAATATGACTTAATGGAAGTCATCGAACCACGTCGACCTTTATAGAACCCAATTTGGCTATCCAAAGCCCATTTCTGCCTTATGCGCGATATGGGTCGTGATTTTGCAAGAGATAAGGAAACCGGGTGTTACATAATACTTTTTAATATCACACACGTATATGAGCCAACTTTCATGCACTTTGACTAATCCCTGTTCACGGAACAATGGCTAGCCACTGTCCACCAAATGTTTTTGCAACTGTCGAGATTCGACTGTGCGCTATCGCTGGGCCACTTGCTCATGGTTATAAATATATATACGTCATTGATGCGCAAAAATAAAGACAAATTCAAATAAAAAAGAAAAAATAAGGGTATTTGTCCAATGCTTACTTAATTTTTTTGGAGAAGGTCCACTATGCACTTAGGCAATAGTGTGATGCATTAAAAAGAAATGAAAGATCCAAATGTGGGTTACAAAGGCCCACCCACTAGGCTTAAAAAGAGAGATATACAAAGAAGGCAAACAAAAGGAAATACTATGCCAAATGTTTGCATCTTGATCTTTAAACCAAATAAAGATCAATAACCAAACAGCCAGAATAAAGAAAAATAATAAAGAATAAATCAGAGGGAGAGCAGTAACAAAAATACAATAAAAGATACTATCTAAATTTATAGTTTGGCCTATGATTAAAATCATTGTTGAATTCTTGTGTAGTTGCTTGAGGAAATGAAGGCCACCATTGAATATAGCGTAGATTCATACCAATTTTTTAGAGTTTATCAGCAACAGTGTTTGCTTCTCTATAAGTGTGAGAGACATAGAATGTCATCTGGTGAAGGTAATATATACAGTTAGCCCATCTATTAGCTAACTGCCAAGGAAGAAAAGATTTGGTGTTGAGCCGGAACTTGAGAGCTGACTGAAAGTCCATTTCAATCCATATCTTTTTCCATCCATTTATCCAAGAAAATTATATGGCTTGAACAAGAGCATTCAGTTCAGCATAAAAAGCATTGTGATTTCCAATATATCATGCAAAAGCACCCTTGCAAAAACCTCTACAATTTCTGAAAATTCCTCCAATTGAAGCAGGGTCGGGTTGCCATTGGCCATACCATCTGTATTTACTTTTAGCCAACCAGGAGAGGGGGAGTCCAAAACATTTCAGTTATATTAGAGCAAGGCCTAGCTTTGTCTGTCATGTTGAATTTTTTAAGAATGAGGAGGTCTTCCACTGTGTTATTCATGTAACCAAGAATGAGAGTGCCAAGCTGAGAAATTTGAGAAATCAGGTGGTCCTTGAATGTTGTAAGATTGAGCTTAGAGTTATTAAAAATGACATCATTTCTGGTTTCCCAGATTTTATGAAAAATGATAGAGGAACCAGCCATCCAAACATTAGACACTTGGGTGCTCCATTTTCTTGAAGAGATGAAATTCCACAAATCAATAAGAGATGTAGTGGGAAAGGTGTGAATATTAAAAATGGAGAAATACCATTTCCAAACTGAGAAGGCAAAACCACATTGGAGTAGAACATGAGAAGTGGTTTCAATATGGTTATAGCACAAGCAACACCTTGAAACTGTGCTTATGCCTTTTTGTTGAAGAGAGGCTTAAGAGGGAATAATATTATGAAGCATTCTCCAAATGAAAGTTGAATCTCTGGGGGGGAATGAAAGTGGACCAGACTTTATGAAAGATGTGCTGGCCAGAGGATTTGTGAAAGAAGTTGTAAGCATCTTTGAAAGTGAGGTGGCCTTTTGAAGAGTAAGGCCAAACCATAGTATCACTAGTAGGAAGGATGGGAAAGGGGATGGCTGTAACTATGGAGTTGAAGGCTGGGAAGTTAACTTTCAGTTAGTTAAGAGTATTCCAGGCACTGTGGGTGATCTAGTTATTGAGGCATTAGTCAAGAGGAACATGGGAAGGAGGAGTGGGGATGTCAGAACCATATTTGTATGCCAGAGCCATCCCCAACTATCCAATTAGCATGGAGCTTTATGATGGCAATGGAGAGTTTTATGCCTGACCAGATGGAGGAGGCTTTGTATGATGCTCGAGATTGGGAGAATTTGATAGCAAACCTTGCCATCATAAATTAACTCCATAGAGAGATGTGCATAACCATACCCCAAGTGGATTTGAGGAGAGTAGCTTGATTGAGATTCACTAAGCTCTTTATACCTAGGCCACCATCAAGGAAAGGAGAGAAAACCTTGTGCCAAGCAACAGTGATGATTTTCTTGGTTTGAATATCACCACACTATATGAAATTCCTCATCCATTATTGTAATTGTTTCAAAAAAAGAGCATGCCACTTGTAGATCATAAAATAATGGGTAAGCATAGGGGTAACCACATTCTTAACAAGGTCAACTCTACCAGCCATTGACAGAAGCCTGCCTTGCCAACATTCTAGCTTACATTTAATTTTGTTAGCAATCACTTGAAGATGAGCTTTCTTAGGAGAGCCTTTGAAAATTGGAACTCCAAGGTATTTGAAAAGACCCTAGTCCATCTCCATATTTAAAACATGACAGATTTGGTGCTTCCTAACAAATGCCCATCTGCTAATGTAAACTTTGCTCTTAGCATTGTTCATAATTTGCCCTGAAATTTTTGAATACTCCTTGATGATTTTCATGATAGTTTTGAGGCTGGTAATAGAGCCATTGCTGAAGATAAGAACATCATCAGTGATGGAGGAAAGGCTGTTGTGCAAAATGAAGACAATTCAAAGGCCATCCAAGTTCCAACAGGCCCAAGTACAAGGTCGCGGGCTAAGAAGTTAAAGGCAGAGCTTAATGGATTAATTCAAGCTATTTTGGCTTAAGAAGAAGGCACAATCAAGTCCATTGGAGGGGAAAAATGTGTAGCACAAAATAGAAGATGGATTACACTTATTCAAGCCTAATTGGAGTGAGAAGACCATGTCTAAGCGGCCCAAGAGTGTGGAGTCAACCCAACACGTTTTTATTTATTATTTATTTATTATTGTTATTTCTTTTAAAGACTAGTTCTTGTTTGATTAGGATTTGTTTTGAGGATTCTTTGTTGAATTAGTTTATTATTGCCTAAGTTTTCTTCTCCATATTTAAAGGGGGTTCATTGTTTTATTTTATTATCTAAGACTTTATTCATAATAATATTGAGTGATTTTAATCCTCTTTGGTTCTTCACGAACTACTTGAACTTATCGGTTTGTCCATGGCGTTCACCTGACTTATCAATTGGTATTCCGCACCCGGTTGTGGCGTCTTCGTTTTTCACCCTAATATGATTGTAAAAACGATTCAGGTTCTTAATTTACTACGGTTTTCGTGTGTATCTATGTCGAGGTTCGCACAACCAATTCGTTGTGTTTGCGGATTTCGTGCAATATCACCGTAGGTCGTATCAGGAAAGGTGGAATATGATGGTTGACCTGTAGCATTTATAACTGTTTTTACTACATAATGGGGTGTTGGCGCAGGGTGAGGACCAAACTTAACTTTGGAGTCATTTTTGGATTTGTGACCTTCTTTGGTTGACTGGTTAAGATTGTGAGTTTATTGTGCCTTCATCAAATTTCTGCACTCTGCAATTCCATGGCCAATTGAATGGCAATGCTTACAAAAGTGGGGGGGGGGGGGGGGGGGGGGGAGTTCCTCATAAGTAACCAGAACCTCAAAGCTCATGCCTAATCTTTCAACAAGTACTTTTTGTGGCAGCTCAAGGTTGAGATCAACATCAACTTCTACTCTGGCGTAGTGGCCTAGTGATCTAGTACTGTTATGTGGGTCTATATGGAGAGGGGTACCAACAGCACCAACAATTGAAAAAACCAAGTTATCATCCAGGTACTCCCATGGGAGTTCATGTATTCGAATCCACACATGGGCATTGGTGTGTTTTTGCTTGCTAGGAACAAAATCTGTAACCCATTTGAAGAGTTTAAGAATGCCATTTTTGAGCTTTGTTTGGCCATAGCTTTGAATTCTCTTAAAGTCATCCATATTACAAAAATGACGAACATAAAAGTTTTTGCCAATAGGTGTGAATGTCCAGTTGGGCTTAATTTTCCATATAGCCGTGAGAGATACTTGGAGATTAGAAG
Organism: Lonicera japonica; assembly: GCA_021464415.1. Taxonomy (NCBI): domain Eukaryota; kingdom Viridiplantae; phylum Streptophyta; class Magnoliopsida; order Dipsacales; family Caprifoliaceae; genus Lonicera; species Lonicera japonica. Next base: position 50,630 of record JAKCWG010000167.1, read on the forward strand.
CCTTTATTGGAGGATGGCCACGGTGAAGAATCATTCTACCAATCAGATTTGTGTTGCATTTTTCCATGGCTTTTTGGTACATACTATCATCAAGTTTAATGCTGACTAGAGACCCATTCCTGTGAGGGATGGGGAGTTGGGAGGGAACTGGTTTAGTTAGAGGGATTATGGGGATGAGAGTTGTAGCATAGGTTTTGGTGCTGTTTACAGGTGTAGGTTGGGCAGGTGGAATAGATGTAGTGGGAGAGTTTTTAGTGAGAGCAGTTGACAGAGCCTGTTCAGTGGCATGTACAATAGTTTGCACAGTGGGACCATTCGGTAAAACTGTGTGCTGTTGGCAGTTGGCAGGTAAACTAGTGGGCCTACTTAATTAACATTTGCATATTTCAAAAACTTACAAACCGCATGGAAATGAGAGGGGCTTGTGAAGAAAGCACACAGGAAAGATGAAGCTCTATTGATGTTGAATGCAAAGCTTAACTATGTCTAATTTATCTTTTACCATATTTTTTATTTTTTTTGGAAAAACGTGCATCGTCTCTATCACCCTCTCTAAAAAATTCATGTAATTAAAATCAATTTTTTTTTATCAAATGCTGAAAAAATTATAAAAATTCACTCTCATGCCAAAAGTATATAACTTAATTTAAAAACTATCTAATTAATAATGTACCAAAAATATAATATATCATGGATACCTATAAATCAATTTGTACCAACGACAAGAACATTGTCAAAGCCAAATCTTAAATATATATATATATATATATATATGAGAATGGCTTTTTGAGTAAATCAAGCTCAATAACTAGAAAATGTGCTAGATAAGTAAAAATTATCATGTGCCCGCACACAAGAGCGTGTGAGATGTGTGTGTGTGTGTGTGAGAGAGAGAGAGAGAGAGAGAGAACCATATATGGGGTCTCCTAGAGTGAATCAAACTCAATAACCATAATTTGTAAAAAATGTGCTAGATAATTATATAACTAAAAAAATTTGTGTGCGCACTCGCATGTGTGTGTGTGAGAGAGAGAACCATATATGGGGTCTCCTTGAGTGAATCAAACTCAATAACCATAATTTGTAGAAAATGTACTAGATAACTAAAAAAATTTGTGTGCGTGCGTGCGTGTGTATGAGAGAAAGAACCATATATAGGGTCTCCTTGAGTGAATCAAATTCAATAACCATAATTTGTAGAAAATGTGCTAGATAACTCTTGTATGTGAGCGCTCGCATGTGTGTGTGAGAGAGAGAACCATATATGGGGTCTCCTTGAGTAAATCAAACTCAATAACCATAATTTGTAGAAATTAAATATGCTAGATAACTAAAAATTCTTGTGTGTGTGTGTGTGTGAGCGAGAGAGAAGGGGAGGGAGAGAGTATTATGTGATAGAAAAGTAGAAGAATGCATACATGTTGGGACATTATTGGCCGGCCATATAACAAATTGACTCTTACTCGATGCGACATGATTCTTCCCCTCTTAATCTCTCTCTCGGCAAAAAAATAAAAGGGAAAGGAAAGGAAGATTTTTTCACTTAATTAGAGAGACTCGATCACATGCATACACATGTATTTATTAACTTTTCACATAATTTACTGACAAAATTTTGTGAAAATGATTTATTTATTATACAGATCATCCCCCAAGTTTCGTGAAAGAATTCATTAATTTACGTTTCAAATTACATATCATTAGACGAAATTTGATGGAAAAATTAAGTAATGGAGAGGAAGCAAATCCCACATTGAGATATGCAAGGTACAATAAAAATTCTATAAATTGATAAGGTCGGACTAACCAATTTTATTAATTAAACGAGTTTTAATTAATCGATAAGTTACTAATTTACCGAAAGATTTGTATTTCCAATATTGTTGTCTTGATCTTCCTTAGATTTTATTTACTATAAACATATTTAAGTAGATTATATTATCCTTTGATAAATAATTTGACATATTTGTGTTTCTAATATTGTTATATTGGTCTTTTCTAAATTTTTATTCCCTACAAACTTAATTAAGCAATTATATTATAATTTGGTCTTCCAAAATTAAGTACTCTTTATAAGATGAGAAATGCACATTGACGTGCCAAGGGCATTACATAAAATTAGGAATGAAATTTAGATAAATATAAATTTCAGCAAATAGCATTATACTCATATTTTGCTAAGACATGATAGTATTTTTGAAAAGGTGAATTATTAATTTATGTAACCGATGAGCTTTAAGGGGCCTATAAAAAAGGTATTATTATCTTATAAATTTAGCCAAAATATTACTTTAACTCTTAGGCCCAAATCAAGACCAGCAAAATTTGTTAATTTAGTGAGATCATTATTTTGTTGACTTTCTACTGTAAGTAAGTAGATGATCTGATTTATTGTCAGATTACGATAATTAAATTATATTTCATATAATTGTAATTAGATTACAATAAGTTTATTACTTTTAATATCTTCCATTACACGATTTAATTTTGTCCTTTTATGGAGTTTCTGAAATCAATATCCTCATGTTTGTTAACATTAATAATTTTGAATAATATAATATTTTTACTACCAGAGATATAAAAAGAATATATAGTTTTGGCAGAATTTTTATTGGGAAATATAAAAATGTATTTCTGGACAATGCATGTGACGGCTAAAAAGTCCTGCCCCGCCCCTATCGAACGCTATTCATGAGGTTAATTTAGTAATTAACATATTGAACTTTATTGAAAAAATGTTAATCTTTTTTCATAATATATAAAATAGGAAGTAACATTTTTTGTTGTTTGAATTATTATTGTTTTGTTTAAAAGAGAAACCCAACATGGCATTCAGCCAGGACTCAAAATCATGCACAAGATCAAAATTACCAATTAATAATTAACCCTCTTAAATTAATTAAATTATTATTAATTTAATTACACACAAACTAGATATTAAAACCCATTGACCTCGTAAGTGGATCCTTGAATTTCAAGGGTTCTCGCGTCCAGGTCCAATTATGGTTTACCCATTTTAGTAGGACGTAAATTTAACACTAATATTATAAAACAAGACAAGTGTAATGCATTATGCCAGGTCTCAGCTTTTAATGCACGATTTAATTAATCTCTCCTAATCGATCTGTCAAAACACAATAATTTCTATCTTCCTAGCTCATTCCTATTTAGCCTTACCATTATTATTTAATTCCTTATTTATTGTTATCAACTTCTCTCTTTTGAAAACAGTGGTAATAGGAAATAGGACATCAAGTAAAGAAGCTAGCAATTGCAATAGGAAGTACGTTGTGCTAAAGTAAAGATTTTAAGTTATGTATGTTGAAAACTCGTAAAAAAATGGTGACTTGAAAATTAATAAAAAGTTAACACATAAAAAAATTTAAATCTAAACACATAAGATTTGCAAAAATCGCCTGCACATCGAATACGTAAAACTAGTTAGAGTAAAATTGAAGGTGGTTATAAACGCGTAAATTATGTAATTATTCGCACTTGGAAACAGTGACAATAATTCACCAAACACTTGGAAACTTTCATCTTAAAAGCATTCGCTTTTCTTTTCTTTTGTTTTGGTCAGCATTTTATATTATTATTATTTTTGGTAAAAAGCATCTTACATTATTGATTGAAGAGTTGTTGTGTAGCATATTTTCTCTGTACACTTTCATTATTTACTTAGAATATTTTTTAATTGGACTCCAAATAGTACGAATTTACATGGGGCAAAAGTTTGATTGGTCTCAATGTATTTTTCTAATTTAAAGTAGTGGTCCATCTTATACTCATCAACGCATAATTTTACATAAAATAATGTGTTAGTAATTTTATCAATCATATAATATTGTAATATCAAGAGAGTCTAACATGAGACTTTAGGAGGTTTGGGTGCAACCACTTTGCAATTGCATATTTAGATTTGGATCGATGAGAGTTTTAGCATAGTTCAAATTATTTTTTTTATGGATATAATATGTAAAGTTATAAGTTTTAGTCCAGTCCAAACTTAATTAAGCATCAACATTGATGGTGTCAAAATCTAGAAATAGATAATTAACCAATCAATAAGCGAATATCGGTGAATAAAAAATAAATGCGGCGCAATAATGAACACATGACTTTTTTTTAAGGTAGGTTTCCCCGGTAGCGCTTATGCTATTCCAGTGGTACGTCCTCCTTTTGTGTGCGCTTGTGTTGTATTAGCTCAAAGGCAATCAATTTGGAAGATAATACAAGCTACCAACTTCTCTCTCTCTATAATTTCCTTAATTCTATTTATAAGTATAGAATTAGGATTACAAATATTTCAACAGAATAAATAATAAACTTTGTAGGAGAGAGATTTAATAAGGGTTGTTGGTATTTTTTTTGGAGTATGAAAATAGAGAGTATAAGACCCTTCTATTTTTTGGGATATAAAAATAGAGAGTACAAGACTTTTCTATTTCTGGGGGGTATGAAAAGAGAGAGTATATGACTCCTCTATTTCTTCCCGAATTGGCTTGTATTTGTATTGCCAATGGCTTTATATCTCTTGGAAGAGATAGATGGATCTTAAGAGAGAAAGAAGAGATGTTTTTGTTGTGTGTTGAATGAATGAATGGTGGGAGGTATTTATAGGTAAATGAAGAATGGCAAAAGCGTAAATTTGATAAAAATGAATGGCATAAGTTAATCTTTGGTGGAGGTAGGTGAGTTAGGTGAGAAGTGGTAGGTGTGGAGGTAAAAATAAAATTTTACCGAGAGTAAAAATGAGATTTTACCGGGAGTAAAAATGAGATTTCACCGGGGGTAAAAATCGAATTTTACCGGCAATTAAAATGTTTAATTACCTTTGTAGGCCAATAGTAAAATTAGTATTTAACCCCATCAAACATTATCCCACCCATCCAAAAAATTATGGGTCCACTCTTGTTTGGGTGACATTTTTTACCAGTGGACATGCTCGCTAGTTCAAAATTGTATACCTATTTAATTGTCTACGTATGTGTTATATGTTGTTGCTTATACGCATAAAGAAAAGTTATGACTCTGTTATTGTTTCAAATACAAAGTTATATAGATAATTATAAAATAAAATAATGTTGTGTGGCCAATGGATGGACAGGCACCCAGCTCCATAGAGCTACAAGTTCACAAGGAATTGAATCGGTAATCTTTATGTTTTTTTTTTTTTTTTTTTTACCAAACAACTGAAAAGTAGGACTATTAAATAACTTAGATTGTGGAGTAGACACATTATTTTGGCATGTAAGATTGTGGAGTGGACAAATTCTTAAATCGTGTAATTTTCGACATAGGAACATATCTAGAAATTAATTTTTAGGGGGCAAAAATATATATTATTTGTATTATCAAAATAATTAAAAACAATTTATGATATTTTGCACCAATAAACAATTTTATAGAAAAAACAAATTCTCTCTTATATCATCTCTAAAGATTTATTTTGTACAACGATAAATTCGAGAGAGAGAGAGGGGGGATATATCTTTTTATATTATTTTATAACACAAAATGGGATTAATAGTTATGAATATCTCTATTTTTTTATTTAAATTAATATTAATATCATATTGAGCCATATGTACGTAAAGTAATTCTTATATTCATTAATTCTCCATAATTCAGGTTTGGCCTCCATTTAGTTTAAATATACTGTAGTATATCTAAGGTCAATAAATGTTGCCTGCAAACAATTTAAAAGCAAAAACAAATCACACAAAAATTTTGTAAGGTTAGTTTTCCGAGATTAATCTAGTTTACATGCATATACTTTCTTAATGTGTGATTGGTTATTTTATTGATCACACATAATTTTTGTAAGGGTAGTTTTCCGAGATTAATCTAGTTTAATTTACGTATACCCTCTTAATATGTGATTGGTTGTTTTATTGATAGTGAATAATAAGAATTATAAGTTGGAGTGTACCGGTCATTCTGGATGAATTATGATGAGATGCTATGACGAAGTTATGTTTTATTTATACGAGATAACATCATCTCTAATGGTAATATAGAAATTGACTTGTAAATTATATTTGTCAACCAACTTTTAAAAAATCTTGAAAATTAAAAAAATTGCCTCATTAGTATTACAATTTTTAAGTTATGTCATTTATAATTTTTATAAAAATTAAAATTAAATTACGTACTCCAGCCAAACAAAGAGTTATTTTTTCTTCCTATCATTCCTTTGACTTGTTAAAAATATTGATCAAGGTAGTAATTAAATAAAATATAAAATATTGTTTTTCTTGTTTGAATTATTAACGTTTTTTTGTTTAAGACAACTTTAATCTCTTGAGACTAACACTAGTGAGTTTCTTAACCCTCTTTCTCCCCACCTTTGCCTCACCACATCAAAATTAACATATGATTTTTTTATTATTATTAATTTAATTACACACAAGATGTAATAACCCATTGGCCTCGTAGGTGGATCTTTTAGTTTTAAGGGCTCTCGCCTCAAGATCCAATTATGGTTTACCTATTTTACAAAGATCTAAATTATATTAAAAATTGGGAAAGATCCTACTTTAAAAAGTCAAGTGTACAAATTATATTATAATTTGGTATTCCAAAATTAAGTACTACTATTTATAAGATGAGAAATGCACACTAACATGCTTAAGACATTACATAAAATTAGGGATGAATTTATGCAAATATAAATTTTAGTAAAAAGCAAACAACATTAAAATCATATTTTGCTAAGACATGATAGTCAGTTTAAAAAGTTGAATTATTAATTTATATAACTGATGAGCTTGAATGAGTTTATAAAAAAATATTTTAAGGCCCAAGTTAAGACCGACAAAATTTATTAATTTAGTGAGATCATTATTTTATCAAGTATTATTTTATTGACTTTGTATTGCAAATATGTGATCTAATTTATTATCAGATTACAGTAATTAAATTATATTTCATATAATTGTAATTAGATTATAATAATAAAGTTTCTTGCTTTTAATATCTTCCATTACACCATTTCAAAATTAACAATTACAATTTTTTTTTTTATTATTTTTTATAACCCATTGGCATCATAAGTGGATCCTTGAGTTTTAAGGGCTCTCACGTCAAGATCCAATTATGATTTCCCTATTATCTAAATTTAATATGCTAATATTATAAAACAAGAGAAGTGTACAACATTCTCTCAAGTGTCAGCTTTTAATGTACGATTTTCCACTTCTCTCTTTTAAAAATAGTGGTGATAGGAAATAGTACATCAAGTAAAAAAGCTGATAATTGCAATAGAAACTAGAAAGTTGTGCTAAAGTACAGATTTTAAGTTATGTATGTTGAAAACTCGCAAAAAATGGTGACTTGAAAATTAATTAAAAGTTAAAACACATAAAAAAATTCAAGATTTGTAAAAATCGTCAGTACATTAGATAAATAGAAAATTAGTTAGAGTAAAATCGAAGGTGATTATGTAAATTCTTAATTTCTTTCTAAAAGTTAAATTTCATGGAATGTATTAACATTGTGTAATTGTTTACGCTTGAAAACAATGACAATTAACCAAGTCCCTTGGCCCAGTGGTATAAGATTATTACTGTGACAATTTTAGGTTAACTTGGAGCTCCTAAGGTCGAATTCCGGCATTATTAAAATAATGTTTGGCTAGCTGCAACTACGAACCGCTAGCAGAGATTAGTTAAAGTGCACAAAAGCTGACCCGTATACCCCATGGAAAACCAAGAAAACAATGACAATTCACCAAACCTTTGAAAACTTTTATCCTAAAAGTCTTTTCTTTCTTTTGCTCAGCATTTTACATTATTATCATTTTTGATAAAAGGCATCTTACATTATTGATTGGAGAGTTGTTGTGTAGCACATTTTCTCTGCACACTTACATTATTTTACTTGCGTTATTTTTAATTGGACTCCAAATCAGTACGAATTTACATGGGGCATAAGTTTGATTGGTGCCAATGTGTTTTTTTAATTTAAAGTGGTGGTCCATCTTATAATTACCAACGCATAATTTTACATAAAACAATGTATCAGTAATTTTATCAATCATATAATAGTGTAATATCAAGAGAGAACATGAGACTTCGGGAGGTTTGGGTGTAATTATTGTGCAAGGGTGTATTTAGATCTGGACCGACGAGAGTCGTAGCATAATTCAAATTAATTATTTTATGGATATAATGTGTAAAGTTTTAAATTCTAGTACAGTGTATCAAAATTATCCCACCTATCTTAAAATTTTTGGGTCCACTCTTGTTTGGGTGAAATCTTCTATCAGTGGACATGCCCACTAGTTCAGAACTATATAACTATTTAATTGTCTATGTATGTGCTATATATAGTTATTTATACGCATTAAAAAAAAGTTATCAATCTGTTACTAATAAACGCTTAGTATTGTTATTCATACGCTCATTTTCGGAGTTGTTTGACGCGTTTATTTCTCTAAAACTACTCGGTTTGCCAACTTATTTCGCGATTAGTCTCGTAGCACTTTTGTATTTAACAATGCTTGGAGAGGCACATTTTGTGTTTATTTTGGTGTCTTTAGATTTCAAGAAATATTGTATTTAATACAATGGTGGAATTCTCCATGTGACCAAAGAGCATCCAAGAAAGAAAGTCTCCATGTCCATGTGATTAAAGAGCATCCAAGAAAGAAAGTCTCCATGTCCATGTGATTAAAGAAAGAAAGTGGAATTCTCCATGTGACCAAAGAGCATCCAAGAAAATGAAATTCTCCACCAAAAATAAAAATAAAAATATAAAAATTAGATAAATAAAAAGTATTGTTTATTTTTAAGTATCTAACACATCTCTCCTATTTATAGTCTTCATTGTTGTTTGGGAGAGAGTACTTTTTTACTTCTCATTTCTTAATTTATAGAGAGCTTGTAATAGTTTTTTCTAGAGAGAAAAATGGAGTTCACTTTAATAATTCTTGTCTCTACATTTATTATGGAGTAAATTTCTTTGCTAAGGCTAAAAGATGAAATTTGCAATGCATTAATTATGTAAGTTTAATTCTCATTCCATTGTTAGTATTGTTAAATACTTTTTGAATCATTCATCTTCTCCATTTTTTCAACCATTCATAAGCTAGTAAGATAATTTTCATATGATGATTTGACTTTGTATGCCTTGTATACATAGATCTCAAGCATTAATGAGAAAATGATACACTTGTGTATTTCTTACTAGCCTATGTCCATTCTTTCTTTGAATGAGATATTTTTAATTGCCAAGCATGATTAGTCTTTGATATTCATGAAAACACCATAAATTTGAGATTTTAATCTTTAAATACTTTGATGATATGTTGAGTGCTTTCTACACTTTATGTGATTTTAAGACTCATCATTTTCTTAGTTAAAGTGTTGACAAAGAGGATCTTTTAAATTTATGTCATAAACAATTTCATTAATCATTTTAAGGATTCAATTTGTATTTATCAAATAAGTCTATATAGGACGGTTTGACCTCCACCTAGACCTCATAATCTTAGACAAATGAAATGTTATGATTTATCGAGCTAAACTCCTTGTAGTTGGCCATTTTCATAATCAAGTCATTTGCCTAGGGGAAACTAACAATGAGTTCTTAAATGCCTAGTTTAAATTTATGCCTTTTCTTTTTGTGTATTTTAAGTTTGAATCTTGGTTGATATTATATGGGAATGGGTTGCACTTGCTTCACACCCTTTGTCACAAGATAAAAATAAGAGATACACTTGTGTTGATATTTGCTTACACCTTTTCTTTATATGGCATTTATATGGGAATGTGTTACTTTTTCTCCACACCTTTTTGCTTAGAAATGGGTAAAATATTCAACACTTAGGAATTGCATTGAGAACTTTGAATGAGATTGATTTTACTTAAATTTGCAAAACAAATGAATTCTATAATGCATTAGCCTTTTTTCATCTATTATTACATCATTTTAATTTTTATTGTAAGACTTTAAAATCAACAACTAAAATCTACCAATCATATTCTCTTAAACAAAGCCTTGGACTCGTAATCACCACATCGTTTTTCCGACTATCCTTGTGGTTCGACACTTGAACTTACCAAGTATTATAACTTGACAACCTGCACTTGGGTACCTAAGCACGGAAGTATTTTCGGCGCGTCAAGTTTTTGGCGCCGTTGCTGGGGATACGGCGAAAGACGGATTACGGGTTTTGTAAAAAAAAATCACTTTGTAAGTACTCTCTCCCTTTGTAAATTATTTTTTCAACTTATTATTTTCTTTTTTGTATAGGTAGATATTTTATTCGATATCACCCTTCCGGGCTTATGCCCAGAAATTTGTACATTGATCTTCGCATAAGTCCACCAAGAGGACAACCACTACCAAGGCATCCTACTCTTTCACATACTCCATCCGAAATGGATAACGATGACAATGAGTCAAATACCGGAGAGAACAATGATCACAATCGTCCGGTCCGCAACATGCGAGATTACCTTCAACCTCCTCGAGGCACTTCAAACTCTTGCATTGTCATTCTCGCGGGTCAAGCCGGAATATTTACTCTCAAACCGGGCATGTTGCAACATATACCATCATTTCATGGTATGGATTCCGAAAACCCTTACTTGCATTTAAAAGATTTTGAGGAAGTTTGCTCTACTTTTAGAGAAGTTAACACAAATAAGGAAGTAATGAGGTTAAAATTTTTTCCATTCTCTTTAAAAGATAAAGGAAAAATATGGCTAAATTCTCTACGTCCCAATTCCATTCGAACTTGGCAAGAATTACAAACCGAATTTTTAAAAAAATTATTTCCCGTTCATCGAACCAATGTTTTCAGAAGGCAAATTTCAAATTTTTCTCCTATAAAAAATGAAAGTTTTTACAAATGTTGGGAAAAATATAAAGAGCTTTTGAATTCTTGCCCCCGTCATGGACATGAGACATGGAGTATTGTTAGCTATTTTTATGAATCACTCACTCCCACCATGCGCACGTTTGTCGAAACGATGTGTAATGGAAATTTTTTGAGCAAAAGTCCGGAGGAAGCTTTATTGTACTTTGATGAAATAGCCGAGGGTGCCCAAAATTGGAACATCTACACGGACGAGGTTAAGGGTAAAGTTTCCGAGATAGGGGGTTTGTACCAATTGTCCAAAGGTGATGACATTGAGTTAAAATTTCTTCAATTGTAAAAGAAAGTTGAAGCCATGGAGTCTAGTAAAATGAGGAAAAGTAATGTAGGTACTAGCATCGTTTGTTTCATTTATAAGAAGGTGGGACATTTCACGGAGGAATGTCACACAATTCCGGCCTTCAAAGAGGTCCTTCAAAGTCCCTCACAAGTCAATGCTATGAACTCATATTCTAGGCCACACAATGATCCATTTTCTCAAAGGTACAATGAAGGGTGGAGAAATCATCCTAACTTTAGTTGAGGAGGAAATCAAAATGCTCATCAAAATTTCAATGCAAATTCAAATTCTTTCCAACCAAGACCACCTCCACCCCAAAACAACTCTTTTGGCCAAACTAACCCAAACTCAAATTTAAATTTGGAGTCTCTTTTGCGGAAATTTATAGATAAGACCAATAGAGAGGTTAGTGATTTGAAAACCCAAATGTCCAAACTTACAGCTGCATTGTCTACTCAAGAAAAGGGAAAGTTTCCATCCCAACCCTTAGCCAATCCCCGAGGCCAAGCTTTAGTGATTAATGAGGGTGAATTTAGTGGCAATGTTGAGGATTTGAAATCCATCACCATCCTTAGGAGTGGGAAAGAATGAGGGAAGAAGAGAGAATGAGGGAAGAAGAGAGAGTCAGAAAAGAGGATTTGGAGAAAATCAAGAGTTGTGTCAAAATCCCTTTTCCAGAAAGGTTATCTCAACCTTTTAAGGAGACCCGAAATGCCGAAATTCTTGATGTGTTCAAACAAGTGAAAATTAACATTCCATTGCTTGATGCAGTGAAACAAATTCCTTCTTATGCAAAATTTTTTAAAGATTTGTGCACCACTAAGCGGCGATTGAATGTTAAAAAGAAGGCATTTATGGCAGAACAAGTGAGTTCAATAATGCAAGGCACCCGAATCCCAAAATTCAAAGATCCCGGTTGCCCCACCATTTCTTGTTTGATTGAAAACTTTAGAATAAAAAATGCATTGCTTGATCTGGGGGCGAGTGTTAATGTTTTGCCATATTCTGTTTACCAACAATTGGGTTTAGGAGAGTTGAAACCCACGAAAGTCACGATCCAATTGGCGGATCGATCGGTCAAGATTCTAAGGGGAATTGTAGAGGATGTGCTAATTCAAGTTGATAAATTCTATTTTCCTGTGGATTTCATAGTTCTTGACATGCAACCGGTATCCAATCCCGAAAATGAGATTCCCGTAATTTTGGGAAGGCTCTTTCTTGCAACATCAAATGCTATCATCAATTGCAAGAATAGAATTGTAAAATTGGCCTTTGGAAATATGACTCTTGAGCTTAACGTGTTTTCAATAAATAATAAACAAGATGATTTTGATGATGAAATTGAACATGTAAACATGATAGAGTCACTAGTACAAGACCATTTTTCTTCCACTTATGAATCAGAATCATTGGAAGACTTGCTAACCACTCCCAATGATCCCGAGGAATGTGTGCATGTGTTTTCTTTGGATGATAGGAACAATAAAAAACTTTTAAAGCTGGAAGATGATGCACAAGTGGAACCACCAAAGCTTGAAGGAAAGATGGAGCTTAAGCCTCTTCCTAGCAATTTAAAGTGCGCTTTCCTATGTGCTTTTGAAACTTACCCCGTGGTAATTTCTTCCGAATTCTCAAATGATCAAGAAGAACGGTTGGTAAGTATTCTAAGTAAGTATCGAAAAGCTTTTGGGTGGAAGTTGGTCGACCTCCAAAGAATTAGTCCATTAATTTGCATACACAAAATTCACTTGGAGGAAGGTGCAAATCCATCAAGACAATTTCAACGCCGGTTAAATCCTCACATGAAAGATGTAGTAAGAATCGAGGTGTTGAAATTGCTTGATGCCAAGATCATCTATCCAATTTCGGATAGCAAATGGGTAAGTCCGACCCAAGTTGTACCTAAAAAATCTGGGCTTGCGGTAGTAAAGAATGAAAATGATGAGTTGATACCCCAAAGAGTCACCACTGGGTGGCGAATGTGCATAGACTACCGTAAGTTAAATGAAGTCAATAGAAATGACCATTTTCCTCTTCCATTCTTAAATCAAACACTTGAAAGAGTGGCGGGTCATGAGTTCTATTCTTTTTTAGATGGATTTTTTGGGTATAATCAAATTGAAATTGATCTTGAGGACCAAGAAAAAACAACCTTCACATGTTGTGAGAATCCGCAAATGCGACCTCCCGGGTCTCGTCCCCGTTGGTGGTGGGGGTCCTGGGACGTCGGAACTGATTCCGTCGTTCCAGTTGCTGGAGCGTTTTCATTTGATTCATATCAAGTGTCCCTACGTTCTATTTCTAGATGCAAGGGGGTTCATTCAGAGTCGCCAGTACGTTTTACGAGAAAACGGACAAAAAAGGTCGTGTAAGAGGAAAGGCTATAGACAAGCCTTTCTTTACACGTTTGTCTGCGAAACCGGGATTCTTATAGGGTTCGGAAACTATATTACGGTTTGGGAAGGTGTTAAGCACCCATTCCGCCCTTTCGGTCTCTAGTGGTCTTATATGTTTATTCTATGTTGAAAAACTTGGATGCTTTTACCGACAGTCTACTACTTTCTAAATGAAGAAAAACCCTAATTTGGGAAAACGGGGAAAGGGATGAAAACCTTTGTGTTCCGAGATCCGACGTTTTTGTATTTAAAAGATGTAAATGACAAATGACAAAAACCTTTTATTTTTGAAAGAGTGTTCCGTATTATTTCCTCAGATAATGACGGTTTTCTCGAGTTGTGATTATTCTGAAAAAGGTTCGGATCTTTATGTCGGGACTAATTCAATATGGAATTTGAACTCTTTGAGGAGAGTTTATCAGACACGTCGCAGTCTATGAAAAAGACAGGATATGTGGATTTTAATTCCTAGATAAGTCTTTATCGGTCCGGGGTTTTGAAACACGGTTTATCCGGACGATAATGTACTTACTCTTCTAGTTTTAAAAGTAGTTTTATCAGGGCCTTTTGTTTTGAAAACGGTAGACTATTGGGAACTTGACAATAAGTTTATTCAAATAAAACGTGGACAGAATAACAGAAGTAAAACAAGTACACAGATATCTAATTTTAAATACTAGAAGGGACTTTCTTTACCTTCCCGACGAGAATAATAATAAGAAAGAAAATATAATACGGCAGAGGGATCTCTGGCGATAGTAATCTTCTCTTTCTTCAGATATTTCCGAGAAATCGATTCCAGAAACGGAACACGTCGAGTGTTAAAAATAGATTCGAGAATTCTTCAGAAATAAGATAATAGTAAAGAAATGCTTGACAAAAATCAGATCTAAAGCCCCAAATTCTCGGATTCTAATTTCCTTTGAACCCTTGGGGGTGTTGGCCTATTTATACTGCTCGGGAGAGATTGTCGCGCGACATTTCCTTAAAAAAGGAGAATGTCGCGCGACATATCTGTTTGTCGCGCGACAATCGGCTGAAGTGATGGGTCCTGACACTGTGATGTGTCAGAAAGTGGTTGGTCGGGTGCAGAGAGGGATTGTCGCGCGACATAGTGGGTTTGTCGCGCGACAATCGGCTGAAGTGATGGGTCCTGACACTGTGATGTGTCAGAAAGTGGTTGGTCGGGTGCAGAGGGGTTCGTCGCGCGACAAGACATGATTGTCGCGCGACATATCAGGGATTGTCGCGCGACAATGTGATATGTCGTGCGACAATCTCTCTAAAAAATATGTTTGTTGGCCAACAAACCCACCTAGTGTAGTACCGGGTCCTCGGGTGGGTCCTGGACCCAAAATAGTAGTTCTCGGAGGTCGTTAGGGTTCTTGCGGGGGTCACGGATCGGGGTGTCTACAGACCCTCTCGACTCAAGCTCCTTGCTTGCAAGGAATTGAGGCGACTGGAAGAGACCATGATCCATGGCTCCCGCATGAACTCTATCGGAGTGTTTATGCAAAAAGTGCTTGTGAGTGCCTCCGGAGAGTGCTTCGTGTTTGGTTTTGCCTCAGGAGAGGGCTTTTGTTACCTCGTTGCCTCTTTCGAGGGCTTTGACTTGCTCCACTTGCCTCAGATGGGAGGACTACCATTGATCTTTTTTGCGCCTCAGGTGGGAGGACTACCATTGCGCCTCAGATGGGAGGACTACCGTTTGTGCCTCTCTGGGAGGGCTTCGCCTCAGGTGGGAGGACTACCGTTTGTGCCTCTCTGGGAGGGCTTCGCCTCAGGTGGGAGGACTACCGTTGTGCCTTTCTGGGAGGGCTTCGCCTCAGGTGGGAGGACTACCATTGTGCCTCTCTGGGAGGGCTTCGCCTCAGGTGGGAGGACTACCGTTTGTGCCTCTCTGGGAGGGCTTCGCCTCAGGTGGGAGGACTACCGTTGTGCCTCTCTGGGAGGGCTTCGCCTCAGGTGGGAGGACTACCGTTTGTGCCTCTCTGGGAGGGCTTCTAGATCTGAAAGAAGAAGGAAAAAAAAAAAAAAAAAAATGCCTCTGGGAGGGCTTTCATGAGTAACTCTTGCCTCTGGAGAGGGCTTGTGATTTTGTGTATTGCCTCCGGAGAGGGCTTGTGTTTGTGAATTTGCCTCTGGAGAGGGCTTGTGTTTGTGCATTGCCTCCGGAGAGGGCTTGTGTTGGTGAATTGCCTCTCTTAGACTGCTAGAGTGAGAGAGAGAGAGTAGATTTTTGCGAAGGTAAAAAGAGCTTCTCAGGGTCTATTCCGGATGTCCGTTTCCCCGTATCTTTCTGAACTTTACTCTCATGTTTTCCTCGGGTGAAGATGTTTCACTCAGAAGGCAGTTTTCGGATTTCTTCGCTCTCCGTAGAGTGATGGTCCGAGGTTTTCCAAATCATCTCTTCTGTATCGTGCTGAAAAGAAAATTTGTTTGAAAGTTCAATCTCTGATCTTTATTCTTTTCTTAGTTTTCTCTTTTGGTGGGCCCACATCGTTTTTCTGTTTTTTCGATGCCCTTATTTCTCCCTCTTTTGGGAAAGACTTTTCCTGGCCCTCTCTGTTTTTGACCAGGAGTCCTTTTGTCCCTTTGTTGTGATCAGGAGCCTTACTCACCCAAAACGAAGCCCTGAGCCGGTTTTGGCCTAGCTGTCACTTTTGGTGTGGCTCTCCCTGTCACTCTGCATTTCTGTTTCTCTCGCTCGCTCTGGGCGCTCATACGGGTTCTTTCTCTTTTCTACTTTTTCAATTTTTTTTCCATTCCCGTTTTATCGTGGCATTCTGCCTTTTCTCATTATTTGATGGTCTCGGTCCTTCTGTGAGATCAGAGACTACTTTTAATCGCGGCATTCTGTTTTCGCATTTTTTCGGAGAGATGATTTGGAAGTTTTCTCTTTGAACTTTTTATCATGGGTGTGCGGTTTTTAGCAATTTTCCGAAAACTGCTTCTCCGAAGTGCCTCTGCAGAAGATAAAATGAGACAGAGGTCAAAAAATCAGGGAAGAGGGGGGATTGTCGCGCGACACTTCGGTGCCTGGCTCTTTGTCGCGCGACAATGTGGCCATTTGTCGCGCGACAAACTGACCCACTATATAAACCCTTTGCTGAGCTCATTCCACCTCATTCTCTCCTTTCTCTTTCTCTCTCTAGCTCTCTTTTTCTCTCTTCTCTTCTCTCCCAAGCGCGGAAGCTCTGCCGTGTTTTTGACTTTTCCGACCTTTTCACATATATTCTACCTATATTGATGGACCCTACTCATCTCGACCGATTGGAGGGTGACCAGGAGGAGGTCACCTTTACTGACGCTCAGGGCGTTCTTCGCTGCAGCCCTCATCACGACGACTGGGCGGATTTGGACTGGTATGATGAGGATGGGATAGACCGCGGTCGGGCGGTGGTCTATCGGGATGCTATCCGAGCTGCTCCGGTCCCGGACGTCCCGTGGCTTTTGATGGAGCCCGTTTCTCACGAGATTCGTCGTCGATCTCTGGTATGTCTTCTTTCGTGCATTTATCTGTTCTGCTTCTTGTCATTTCCTGTATTCGTTTTAGATAGTGTTAGTATGCATGTCTGACTAGGAATAACGCCCGATTTTTAGCGAACACATACTTTTACCTGTGATACCTCTTAGTTTAGAAAAATACATAATGTACCCCCATAACTCTATAACTCTCATAATTACACCAAAGTACCCTCAGGTTTTGGAAAATTACATAATTTACCCTTATAACCCCATAACTCTCATAATTACACCAAAGTACCCTCAGGTTTTGGAAATTTA
Source organism: Lonicera japonica (assembly GCA_021464415.1). Taxonomy (NCBI): domain Eukaryota; kingdom Viridiplantae; phylum Streptophyta; class Magnoliopsida; order Dipsacales; family Caprifoliaceae; genus Lonicera; species Lonicera japonica. Next base: position 67,977 of record JAKCWG010000167.1, read on the forward strand.
CCCTCATAACCCCATAACTCTCATAATTACACCAAAGTACCCTCAGGTTTTGGAAATTACATAATTTACCCTTATAACCCCATTACACCAAAGTACCCTCAGGTTTTGGAAAATTACATAATTTACACCTATAGCCCTATAACTCTCATAATTACACCAAAGTACCCTCAGGTTTTAGAAAATTACATAATTTACCCCCATAGCCCTATAACTCTTCATAATTACACCAAAGTACCCTCAGGTTTTGGAAATTACATAATTTACCCTTATAACCCCATAACTCTCATAATTACACCAAAGTACCCTCAGGTTTTGGAAATTACATAATTTACCCTCATAACCCCATAACTCTCATAATTACACCAAAGTACCCTCAGGTTTTAGAAAATTACATAATTTACCCCTATAGCCCTATAACTCTCATAATTACACCAAAGTACCCTCAGGTTTTGGAAAATTACATAATTTACACCTATAGCCCTATAACTCTCATAATTACACCAAAGTACCCTCAGGTTTTAGAAAATTACATAATTTACACCTATAGCCCTATAACTCTCATAATTACACCAAAGTACCCTCATAACCCCATATTCGTTCCTTTGTCTGCAGTGGGTTGGCCGCGGTTGGGGTTCCCCCAACACTATATCTTCGGAGTGGCGACGGGCACCGGCCCCTATCCAGGAGTTGATTCTTGCGACTCCTTTTGGCTCCCTCTTCGACGCCCTCCCGGAGCGGGTTTCTAGGGCGACAGTTTTGGTGTCGGCATTGGCTTGCCACTGGTGGGATACTACTCATACTTTTCACTGGAGCTGGGGTGAGATGACGATGACACCCCTTGATCTTTTTGCTCTGACCGGGATTCCTTCAGGGGGGGTCCCTATTCAGATCGACGTTCCCCTGCGTCTGACAGCCGAGGGCATTGTTAGTTCATTAGGATGGTTCCCGGAGCGGCGGAGTTCTGGTGACACGATTCCTCGGGGCGTCTTGGTTACGCGTTTAGCCACAGAGAGGGCTCGGCTAGTCGCTTCAGGGGTTCCTATGACCCGTCAGGAGGCGCGTCAGTATGCCCGCGTCCTCCTTCTACTGACACTTCATGATCTATTCGAGGCTCGTGGTGGGGACACGGCTCATCTTTGGTGGTTGCCCTATCTTCGGGACTTTAGCCTCCTGTTTGACTACGACTGGGGAGGCTTCATTCTTGCAGTCCTTTACGATGCCATGGACCAGGTCTCTCGTCATTTAGCCCTGAACCTCAAGGGCTTTTCTTTGCTGTGGGAGGTACATTTTTTAGTCTTTCTGTCTTTGCTTCAGTTCTTTGCTCATTACTTGTTGATCATTGCTGATTTCTTCTATCTTTCCTTTTCAGAGCTGGTTTGTAGCTTATACCCGTCTGGGTCGCGCCCAGGTGGATCTCCTCGTTGAGAACGAGGACCAGTTCCCTTTTCTCCGTCGATTCATCGCGGGGAACTATAGGGCTCCCTATGTATACCGGACTCGGGAGACCGGAGCTGCTGCTGTTCATGATCTGCGGGAGGAGCAGGTAAAATATCTTTAGTTTTCTTGCTTTTCAATAGTCAGATAGAGTAGAATATATAAAATACTGAAATAAAATCTTATTCTCTTTTCAGATTGAGTGGGCCCCTTGGGGTGATCTGGGTCATCATTATGGGTATGGCCGTGCTCTGACCGCCTCGAGGACCAGGCGGCTTATCCGGGATGAGTACGGCCTTCTCTTCTACTTGGGTGAGAGGGTCATTCGTCAGCACACGCCATCCCAGTGGCCTCGTGTTCCATTGTTCCCTCCTGTTCTGATGAGGCGGACGGGCGAGATCGACCCGGTGACGGTGCAGGCTTTGGTTGACGGACTCGGCTTCCAGACGTTCGTCGAGGAGGGAGACTATGCTATTTTTGCTGCCCGTTACCTGATGAGGGAGCCGAAGGGGACTCGGGGACGGGTCTTCTATGAGAGGTATCGGGCATTGGGGGGTGATCCTCATTACATACGGGGACAGACCCATTTAGCTAGGGTGGTTCCGGGTCATCTGCCACCTGTCCCCGATCAGAGGGACAACATTCCGGATTCTGAGGATGAGGATCCTGAGGGAGAGAGGGATGTTCCTGCTGCGGCTGAGGGCGGTGGTCGGCCAGAGGGCGAGGGAGGTGATGCGACAGCCGTTCCGGAGCCGTCACCTCAGGCGACACCTGCGGGGGAGCAGCGTGCTGAGGGCTTCGAGTTTCCCACCGGCCCTTCCGCGTCTCCGGGGGGCCTTTTTGCTGCTGCTGAGGCTGCTGAGGGGAGAGCGGGATTTTCTGAGAGGTCCTGGGAGCCCGCGGACCTTGGGGCAGATTTTGATCAGTTTGGGCGGACTCCTCCCGCGGCGGCGACTACTCCTTCTAGTGGGGTACCTCCTTTGGGGGCGACGGCCATGGTGGATCCTCCGGGGGTCCGAACATATGCTACGTTGACCCCTCTACCGGCGACTGTCATGGGGCCTCCCGCCCGATCTCCGGGCTTTGGCGGCTCATCCTCTCGTCCACCCTTGTTCCCCATTCGTGAGGAGGGAGGGTCTTCTTCTGCAGCTGCTCCTGCGGGGTCATCTATTTCGTGGGTAGATCTACCTCCACTCCCCAGAGATATTTCTTATGTCGGCGCGGGCCTATGTCGATATTCTGTCCCGGAGTATCCCCTTCCCGAGGATACTTTTGATTTCTTGGGTGGTCGCTCTGATGATGAGGTATCTTCTTCAACTTCTCCTGATACTTTCCTGTTTATATCTATTTATTTTGACTGTGCTGACTCTCCTCTTATCTTATGTCTTTTCACAGAGAGTGGGTGTACGGGTGGCAGACCTACGGGCCTGGTATTCCCAGTATTTCTACAGCTGGAACCTGCTCCAGTACGTCGGTCGAGACCCTCCAGCATACATGCGCGACTATCAGAGGGCTATCGACGTCTCCTTACGGCCGGACGACCCCCTGACTTCCTCCCATGCCCGGACGGATTCTCGGAGGAGCAGTAGTCGGACTTCCAGGCGTTCCCGATCGTCGGTGATCCGTCCTACGGCACCGGTCCAGTCCACGGGGCCTTCTCAGGCGGCAATTCCTTCTGTTCCCGGCGTCCCAGTTGTTGATCTTACCCCCGAGGAGGGCTCGGGAGATAGTGGGAGCGTGTCAAAACGCGCCCGAGTAGATTAGTTTTCCCTTTCTGCACTAAGTCGTTAGTTTTGGACAGATGTGCTTAGACAGATATTTAAAAACTGTTCTTTTATTGGTTTTATAAAATATCTTTATCTGTGTTTGATTATACTTTTATTCTGTCTGTGCAAGATATATACACATATATATATAAGAGTCGGTAATTTAAAAGTCATACCTTGTAGTGTAGTGATACTTATGTTTCCTGCAAAAAAGAACAAAGTGAGAACAGAAAGGCATCCAGAAGTGATTCTTTTGGCAAAAATGACCATTATGTATAAGGAAACAAGTAGGGTGCCCCCCAGATGGGTTTGTCGCGCGACAATCCCTCCTGGTCATGGGTTTGTCGCGCGACACTTCCCCTGAAAATGGGTTTGTCGCGCGACAAACAGGTACAGGACCCTCTTTTTTGCTATAAATACACCCATCTTCCTTCCTTCATCCACGCCTCTCCAAAATGTCTTCCTACCGTACCAACTCTGATTTTTCTTATGTTAAAGCTCGAGATGCTCTGATATCTTCTGAAAATGGTTTGAACTTTGGTGCATTCAGTCCTTTGGCGGGCTGGTGCCATCGTCCTGTAGATTTCTCCTTTCTTTTAGGTGCCTTGTATTTCTGGAGTCCTGCGGACCATCTCTTCCGTTTTGGACTAGATGAGCTCTGCCCAACCTATGAGGAGTTCTCCTGGCTGTTACGTTCTGACGTTCGTCTCCCGATGGCAGTTCCTATAGAAGGAATCGGTCCCCGCGACATGCTAATTGCTCTGTTAGCCATTCCCCAAGCGGCCTGCGATGGTTTCATTGTCGACGGTCTCCTTGACCTCCACAAAATGGTGAGGTTCTTTCATCGTTATGAAGATAGGGCCTCTTACGGCGTGGGGCGTACTGCAGCGGCCCTGATTTGCCTGGTTTCTGATATGCTGCTGGTGACAGGTTCTTCCCGTGTTGATCCGACTATCTTGAGTCTGATTTACCAGGCTAGAAATGGGGAGTCTATAGTGCCGATCATTCTTGCAGAGACCTTGAATGGTCTTGATGATGTTCAACGGGGGGCCTCGCCCTTCTTCCGGGGGAGCCCGCGTCTGCTATACATGTGGCTGCTAGAGCGCTTTCGATCGGTGGGTTTCAGCGGAGTTCGGCTCGACAATCCGACTCATTTCTTCCATCGGCCTCTCTTTGGTGCTTTGACCATGTCTTCCTCTGATTGGACGGTGTGGTTTTCGGAGAACTTTCGGGCTATCCGGTGGAACATTCCTTGGTGGAAGCTGAGGGCGATGGTACTTAGTACTGGGGGTCAGAACTACGTTCGGCTCCGCGGGCTCTGGTTTACTTCCTTTTACCTCCCTGGGCGTCTTCTTCGGCAGTTTAACATTCCTCAGGAGGTTCCCCTTGGTCTGAACAACTTCTCTTCTGAGTCTAAATTTGTGACCCCACATGTTTCTTTATTGGTAGAGAGGATGTGGCGTGCTCGACTGACTCGTCAGTTTAACTATGCCCGTTTTGGTATTTCCAGGCCCCTCCGGGCTGACATTATCCGCTATTGCTGGCAATCTCTAGAAGGAGAGCTGATTGATGACCCCTTTCAAATGGAGTGGTTCCGATTCATGGATTCTGAGCCTACAGAGGATGGCATTGTCTTTGCGTACCAGATTTTGGATGAGGCTCGAATTGATTTGGCCGCTGAGGACCCAGTGTGGCCAACCCCTAGGGATTAGTTTCTTCTTTGTATGCTGTACTTCCTTTGTAACTCTCGGTGTTCTGAACCACCTCTTTAATAATATATGAAGGGACTTTTTATGAGAAATAAATTTCTTTACAAAGCTTTAAACCGGGCCTGAAGTCACTTCTCAGGTTGCCTACGTTCCCCCCTTTTTGATTTTTTCCAGAAAATACAATATTCGAGTTGGGGCTCAGGTTTACGTAGTTCTTATACATGTCGTGCTTATTGATAATACTTCTTCAGTCGGTCCATGTTGACTGGTGAATGTAGTAACTGCCCGTCTAGGTCAGTGAGTATAGCGGCGCCCCCTGTATTGATTTCTTTGACGATATACGGCCCTGTCCACTTCTGCCCGAACTTTCCCCTCGGATCTCTGGCTGGCTCTCGAATTTCTTTCAACACGATGTCATTTTTAGTGATACCCCGAGTCCTCACTCTCTGGTTAAATGCTCGAGCGATTCTCTTCTGATATCCTTGATGGTGGTATGCGGCTTTCAATCTTTTCTCATCTAGTAAGGCTAGCTCGTTATAACGTGCCTGGACCCACTCCAGTTCATTGACCTGATTCTCTAGCATTACTCTGAGGGAAGGGACCTCTAACTCGACAGGGAGGACTGCTTCCATCCCGTATGTAAGCGAGAACGGGGTTGCCCCGGTAGAGACCCTTTCGGTGGTGCGGTATCCCCACAATGCATATGGTAATTTCTCCGGCCAGTCCCGGCAGGTGTCGGTCATCTTGCTTAGGATATTCTTCAAATTCTTGTTGGCGGCTTCAACTGCCCCATTGGTTTGTGGTCTATATGGCGAAGATTTGTGTCGGGTGATACCGTATTCCTCCATGACTGTATTAGCTTCTCCTTCGAAGTGGGTGCCGTTATCTGAGATGATCTCGTGTGGGACCCCATATCGGCAGACAATATTCCTTTTGATGAATCGGGCAACTTTCCTGGCATCCAGGGTTTGGTAAGATTCGGCTTCCACCCATTTGGTGAAGTAGTCGATGGCTACTAGTATGAATTCATGGCCGTTGCTGGCTTTGGGTGAGACTTTCCCAATGACGTCAATTCCCCAGGCTGAAAAAGGCCAGGGAGCAGTCATGTTGTACAACTCTTTTGGAGGAAGCTTCTGGGACTTAGCATAAATTTGGCATTTGTGACAACGGCGTACATGATCAGCGCAGTCAGTTTGTAGGGTAGACCAGAAATACCCTTGCCTGATGATCTTGCGGGCAAGCGTATGCCCGCTCATATGAGGTCCGCAATCGCCCCCATGTATCTGATCCATCATTCTAACTGATTCTTCTTCGGTGAGACATTGAAGATGAGTCCCGTCGTAGTTCCTCTTATATAATCTTCCGGCACAGAGTATGAATCCTGATGCTAGTCTCCTGAGTGTGACCCGTGTTCTCTTGTCTGCTTTCTCGGGATACTGATGGTTCTTCAGCAGGTTCCAGATATCATAAAACCAAACGGTTGAGTCACCGTCTTTTTCAATTTCCACCTCAAGGGTCATGCAGTGCGCGGGTCCTGATTTCTTTTGTACCGTGAGGGTTATTTCTTCCATCCCCTCCGGAATATCGATCATAGATGCCAGGGTTGCCAATGCGTCAGCAAAACTGTTCTGGGACCTGGGGATATAGTAAAACTCCACACGCTCGAACCTTCCTGCGACTTCTTCTAGTCGGGCGAGGTAAGGGACCAATTTCTCATCTCTGATCTTCCATTCCTTCAGAACTTGATGGACCACTAGTGCTGAATCTCCGTATACCTGTATCCTCCTTATACCCTTTTGAAAAGCGATCTCTAACCCGAGTATGCAGGCTTCATATTCGGCCATATTGTTGGTGCAGAAGAAGTCCAGTCGATATGATACCGGGGAGTGAGTTTGGTCTGGAGAGACTAACAGGATGCCTATCCCGTTTCCGTTCCGATTGGCGGCCCCGTCAAAGTACAACCTCCAGTCTTCATTGATCTCGACGTTCATGATGGTTTCGTCCGGGAATTCGGCTTCTTCTATCATGTCTCCCAATATCGGATTGTGGGCCAGGTAATCAGCTATGATCTTGCCTTTGACTGCCTTCTGGGTCATGTAGGTGATGTCGAATTCGGAGAGTAGAAATAACCATTTTGCCATTCGATTCGAGAGAGCCGGTTTCTCGAAGAGGTATTTCAACGGATCAATCCGTGATGCCAGGATGACTGGAAAAACTAGCATGTAGTGCCGTAGTTTCTGTGTTACCCAGACGAGAGCGGTACACGATTTTTCCAATGGTGTGTAGTTTATCTCAAATGGGGATAGCTTTTTGCTGAGGAAATAGATGGCCTGCTCCTTCCGGGTATCGGTGAGGTGTTGGGCTAGCATTGCTCCTGCGGCTGAATCAGTGACGGTTAGGTACAGAATTAGTGGTAGTCCGGTCTGAGGCGGGGCTAACACTGGGGGCTTGGAGAGGTAATCTTTGATTTTGTCAAAAGCCTCCTGGCATTGATCGTTCCATTCTCCTGTTGAAGACTTCCTCAGGAGTTTGAAGATGGGTTCGCACTTTTGAGTGAGCTGAGAGATAAACCTACTGATGTACTGCAGATTACCCAAAAAACCCCGGATTTCTCTCTCGGTACGAGGCTCGGGCATGTCTTGGATAGCTTGAACTTTAGCGGGGTCCACCTCGATTCCTTTCTTACTGACGACATATCCCAGGAGTTTTCCTTTGGTTACCCCGAACACACATTTCTGCGGATTGAGTCTCATCTGATACTGGCGGAGCCGATCAAAGAAGGCTCGCAAGGCTGGCACGTGGCCTTCCCTCTCTTTTGACTTGATTATCATGTCGTCTACATACACCTCTACTTCTTTGTGAATCATGTCGTGAAAGATAGCCGTAGCTGCCCTCTGATATGTTGCCCCGGCGTTCTTCAGCCCAAACGGCATAACGGTGTAGCAGTATGTTCCCCATGGTGTGATAAATGCTGTTTTCTCCTGGTGATCCGGGTGCATCTTGATCTGGTTATATCCGGCAAAACCATCCACAAATGACTTCAGGGCGTGGTTGGCAGTATTATCTACTATCAAATCGATGTTGGGCAATGGAAAATCGTCCTTTGGACAAGCTTTATTGAGATCCCGGTAATCCACACACATGCGGACTTTCCCGTTAGCCTTTGGAACAGGCACGATGTTGGCTAACCACGAGGGGTACTCGATCACCCGTAAGAATCCCACACTCAGTTGTTTCATTACTTCTTCTTTCACTTTCAAGGACCATTCTGGCGTAAGTTTCCTCAGCTTCTGTTTGACGGGCCTAAGTTCTGGATTGGTGTGTATTTCGTGCATGACTATCTGACTGTTCAAACCCGGCATATCTGCATAAGACCAGGCGAAGACATCCACATACTCTTTCAGAGTTTGTGTGAATTCTTCTCTCTCTGTCCCACTTAGGCTTGCCCCAATGCGGACCTCTTTTCTTTCCTCCTCTGTTCCGAGGTTAATCACAAGAGTGTCTCCTTCCTCGCTTTGTATACGTTGCTCCTCCCGTTCAGGGTGTTCGTTCATTCTTTCCAATTCCATATAAGCAATTACAGAATTAAAAATAACAGGATAACGCAAAATAGACTCTTCTTTATTGATACTAGTATTTACAGGTACAAGTTTAAAAAGTTCATTTAGGAGTGACTCCTTCCTATCCTTACCCTCACTCTTATCTCTCACCCTTACAATTTCGCTCTTTTCCCTTTCCCTTGGTAGTCTGGATCAGCGTATATCAAGTGTACAGGGTCGTCTCCTGGCTCATCATCTCCCAGAGCCATGATGTCGAAGAGATCTCCGATCATTTCTTCCTCTTCGCCTTTCATGTCTTCACTTTCTTCCTTCGGCCCGATTGTCAACTTGGTAGCGAAGCTGTGTACGGTGTTTTCTTTGATATATAGGTCCTCTTCATAGAAGATTTCCCACCCAGGAAGGTTCTCTCCGTCGCTGTTTCTCCAAGGCTCCTGGAAGCCGCAAAAGGGGAAGTCCTCTCCTTCTTTGACAAAGAACCCGTTCAGAGAGCTGAAACTCGGATACTGATGCCCTCGACCCCTTTTTTGTTGATCGTCCTCTTCAGTGTGTTGGTACCCCAAACCTTCCCTCTCGTACCTTGCTACTGGTTCCAATGCTTGAAGTAGTCCTGGTTGTCCCATTCCCAGACCGGCTCCAGGCAAGTATTTCATCATTCTCAACATATTTGTAATCTTGGTGCTGAGACCGGGGATATTGTCAGGGGGAAGATACCTGATTGTCTGGGTGCTAAGAGTTTGCACTTGAGGCTCGTAAGAAAAGCCTCCTAACTGTATGCTCTGGCTCCCGATTCCCAAAACTGGTAACTCCATATCCGCCAAGGTCCTTTCAGGATCTCCTTGGATGGTAATTATGTTCCCTTCAAACGGTATCTTGATCTTTTGGTGCAAGGAGGAGGGGAGTGCTCCTATGTCGTGTAGCCATGCTCTTCCCAACAGTAGGTTAAAACTGGAAGGAATGTCTATGATTTGAAAGTCGGCCGGGAAGCTTCCGGGACCAACCATGAGATCAAGTTCCAGAGACCCCAGAACGGCCCTCCTGGTATTATCATAGGCCCTGACGGTTACAGCGGATGGTGAGAGCTCTGAATCTGAGATACCCAAGCATCTGGCAGTCTTTAGGGGGCAGACATTTATGGTCGACCCATTGTCGATGAGAACTTGTGGCAAGATCTTCCCTCGGGTTCGGACGGTGATATGGAGAGCCAGGCTGTGTTTTCTCCCCAACGGAGACAAGTCTTCATCTGAAAATGACAGACTTCTTTGGACTGTGAGTGACCCGATCATGTTTGGCAGTTGTTCGGGCGTGGAGTCCGGCGATATGACAGCCTCATCCAGGAGTTTAATGAAAGCGGTCCTGTGAGGTTTGGAGGCAACCAAGAGGCCCCAAATGGTGATGTGTGCCTGGGTTTTCTTCAACTGTTCCAGTACTCGGTCTTCTCCTACTTCTTTTGGAGGCGGTGATTTTTCGGCATCCATCGGTGGTGGCTGGTATACCTTTCCTGAGCGGGTAATCTGTTGTATCCAAAGGGATGTTGGGTCTGATCCCTCTGAAGTTTCTGACGACTCTGGCTCTGCCGACCAACTAAAAGTCCCGGGGGAGGTTTCTGTCATACAGATTGTCTCCTTATGAGGGGGGCGGGGTTTCCATGGTTGTTTTTTCTTGTCCTGGGTCCATCCTATCCCAGCTTTCCCAGGATTGGTTTTGATGGTGAGTGGTTGCGAGATCCCCTGATTTGTCTTTCCTAAGCCCTGCCCAGATAGGAAGTTCATCTTGGCCATCCATTGGTCAATTATTGGGTTGAGGCCTGGGGCAACTTGTGCTTTTGCCGATAGCATAACGGGTGCCTTATAGGCTGAATCGTCCCGAATGAGTCCTACGGGATCAAAGCCTTCGTCAGTGGTTAAGGCGTTAATTCCTGCAGGTGGAGCATGATTGGGGAGGGGGTTGTTGGTAACATTGGGCCCGCCGGGTGCGGGGATGGTTCCGGCTTCAATGAGGTCCTGAATACGATGGCGGAGAGCTAAACAACGTTCCGTGTCATGGCCTGCCGCCTGATGGTACGCACAGTTCTCATTCATTCTCCAAGTGTTGGGAATAGGATTTGGTGGAGGGCGTGGGTTGAGTGGGGTGACTAGTCCGGCCTTTTGGAGTAGTTCCAGGCTTTTGACCAGAGTAGTGGGGAGGGTGCAGAAATTTCTCCTTTTCTTGACCTCGGTGTTTGAAGAGTCTCCTTGCGTAGGCCAACTCATTGGGGGGACCTGCGGTGACTGCTGAAATGGGTTTTGTTGATATGGGTACGAGCTTAGTTGGTTTACGGCTGGAGTGGCCGTCTTTCTTCCAGTGTAAGAGGCCTTCTTGGTATCCGTGTCCGCCTTTCTGGCCAATTCTTCCTCTACCTGTGACCCCATACTCAACAGGGCTCTGAAGTGTGGGAATACATGCTTTCCCATGCAGTTCAATACAGCTGGAGTAAAATTCTTCTGTATGATTTCTAACTGCTCTTCTTCGTCGGGCCGTTTGGACATTTGGGATGCCATTTCCCTCCAGCGGGTGACAAAGTCGCTGAAGCTTTCTTTCTCGCCTTGCTTGGCCATTTCCAGGTGTTTACGGGTAATTTCCAAATTCTCGTTGGACCCGTACTTGGTCATGAATTCTTTGACGATATCCCCCCAAGTTTTCGTGTGGTGTTTCTCTAGGTCGAAGAACCATCTCAGGGCTGCCCCCGTGAGAGTCATGTGAAAAGCCTGAGCCAGCTCCGGCTCTCCACAGCCGGACACTTGCATGGATCTGATGTAGGATTGGAGATGGGTTTTGGGGGGTGTAGTACCAGTGAATTTGGTGATAGAGGGGAGCTTAAATCCTTGAGGTAGTCTGGCTTCTGGGTAGAGGGAAAAGGCGTTCATGTCTGTGATCTCGTCTGCCCCTTTCATCAGAGAAACACCTCTTTGCAGAACCTTCATCTGCTCTTTCAATTTCTTCATTTCTTCGCTCTCTCTTGACACCTCATCGGGCTGTTCCCGGGCTATCATCGATTCTGCGTATACTGCCCGAGTCGGTTGATGTCTGGGTACTCATTGGGAGGGGCTATTGGGGCTGGTGGAATAGGTCTTGCGGGGACTTGTGGCCATGGTTGATATTGGGGATCGAGGCCTTGCTGAGGTTGTGGCCAGACGATGGGTGGCTCTTGTTGTTGGTATGTGGGGCCTGAATCCGGGGCCCATTGGTTCTGATTGTTGGGGTCGGTTTGAACGGGACCGGCCATGTTGGGGCCCGTTTGGGGTGGATTGGTTCCTTGGATTGGGGGAAGTACTTGTGAAGATTGCCCTTGATTCGGATCTCGATTCGGTGGTAGTTGCTCAAACCCGGGTGGTGCGGTCCGTTCGGCTGACAACTCTTCCATTCGAATCCGGGTGTTCTGTTGCTCACTTGTGAGGCTTGCCAAATTCATGCTGACGGTCATCAACAAACGGTGCATCTCTGCTAAAGTCGGTTGAACTGCAGACGCCTCGGCTAGGCTCTGATTTGTCTCCTGATTCTCTCGTCCATCGGCCATTTCAGGTATGCTTGGTCTTACTAGTCTTCCGGTATGATCTCGACCGGCCCAACCTTCCAGACTGACGCCGCTTTATGGCCGTAGACGAAACCACGTGGCGAAGATGAAGGGAGACTATGATGCGACTCGATTTTTGCCAAAAGAATCACTAAAAATAGTCGAGAGAAAACCTCGGAAAATAGGTGTGGTAAAGTAAGCCGTAAAGTGGTACATCCCCTACAGCTGTATGACAAGTGTTTTAACTGACTCAATCTTAGATGCAGCGCAGGTGTTCGAACGGTTAAGGCTTCAGGCTCCCTCCTTTTTGGCAAGACCTTGCGATATACCCCAAGGGCGGGTACGTGCAAGAATCTTTTGATATACTTCCCGGGTACGTGAGTGTTCTCGTCACTCGATATACCTCGGGGGCGTACTTGGCCAAGGAGAGTGGAAGTAAATGCTTTCGGTTTATGTTGGCCCAAGCAAGCCAACTCCCTACTCACTTATAATACTTCCGAGGGTTTGGGGTAAATTCACACTCGTAGAACCAATGCATGATTTGTGATAGTGCGTGTAAAGTTCGAAAGGTTGGTTTCACAAATATCATTATCTTTATTACGTCTTTTCGAAAAACTCCCATTTTTTAGAAAAAGGTTTCTTCTCAATCAATTAACATGAGTAGGGAAAGCAGTAAAAGCAAGTTTTCAACAGATAAACAAAGGTCCACATATAAGAGTCTAGTTTTCTAATACTCTCCCCAGCAGAGTCGCCACTGTGAGAATCCGCAAATGCGACCTCCCGGGTCTCGTCCCCGTTGGTGGTGGGGGTCCTGGGACGTCGGAACTGATTCCGTCGTTCCAGTTGCTGGAGCGTTTTCATTTGATTCATATCAAGTGTCCCTACGTTCTATTTCTAGATGCAAGGGGGTTCATTCAGAGTCGCCAGTACGTTTTACGAGAAAACGGACAAAAAAGGTCGTGTAAGAGGAAAGGCTATAGACAAGCCTTTCTTTACACGTTTGTCTGCGAAACCGGGATTCTTATAGGGTTCGGAAACTATATTACGGTTTGGGAAGGTGTTAAGCACCCATTCCGCCCTTTCGGTCTCTAGTGGTCTTATATGTTTATTCTATGTTGAAAAACTTGGATGCTTTTACCGACAGTCTACTACTTTCTAAATGAAGAAAAACCCTAATTTGGGAAAACGGGGAAAGGGATGAAAACCTTTGTGTTCCGAGATCCGACGTTTTTGTATTTAAAAGATGTAAATGACAAATGACAAAAACCTTTTATTTTTGAAAGAGTGTTCCGTATTATTTCCTCAGATAATGACGGTTTTCTCGAGTTGTGATTATTCTGAAAAAGGTTCGGATCTTTATGTCGGGACTAATTCAATATGGAATTTGAACTCTTTGAGGAGAGTTTATCAGACACGTCGCAGTCTATGAAAAAGACAGGATATGTGGATTTTAATTCCTAGATAAGTCTTTATCGGTCCGGGGTTTTGAAACACGGTTTATCCGGACGATAATGTACTTACTCTTCTAGTTTTAAAAGTAGTTTTATCAGGGCCTTTTGTTTTGAAAACGGTAGACTATTGGGAACTTGACAATAAGTTTATTCAAATAAAACGTGGACAGAATAACAGAAGTAAAACAAGTACACAGATATCTAATTTTAAATACTAGAAGGGACTTTCTTTACCTTCCCGACGAGAATAATAATAAGAAAGAAAATATAATACGGCAGAGGGATCTCTGGCGATAGTAATCTTCTCTTTCTTCAGATATTTCCGAGAAATCGATTCCAGAAACGGAACACGTCGAGTGTTAAAAATAGATTCGAGAATTCTTCAGAAATAAGATAATAGTAAAGAAATGCTTGACAAAAATCAGATCTAAAGCCCCAAATTCTCGGATTCTAATTTCCTTTGAACCCTTGGGGGTGTTGGCCTATTTATACTGCTCGGGAGAGATTGTCGCGCGACATTTCCTTAAAAAAGGAGAATGTCGCGCGACATATCTGTTTGTCGCGCGACAATCGGCTGAAGTGATGGGTCCTGACACTGTGATGTGTCAGAAAGTGGTTGGTCGGGTGCAGAGAGGGATTGTCGCGCGACATAGTGGGTTTGTCGCGCGACAATCGGCTGAAGTGATGGGTCCTGACACTGTGATGTGTCAGAAAGTGGTTGGTCGGGTGCAGAGGGGTTCGTCGCGCGACAAGACATGATTGTCGCGCGACATATCAGGGATTGTCGCGCGACAATGTGATATGTCGTGCGACAATCTCTCTAAAAAATATGTTTGTTGGCCAACAAACCCACCTAGTGTAGTACCGGGTCCTCGGGTGGGTCCTGGACCCAAAATAGTAGTTCTCGGAGGTCGTTAGGGTTCTTGCGGGGGTCACGGATCGGGGTGTCTACACATGTCCGTTTGGTACTTTTGCTTATAGAAAAATGCCTTTTGGTTTGTGCAATGCACCGACCACTTTTCAAAGATGTATGTTGAGCATTTTTAGCGATATGGTAGAGAAAACTCTAGAGGTTTTTATGGACGATTTTATCGTTTACGGTAAGTCGTTCGATAATTTTTTGCTCAATGTTGAACATGTGTTAGCAAGGTGTATCGAGAAGCAACTCGTCCTCAATTGGGAGAAATGCCACTTCATGGTGACAAAGGGCATTGTATTGGGCCATGTTGTATCGGGAAAAGGCATTGAAGTAGACAAGGCGAAGATCGAGCTTATCTCAAAGCTCCCCACCCCCAAGTCAATCAAGGACGTTCATTCATTTTTGGGGCATGCCGGATTCTACCGAAGGTTCATTCAAAATTTTAGCACCATTGCTAAACCCATGTGCAAGTTGCTCTTAAAAGATGCCCCATTTGAATGGACCAAGAAATGTGAAGAAACCTTTGTAAAACTCAAGCACATGCTCACTACCGCACCCATCATGCAAACCCCCGATTGGAGTTTGCCATTCGAACTCATGTGCGATGCAAGCGATTACGCCGTGGGGGCGGTCCTTGGTCAAAGAAAGGACAAAAAGCCCGGGGTTATTTACTATGCGATCCGAACTCTCAATGAGGCTCAAATGAACTACACCACCACCGAGAAAGAACTCTTGGCTATTGTCTTTACCCTCGACAAATTTCGGTCCTACTTCATTGGGTCTCCTGTTGTCATTTTCACCGATCATGCGGCCCTCAAGTATCTTTTCATAAAGAAAGATGCAAAGCCAAGGCTTCTAAGATGAATTCTTCTCCTACAAGAATTCAATCTTTTCATAAAGGATAAGAAGGGTGTCAAAAATGTGGTGGCGGATCATTTATCCCGCCTTTCATTCACCGGCCACATTGAAGAGAGTGCTATTAAAGACTCTTTTTCAGATGAGCAACTATTCACAATCTCTTCTTCACCATGGTATGCCGATATTATGAACTATCTTGTCACCGAAAAGATGCCAATCCATTGGAATGCCCAAGACCGAAGAAAATTCTTATCCGAGGTTAACCGTTTCTATTGGGATGACCCGTACTTGTTCAAGTATGGGGCGGATCAAATTATTCGGCGATATATTTCCAATGACGAGTTCGAAAGAATTCTAAGGTTTTGCCATAATGAAGCTTCTGGTGGACATTTCTCGGCCAAGAAGACGGCCGCCAAGATCTTGCAAAGTGGCATTTATTGGCCAACAGTGTTCAAAGATGCCTACCAACATTGCAAATCTTGCCCAAGATGCCAAATGTTATGAGGGATTACAAGAAAAAACATGATGCCGCTTAATCCAATCTTGGTGATTGAAGTGTTCGATTGTTGGGGAATCGATTTCATGGGACCATTCCCTTCCTCTTTCGGTAACCTTTATATTTTAGTAGCGGTTGATTATGTTTCCAAGTGGGTAGAGGCCCAAGCTTGCAAAAAAAATGATCACAAAGTGGTGATCCAATTTTTAAAAGAAAATATTTTTGCAAGGTTTGGCACTCCCAAAGCGATTATAAGCGATGGTGGTACTCATTTTTGCAACAAATCTTTTGAATCTTTAATGCAAAAATATGGCGTAAATCACAAAGTATCACTCGCTTATCATCCGCAAACCAATGGCCAAGCCGAACTTGCCAATAGGGAGATAAAGCAAATTCTTAAAAAGACGGTAAATCTAAATCGCAAGTATTGGTCATTGCGTCTTAACGATGCACTTTGAGCTTACCGTACGGCTTTTAAAACAATTTTAGGAATGTCTCCCTATCGGATAGTATATGGCAAGCCTTGCCATCTTCCCGTTGAGTTGGAACATAAATCATTTTGGGCAATTAAAATGATGAATTTTGATATTGAAAATGTCGGAAGCAACCGAAAGTTACAACTTGAGGAGTTGGAGGAATTAAGGAGGGATGCATACCAAAATGCTAAGATAAGCAAAAAACGTGCAACATTTTTCCATGATAAATCTATTTTAAGAAAAGAATTTAAACTCGGGCACAAAGTTCTAGTTTATGACACACGTTTGCATCTCTTCCCGGGAAAGCTGAAATCACGTTGGACCGGCCCATACATTGTTCGACATGTATTCCCTTTTGGGGCCGTGAATGTTAAGGATCCAAAAACCGGCTTTGTGTTCATAGTGAACAGACAACGCCTTAAGCCATTTTTGAAATTTCCACCTCAAGAGGAGTCCACCACTCTTGAAGATCCGACCTATACCTAACAAGTATAGGTGATGTTTGTATATACTTTTAAAAAAAAAAAGGAAAATAAATATTATTTATTTTGATTTTTTTTTAGGTTATTATATTATTTTAGCATAACAACTTGTGATGGCTTGAACTTTAATTTTTCATGTTATGTTGGACTAATGCTAATCCGTTTTTCTTAGATTTTTTTTTATATATTGTAGCTTTGAAATTAATTCTAGCTTCTTTTTGGAAAAATTGAAAAGCAAATTTTCAAGAATTCACCCACTTTTCGTTGTCTTCAAAAGCATTGGGGACAATGCCAACTTTAAGTTGGGGGGTGAGCACTTTCAAATCTCAAATTCTCAAGCATGCTTTCTTTCATGTTATTTTTCTCCATGTTAGGATCGATTTCACCATCTTATCGAAGTTTGAAATATGATAATCATTTTTTTTTAGAATCATCTTTGAATTGATTGTTTTTGGCATGAAATTCTTGATTCGGATAGGTAGTTGAGTGATAATCTCCATGGCATTGCTTCATTTAGATTCTTGAACCTTGTAGTTTCCTATAAATATGCATAATATTGTGGCTTGATTTAGTCTTTGGTATCACATAGAGTGATTTTCATCTTGTGTAGAGAGAAGTAATGTTCAAATGCAATAAAAGCTCTTTCGAAAAGATCCTCCTTAGAGGGGACACATGCATGGCACTTATAAAAAAAAAAAAAAACTTGGACGACTTTTAAACTTAATATTGACTTTAAGCTTCACTTGACTAAATTCATAAGTCATTTTGTCTAATATTAAGGATAGGCAAAGGTTACCATATGGAAAAGGGGTGAATAGTTTCCTTTGTGCATTTAAAAAAAATAGAAAAGAAGAAGCTATGATTGCAAAATCACAAAGTGAGACCGTTGCCCTCTATAGAGATGCAAACCACCTTGAGCTAATTTAGCAAAAAGTCAAAGTAAAAAAAAGTGCTTAAAATTGACAAAGTTCTTGAGCTTTTATTTTTGAAAGATTTATCTCTTCCACTATTGACGAATAGAACTATTTGTGATTAAGAATGATTATGTCAAAGATCCATATGCATAGTACGTTCAAATGGGAATGTGGAGCTAGTTTCTAAATGAGATTGTAAGTAATGGAGATCGTCATTCAAATGCCAACATTCTGAAAATTGTAATAGTAATGCCAAACACTTCAATCAATTCGTGAAAATGCTTCAATTCTACTACTTAGAGTTCAAACTTCAGATATTTGTGGATATCATCACTGTAAACCCTCACGAAACACAACTCGTCTTCTAGGGGAACTTAGGAGTTCAAAGGCTTAATGCATGTGCTAAATGCATTTTCGGATAGTATACATAACTATTTTTATTTTGCTTGCTAAGGGACTAGCAAGAGATAAGTCGGGGGGAGTTGATAAATGCTTAGTATTGTCATTCATACGCTCATTTTCGGAGTTGTTTGACGCGTTTATTTCTCTAAAACTACTCGGTTTGCCAACTTATTTCGCGATTAGTCTCGTAGCACTTTTGTATTTAACAATGCTTGGAGAGGCACATTTTATGTTTATTTTGGTGTCTTTAGATTTAATGAAATATTGTATTTAATACAATAGTGAAATTCTCCATGTGACCAAAGAGTATCCAAGAAAGAAAGTCTCAATGTCCATGTGATTAAAGAGCATCTAAGAAAGAAAGTCTCCATGTCCATGTGATTAAAGAAAGAAAGTGGAATTCTCCATGTGACCAAAGAGCATCCAAGAAAATGAAATTCTCCACCAAAAATAAAAATAAAAAAATAAAAATTAAATAAATAAAAATAAAAAGCATTGTTTATTTTTAAGCATCCAACACATCTCTCCTATTTATCACTACACTAGCTGGGGTCTTGGGCGACATACCCTATTGGGTATATCTCCTAAAACACATCTTAAGAGACATACATTTTGTATGTCTCCTAACGGAGTCACTTATGAGACATACATTTAGTGTGTCACTTAAGTACATACTTAAGCGACATACAATTAAAGTATGTCGCCTAAGTAACGTTCTTAGGAGACATAAATTTAGTATGTCGCTTAAGTACATTCTTAGGCGACATACATTTAAAGTATGTCGCCTAAGTACTTATCTTAAGAGATACACAATATTTATGTCTTCTAAGAAAATTACTTAAGAGACATACGGAGTATATATGTCGCCTAAATATTTATGTTAAGAGATATACAATATGTATGTCTTCTAAGAAAATTACTTAGGAGACAAACGGAGTATGTATGTCTCCTAAGTACTTATCTTAGGAGACATACATATTGTATGTCTCCTAAGATAAGTACTTAGGAGACATACATACTCCGTATGTCTCCTAAGTAATTTTCTTAAGAGAAATATTATATGTATGTCTGATGTGATCTGTATTTCAATATCTAGTTTATTTATTGACTTTAGTTCAGTACCATAAATAGATATTCCCGACGACGACGACGAAGAGGACTCCGACGATGCAAAAGGGTTTAACAATGATCTCTTAACTGACGATGAAGATCATGATTAGAGTGATGATGATGACTACAATTGATGTTGTATTGAAATTATTTGTAATTCAATCGATCGGTTTCACTATTGTTATAAACGTTATTAATTAAGTAAAATGATTGTTGTAAAATAATTAATTCTTTTATATAAATAAAATAAATAAAAATGGTTATTAATTTTAAAAACTAACTGAATGGTTGCGGACATGGAAGTTGCAGCTAATACTCCAACAGGTTCACCAGCAGCAAATAAACTCTGGGTCATAATTCCAGTCTTCACACCATACTCGAATTGAATGACTAAATGGTAGCACACATTCCTGACCGTGCCATCATAACAAACAACAACATCTCGAAGAATGGCCATCAAGTTCTTAAACAAGGTTTCGGGTTCAGTCAATCATCCAGAGGAACGAACCATCGATCACTTCTCTACTACTAATTGAGTGGACCATCTCTTGGTACAGGTCTAGCCCATGAAATAGACAGCCCCTCACAAAACTGAATTCCTCGGTGCGGTAGGTACTATTGAAAGGATACTTCCTGTGAAAAAAGAGAATTCATTTCTCCAACCAATGTGCTTGAATAGAGTTTCCCCTTATCTGACATTTAAACACCTAAGAACCCTATTTGCTGAAACACCCAAGAACCCTCGTTCAATTGTTTCAAAGTTATTGAATCGATCCTTTTTTGTGTTAAAGAATTTCCCCGATCTTTAACTTTTTTCACTCACTCCTAGAATGATATATGACCCGTCAAGCTGTGACTACGGCTTGATTTCTCAAAACTTCTATTGCTCTATAGGGGAAAAAAAGAAGCAATATATAAGTAAAATTAATATAGTTTGTAAAAATATGCTACAGTAGTGGGTCATTTACCAATATCACTTAAAATATTGTTAAAATATTTTTACGATGAGGTTTAATTAATAATAAGATCAAATTAAATTAAAATGATAAAAAATAATTAATTTTTTCGAGAAATTAAAAAATTAGTTGAGCAATTCCTATATTTTATGGTTATTTTTGTAAATTGATATTTTTCATATTTCTTTATCTTTTATGAAAAAAATTATTTTTTATCACCCAAAAATTCTTTTTCTGTAATAAAAATTAAAAAGTATAATATCATTTTAACAAATAAAATAAATGAGTAAAATAGTTAATTATTTTATATAAATAAAAAATAAAATTAATTTTAAAAATTAAAAACTCTTAGGCGACATACTAATATATGTATGTCTCCTAAATATTACTTTTAAGTCACATATCAATTAGTATGTCGCTTAAGACTTAAAAAAAAAAAATGAATTTTTAGCAAAAGAAAAAGGGAGGCAAAAAAATTTTTCAAAAAAAAAAAAAGGAGGCAAAAAATTTTATAAGCAAAAAAGGAGGCAAAGAGTTAAAAATCTTAGATGACACAGGTATTTTGTATAAGTAATTTTAGGAGACATACGTAAATAAGTGTGTGTCCTAAGTTTGTTGTATAAATTCTTAATTCGTAGACCTAATCTTTCTCACTCTCACCCCTCTCTATCTCTCGCTCTCACCTCCTCCGTTTCCACGTTGCCCCCATTCACCGGCCACCATCGAAACAAAACCCTAGCCCCAACTCTCGGCCATCGACGACTTCGCGCTTTAAGGCATTTGGGACCCCCTTTCTAATTTTATTACATACGCTTTCACTTTAACCTAAATTGTTCTGCAGCCGTTCTCTTCTCTCATTTGTCATCTTCGCTCGAGTAGTCCTCCATTTCCAAAACTCAAAAGATCATCTCTTATCCCTAACACAACATCAACTTGACGCAGTGGTGATTTCTAATATGGTGTATTCACTATTCTCCTTAATATCTCAATACTCTGTGTTCTTATCTTTACTATTTGGGGGTTTTCTTTCCATGTCTTTAGACATCAAGGTTAGTTAGAAATAGGTCTCCCACTAAGATTACAAGGCATTGATTAAAGATCTCTGAGTAATATATAGTTAGAATTTTCCATGTCATGAGACATCAAGGTTAGTTATAATAGATGTGAAAGAAATATCAAATACACAAACCTTAGGGTTCAAATCAGATTTGTCCTTGTTAGCCAAACAAAGATAGGGCAACCCCCTCGAAAGCCTAATTGACTACACACAGGAAGGAGTCGAAAGGTACCAATCTAACTATCTATCTATATCTCCAATTTTTTAGATTGATTCTTGTTATGAAATCGTTAATTTCTGGGCTTGTTTTGTGTGTGTATATATGTATGTATTTATAATAAGAAAGTATGGTGGGATTTTTTAGATATCCCTGAACGTTCAATATCCCTTCTCTACCCTTTCTTGGCTATTTTTCTCAATTTTCGACAAATCTTCATCTCTCTGTTTTTCTGGCTACTCTCCCAGTCGAATTAGTAAAATTTGGGCATTGTTGATGCAGATAAAGTATGAGTCTTTCTTCTACTTTTGTTTCGGCCTTTGTTATTCTCCAAAAATTTGGGCTATGTTAATACTTGATTCTTCTCAAAAATTTTAGAATTACAGGTCCACAATTTTTTATTTCAATATACATTACATGCATTAATTGATTGAATTCAAAACTCTGAATATTTGTGTGTTTTTATTGGTTAGGATCATTTCATATTTATTACCAAAACTAAAGTATATATAAATCATTGGATCCCTTTTTGTTTGGTTATGTTTTACCAAGTATTATTATTGTGTTTATATAATGACTGGAAAAAAACATATTTTTCTATTTTTTTTAATGTTGTTTTCTTTAATTTTTCTATTGTCAGGTGGGCATTTCACCAATTTGTGTGCTGCCCAACTCGATCTGCGTCTAGAAGGTTGGTTAATTTAGCAATTTTTCTAATGTCTTCTTTCCTTTGTTCAAAAGGGGCACATCTTTATACTTCAACACACTATTTTTGCCTAGACACTAGTGATAACATATTCACTGAACAGTTTGTCCATCCCTCGTATTAGGATCAGTGCTGTAATCTACATTAAATACTATTTGCTTAGCTCTCCTCAAATACTTGAAAGGTATGCATCTCTACATGAAAATTTCTTTCATGAGGTAACAGTTTAAATCATTTTTTTAAACACATGTACAGATGTGCGTGACGTGGCTGAGGCTATCCTTCTGGCTTATGAAAGACCCGGGGCCGAGGGTAGATACTTATGTACAGCATATGCAATTCGTGCGAGGATTTTGGTGGAAAAGCTGAAGAGCATGTTTCCCAGCTACAACTACCCTAAAAGGTGACTAATTACTAACTCTTGTGTTAACCATGATTGTACATTTGAACTCTTATCATGCATGACACAGATAATTATTTATTTATTTTTAACTAGTGATGAGACCATCAATCATATGTTATCTTGTAAATATGAGTGAATTAACAACCATTTGACCTCGGGCCATTGTCTGCATATACACACAGAGCAACGGCTCGGCCCTCGATTTAATTAGAAAGCTTAAAACATTACCTTAGAATGCTATTGCTAGCTACTGCTGTTACATTCTGTTCAAAAAAAAAAAAAAAAAAAAAAAAAAAGCTACTGCTGTTACATGAGTAATAGTTTTAGGTTGGCCCATCAAACTAGACTTAATTTATAATCTTATACTTAATTTCTCAATTAAATTACTTTTAAATACAAGCTTTAGATAGATTAAAGTGGTTCGAGAAGGAAGAAAATATGAGGATCGAACCAAGCAAAAATACAAACAATTTGAACAAATTAAAGAGATTTCAACAGTTGGTGGAGACATGCCTAGTTAAATGATAATAATAACCTGGCTCACCCCCCCCCCCCCCCCCCCCCCCCCTTCTTTTTTTTCTTTAGCAATTTCTATCATGTTTTTTTTAAATCGAATTCAAATGGAATTGGTTTTGGAAAACTTAAGTAATGGTGTATAATTTGGTCCTTCACAGATAAATGGTTTTAGAATTCAAGTTGAATTATAAATTTGGGGATTTTGTGGCATCCAAACAGGAGAATTAGAAAACTATGCCCTAATTCCAATTATATCTCATGAATTGGGGTATCCAAACACACCCTGAATGTCATTATCAAATCATCTCAGGTGGATCAGTGGATGTTGGACTGCTACTGGTTTGGTGCTGGACTGCTGCTAGTGCTGGACTGCTGGTGAGTTATTCTATATATATCTAATAATCTAATCCAATATTATTATAGATATCAGAATTAGATGCATGTAGACAGTAGCTTCTTTGGACAAGATGATCTTATTCAGTTATTTGTATATGTTGGTGAATGGTAGACGGGTAGGAAAAAGGATGTGGTGGTTAAATTTCTATGTTGCACCTTATATGTTAATTGGGCTGGTAAAAAGAAGAAGCTGGTTGATCTTTCTGGTTACCTTTTTTATCTACCATAGATTTTCATGATATTTTTTCACAATAATTTTGGTATTAGCTATATATCAAAAGGCAATTTCCTTAATTAGTGTCAAGTCTCCCTTCGCATTAGTTTTTCACATATATCTACACCTAATTTGCATCAGTTTTTCACTTATGTCTACATGCTTGAATCATTTAGGGTACCCCAGAGAAAAAAGAAGTTGAATAATGCACTCACTACCGAGTTATGGATCGAGTACGGACTGTCATTTTAAAAGCAGCAAGGTACGAAGGGACAAAGCTCATCACTCTTTGGAACAAATGATCAGCAAGATGCAAGGATCACGGAGCTTGAGGCGCGACAAAAAGCGGAGTTTGAGGTGATGGAAGCGCAACAGAAAGCAAGCGATGAGGTGATGAAAGCGCGGGTACGAGATCTAGTATCGTCGATGATGGCGAATCTTCCAACGGGTGGTGGTGGACCATGAGATCTAGTGTCATAGACTTGTTTATTTACAAGACTATTTTGCATTTTTATATATAGACTTCTTTCTTTTCTCTCTATTGCTAGACTTATGGTATTTTTATTCTATACTTGAATTTTTGCTTGTAATTAGACTTTGTACATTTCAATTTTGGCTTGTAATATTAGACATTGTACATTTCAATTTTTTAAGTTTTTGTGTGATTGAATTGCGTGTGTGAATTGGAATCAAATTTATAATGTAGGTTGATTTGTAGGAAAGTGCAAGGCTGGCTACACAATAATACATTTTCTGGAACCTCTTAGGAAACATATCAGGCGACATATTTTCATTTGTATGTCTCCTAAGATTACTACTTAGGCGACATACAAATATAGTATGTCGCTTAAGCGGTTGACTTAGGACACATAAGAATTAGAGTATGTTTCCGAAGATTACCACTTAGGCGACATCCGAATATCGCTTAAGTGTTGACTTAGGAGACATAAGCAATAGAGTATGTCTCCCAAGTCAACCACTTAGGAGACATATTCTATTTCTTATGTCTCGTAAGGCAACTACATAAGCAACATACAAATATAGTATGTCGCCTAAGTTGTCATCTTAGGAGACATACTCTATTGCTTACGCATAAGATCTTGGGAGACACTTCTTACCAGACACCACTTAGGCGACATACCATATGTCGCCTAAGGCTTACGCGACATACATAAGCTCTTAGGAGACATAATTTTTATGTCTCTTAAGTGTCTGTTTTAGGTAGTGTATAGTCTTTATTGTTGTTTTGGAGAGAGTACTTTTTTACTTCTCATTTCTTAATTTATAGAGAGCTTGTAATAGTTTTTTCTAGAGAGAGAAATGGAGTTCACTTTAATAATTCTTGTCTCTACATTTATTATGGAGTAAATTTCTTTGCTTAGGCTAAAAGATGAAATTTGCAATGCATTAATTATGTAAGTTCAATTCTCATTCCATTGTTAGTATTGTTAAATACTTTTTGAATCCTTCATCTTCTCCATTTTTTCAACCATTCATAAGCTAGTAAGATAATTTTCATATGATGATTTGACTTTGTATGCCTTGTATACATAGATCTCAAGCATTAATGAGAAAAATGATACACTTGTGTATTTCTTACTAGCCTATGTCCATTCTTTCTTTGAATGAGATACTTTTCATTGCCAAGCATGATTAGTCTTTGATATTCATGGAAACACCATAAATTTGAGATTTTAATCTTTAAATACTTTGATGATATGTTGAGTGCTTTCTACACTTTATGTGATTTTAAGACTCATCATTTTCTTAGTTAAAGTGTTGACAAAGATGATCTTTTAAATTTATGTCATAAACAATTTCATTAATCATTTTAAGGATTCAATTTGTATTTATCAAATAAGTCTATATAGGATGGTTTGACCTCCACCTAGACCTCCCAATCTTAGACAAATGAAATGTTATGATTTATCGAGCTAAACTCCTTGTAGTTTATGACCACAAGTATAGCGAGTTTTACATATTAATGTTCCAAGCTCTACGACTTGCATCAAATGTCTAACAAGTTCTACACATTGATGTTTCGAGCTCAAACGACTAGCATCCGAGATCTAGCTTCCTTGAACTAAGACTCGAGATCAACGTCAAGCCAGCCTTACACAATGATGTTCTAAAACTCTAAGACCAATGATCAAAGTCTAGCTAGCTTTAAACATTAATGTTCTGAACTCCACAAACTTATGGTCAATGACTAACAAAGCCTTACACATCGGTTATTCGAGCTCTCTTTCCATGATTATTTTCCTCGACAAGTACCCGCTTTTACGCCTTGAGCTGGACCATTTATCCGGCAAAGACATTTATCCTTCACATTCAGCTTTCAGCATAAAAATAAAGGATAGGGGGCAATTGATGGGGTTAAATATTAATTTTACCATTGACCTACAAAGATAATTCAACATTTTTTACCTCCGGTAAAATTCCATTTTTACCCCCAGTAAAATCTCATTTTTACCCCCGGTAAAATCTCATTTTTACCTCATCACCTACCACATCTCACCTACCTCACCTACCTCCACCAAAGATTACCTTATGCCATTCATTTTTATCAAATTTACGCTTTTTGTCATTCTCAATTTACCTATAAATACCTCCCACCATTCATTCATTCAACACACAGCAAAAACATATCTTCTTTCTCTCTTAAGATCCATATATCTCTTCCAAGAGATATAAAGCCATTGGCAATACAAATACAAGCCAATTCAAGAAGAAATAGAGGAGTCATATACTCTCTCTTTTCATACCTCCCAAAAATAGAAGGGTCTTATACTCTCTATTTTCATACCCAAAAAAATACCAACAACCCTTATACACTCTCTCTCCTACACAGTTTATTATTTATTCTATTGAAATATGTGTAATCCTAATTCTATACTTATAAATAGAATTAAAGAAATTATAGAGAGAGAAGTTGGTAGCTTGTATTATCATCCAAATTGATCACCTTTGAGCTAATACAAAGCAAGCACACACAAAAGGAGGACGTACCACTGGAATAGCATAAGCGCTACTGGGGGAACCTACCTTAAAAAAAATGTCATGTGTTCATCATTGCGCCGCATTTATTTTTTATTCACTGATATTCGCTTATTGATTGGTTAATTATCTATCTCTAGATTTTGACACCATCAGTTGGCGCCGTCTGTGGGATCGATAAGCTCTCTAAAGCTTTCGTTCTTTAGAAATTACAAATGAATTTTCGGTGAAAAATTCAGAATCCCGCGGGCCTACGTAGCTCAATATTCTCGGGGGCATAACTTTTTGCTCGGAACTCTAAATCATGCGATTTTAGAGTCCATTTTGGAGAAAATTTTAAAAGCTACAACTTTTCAGTTCAAGCTTTGTTCAAATTCGTCAATCTCTGGATTCAAAACTACAATACAAACTTTCTAGAACGAAATCCCGCGGGCCTACAGTGACTCAATATTATTAGGCGCGTAACTTTGTGCTCAAAACTCCAAATCATGCGATTCTAGAGTCCATTTTGGAGAAAATTTCTAGAGCTACAACTTTTCAGTTCAATTCTTTTTCAAATTTGGCCATCTCAAGGTCCAAAATGAGAATACAAAGTTGCTGCAACAAAAAATGCGAAAATCCAGCAAGCCTATGCTAGCTCAATATTTACGGGCGCATAATCATTCAAAAATTTGATTACCCAAGGGGATAAAACCCAAAAGAAGAGATAAGTTATTTTTAATAACTCTTATATGATTTTTCTCTTTGTTTTAATATATATATAAAGTTGAATCATTTTCTTACAATCAATAATCTTTATTGTAGGAAAAATGGATGAGCTTCCAAAAAATTATAATTGAATGTAATTTTCTTCAAGTTCATCCGACAAGCCACAAAAAAGAAATTAAAGAAATTTTCAGGGGATATCAAACTTCCACAAAGTCGAATGCAATTTTGAAGTTTATCAGACAACAGCAGGACCACCTCAACCCAAAGAGACTTGGCTGAGAATGATCATCTATTGCTGCACCACTGGTCAGAGACCAAGATTTTGACGTTTCCTGGTAATAAATGAGAAAATTGTTAAAATTTGCCTAAGTCAGAAGGGGGCATGACTCTACTCAAGACTTAGCCAAAAAGAACAAATTTTCCTTTTAAGAAACCAAGGATTTCGAAAAAATTGCTATCAACATATAAGGGCCATGCTTTAAACAATATTAAATGGACCATTTCCAGAACATTTTTACAAAACCCTCACTAGAGGTACACATTATCTAGTCACTCAAAAAAGGCCGAAGAATCTGAAGATCATCAGCACCAAAATTCAAAATAGTACTTAAATCAGAAGAAGAATAATTGGAAAAATTATGGCGAGTATCCCCTAAAGCTGTCCAGTCATGACCATTTGTTCCTGCAAAATCCGTAACAAAATCATCCAGCAAAGATTGCAATAAAAAACCGTCCGAGGAAGCCTGGTAAACGGTGTTCAAGGTAGCCTGGTCATATGACCGATTCGGAAATGACGGCAAATCCACTTCAGTCAGAGGAGCCCCATTTTCTATAAGATTCGTGGTAGTCGAAAGAATATTCTGTACACCCTCTTCCGACATAAGGAGCCTCAAAAAACCTCCGGGAATAGGTTCTAAAAAATTCACGACAGTCGGAATAACATTAGGCACGTTATTTTCTGCCGACGAAGGGAACCTCGAAGAACTTACAGGAGGAGCAAAGGAGTATAAAGGGTTAACGTAGAAAGACCCCCTTCTAATCGAGCCTCTAATGCCGTCACCCGTGCTTGTAACTCTTCCACCTTCTGTTCAAAAGAAGTAAGAAGACTAGTACAGCCTCTAATGGGATTCTCAATCCTTACCGTGGTTTCAAGAAGATACGAATTAAGAGCCTCAAGAAGTTGATCTTCGAGAACATTTTGCAAAAAAGATGCAACGTTCCTCACCCCGAAAATAGTGAAGATTGTGTGATAATCCTGACGATCAATCACATTTGAAAAAAATTTAGCATTTTCGCAAGATAGATGACATCTCTTGTGGCTATAAGCACAAGCCACACATGGATGACCTGTAATACGGTGAGTGTTCGACATTATCTTGATTTATTGTTAACTATATTACAAAAGAGAAAAATGGCGTTGGAAGAAATGGATGGTGATGGAAGAAATGAATTGGGTCTTGAGCAAGATGAAAAGTGAGAGGAAGATGAAGGGTAAGAGGAAGATGAAGAGGAAGAATGGAGAAGGAAAAATTGTTTGAAAAGGAGAGAGGGAGAGGAACCTCCGACAGGGAGGGTCCCAAAAAAAAATATGCCGAAAGTGGCCGAAAATCCGCCGAAAGGGGTCGACAAAAAAAAAAGGCAAAAAAAAGGAAAAGAAAAGAAAAAAAAAAGAAAAAGAAAAAGAAAAATAAAAATAAAAAAAAGAATATATATATATATATATGTGTGTTTGTGTATGAAATAAATAGTTAAAAAATGCCCGAATAGGGTCAAACTATTTATGACCAAAAGTATAGCGAGTTTTACATATTAATGTTCCAAGTTCTACGACTTGTATCAAATGTCTAACAAGTTTTACACATTGATATTTCGAGCTCAAACGACTAGCATCCGAGATCTAGCTTCCTTGAACTAAGACTCGAGATCAACGTCTAGCCAGTCATACACAATGATGTTCTAAAACTCTAAGACCAATGATCAAAGTCTAGCTAGCTTTACACATTAATGTTCCGAACTCCACAAACTTATGGTCAAGGGCTAACAAAGCCTTACATATCGGATATTCGAGCTCTCTTTCCATGATTATTTTCCTCGACAAGTACCCGCTTTTACGCCTTGAGCCGGACCATTTATCCGGCAAAGACATCTATCATTCACATTCAGCTTTCAACATAAAAATAAAGGATAGGGGCAATTGATGGGGTTAAATATTAATTTTACCATTGACCTACAAAGATAATTCAACATTTTTTACCTCCGGTAAAATTTCATTTTTACCCCCAGTAAAATCTCATTTTTACCTCATCACCTACCACACCTCACCTACTACACCTACCACATCTCACCTACCTCACCTACCTCCACCAAAGATTACCTTATGCCATTCATTTTTATCAAATTTACGCTTTTTGTCATTCTCAATTTACCTATAAATACCTCCCACCATTCATTCATTCAACACACAACAAAAACATATCTTCTTTCTCTCTTAAGATCCATATATCTCTTCCAAGAGATATAAAGTCATTGGCAATACAAATACAAGCCAATTCAAGAAGAAATAGAGGAATCATATACTCTCTCTTTTCATACCCCCCAGATTATTATTTATTCTGTTGAAATA
Source organism: Lonicera japonica (assembly GCA_021464415.1). Lineage (NCBI taxonomy): Eukaryota > Viridiplantae > Streptophyta > Magnoliopsida > Dipsacales > Caprifoliaceae > Lonicera > Lonicera japonica. The sequence goes on from JAKCWG010000167.1 coordinate 97,897, forward strand.
TATGTAATCCTAATTCTATACTTATAAATAGATTTAAGAAAATTATAGAAAGAGAGAAGTTGGTAGCTTGTATTATCATCCAAATTGATCGCCTTTGAGCTAATACAAAGTAAGCACACATAAAAGGATGACGTACCACTGGAATAGCATAAGCGCTACCGGGGGAACCTACCTTAAAAAAATGTCATGTGTTCATCATTGCGCCGCATTTATTTTTTATTCACCGATATTCGCTTATTGATTGGTTAATTATCTATCTTTAGATTTTGACACCATCAAGAACTTTAAATGAGATTGATTTTACTTAACTTTGCAAAACAAATGAATCTATAATGCCTTAGCATTTTCTCATTTATTATTACATCATTTTAATTTTTATTGCAAGACTTTAAAATCAACAACTAAAATCTACCGATCATATTCTCTTAAACAAAGCCTTGAACTCGTAATCACTACATCGTCTTTCCGACTATCCTTGTTGTTCGATACTTGAACTTATCAAGTATTATAACTTGACAACCTGCACTTGGGTACCTAAGCACGGAAATATTTTCGGTGCGTCAGTTACTATTTAAAATACGAAGTTGTTTAGATAATTATAAAATAAAATAATGTTGTGTGGCCAATGGATGGACAAATGGGCATGCAGCTCCATAGAGATACAAGTTCTCAAGGAATTGAATCGGTAACTTTTATGGGTATTTTTTTTTATACCAAATGAACTAAAAAGTAGGACTACTAAATAACTTAGATTGCTGAGTAGACACATCTTTAGGCATGTAACTTTTAGATTGTGGAGTGGACAAAATCTTAAATCGTGTAATTTTTGACGTACGACATAACTAGAAATTAATTTTTAGGGGGCAAAAATATATATTTTTTGAATTATAAATATATATATATATATATATATGTGTGTGTGTGTGATATTTTGCACCAATAAATAATTTTATATAAATTTTGTTCCCTCTTTTATCATCTCCAAATATTTATTTTGTACGACGATGAATTCTGGGGAGAGGGGGAGTGGATATCCTTTTATATTATTTTATAACATAAAATGGGATTAATGGTTGTGAATATCTTTATTTTTTTATTTTAACTAATATTAATATCATATTGAGCCATATGTAAAGTAAATTTTATATTCATTAATTCTCCTTAATTCAGGTTTGGGCTTCCGATGTAGTCCAATTCGTTCCATTTTGTTTAAATATACCATAGTATATCTAAGGTCAATAAATATTGCCTGCAAACAATTTAAAAGCAAAAACAATCACACATAATTTTTATAAGGGTAGTTTTCCCAGATAAATCTAGTTTACGTATACATTCTTAATATGTGATTGGTTGTTTTATTTATAGTGAATAATAAAAATTACAAGTTGGAGTGTACCGTGTATGCAGTGGCGGATTTAGGGTTTAAAATACGGGAGACCAAACACAACATAAAACATATGACAAGAAATTTCAAAAAAAAAATATTTTAATTAAAAAGTTCTTTACATATATTTTTGTAGTACAAAAGGCATGCGTTTCGCATGATTTTACAATAAATACAAAATTAACTAGACAATCTCGATTTTACTACTAAAATTAGGTATTGATGGTGTCAAAATCTAGAAATAGATAATTAACCAATCAATAAGCGAATATCGGTGAATAAAAAATAAATGCGGCGCAATGATGAATATATGACTTTTTTTTAAGGTAGGTTCCCCCGGTAGCGCTTATGCTATTCCAGTGGTACGTCTTCCTTTTGTGTGTGCTTGCTTTGTATTAGCTCAAAGGCGATCAATTTGGATGATAATACAAGTTACCAATTTCTCTCTTTATAATTTTCTTAATTATATTTATAAGTATAGAATTAGGATTACAAATATTTCAACAGAATAAATAATAAATTGTGTAAGAGAGAGTATATAAGGGTTGTTGGTATTTTTCGAGATATGAAAATAAAGAGTATATGACCCTTCTATTTTTTGGGGGTATGAAAAGAGAGGGTATAAGACCCTTTTATTTCTTCTCGAATTGGCTTGTATTTATATTGCCAATGATTTTATATCTCTTGGAAGAGATAAATGGATCTTAAGAGAGAAAGAAG
>JAKCWG010000773.1:0-300000 GCA_021464415.1 Lonicera japonica
TTTAAAATGCAAGTAACGGTTTTCGAATCCATACCCATGAAATGACGATATATGTTGCAACATGCACGGTTTGAGAGTAAATGTTCCAACTTGACCAGTGGGAATGACAATGCAAGAGTTTGAAGTGCCTTTAGGAGCTTGAAGATAATCTCGCATGGTGTAGACCGGATGATTGTGATCATTGTTTTATCTGGCATTTGACTCATTGTCTTCGTTATCCATCTCGGATGGTGAAGGAAAAGGATGTCTCGGTGGTGGTTGGCCTCTTGGTGGACTTATGCAAAGATCAATGTACAAGTCCTTGAGCATAAGCCCGGGAAGGTGATCTTAAAGAAAATTGCCACCTATAAAAGAAGAAAATAATAAGCAAGAAAAACTTATTCACAAAGGGAGAAGAGATACTTACAAAGCGAATTTTTATACAAAACCCGTAATTCGTCTTTCATCATATCCCCAGCAACGACGCCAAAAACTTGACGTGCCGAAAATATTTCTGTGCTTAGGAACCCAAGTGTAGGTTGTCAAGTTATAATACTTGGTAAGTCCAAGTATCGAACCACAAGGATAGTCAGAAAGACGATGCGGTGATTACGAGTCGAAGGTTTTGTTTAAGAGAATTTGATTGGTTGATATTAGTTGTTGATTTTAAAGTCTTGCAATAAAATTAAAGTGATGTACAATTGATAAGAAAAGGCCAAGGCATTAATAATTCATTTGATTTGCAATATTATGTAAAATTAATCTTATTCAAAATTCTCAATGCAATTCCTAAGTGTTAAGTACCTTACACTTTTCTAAGCAAAAGGGTGTGAAGCCAAAGCAACCCATTCCCATATAAATGTCATATAAATAAAGGGTGTAAGTAAAACTCAACACAAATGTATCTCTCATTTTTATCTTGTAACAAAGGGTGTGAAGCAAGTGTAACCCATTCCCATATAATGTTCAACCAAGATGCAAACTTGAGATACACCAAAAGAAAAGGCATAAACTTAAACTATGCATTAAGAATTCATTGTTAGTTTTGCCCTAGGCAATTGACTTGATTATGAAAATGGCCAACTAAAAAGTTTAGCTCAATAAATCATAACTTTTCATTTGTCTACGATTGGGAGGTCTAGGTGGAGATTAAATCATCCGGTTTAGACACATTTGATAAATACAAATTGAATCCTTAAGGTGATTAGTGGAGTTGATTATGGCATAAACTTAAGAGATCCTCCTTGGCAACACTCTAACTAAGAAAATATTGAATCTCAAAATCACATAAAGTGTAGAAAGCACTCAACATATCATTAAAGCATTCAAGGATTGTAATCTCAACTTTATAGTATTTCTATGAATATTCAAAGACTAAACATGCTTGGCAATGTAAAGTTGATGCGCTAAAGAATTACTATAATTTATTACGTTAATTTATAATTTGAAGAGCATATATTATTACTAATATTTATATTTTTAATGCTTTTCAGGTATTAGAAAAGATTTGAAGAAGATAGAGAAAATAAAGAAATTAAAGCTTGTGAATACACCTAAAAGTCCTTAATATTTCTGGATGCATATTTTTTTACTCAGAACTCCAAATAATGTGATTCTTGAGCCTAAATTGAATAAAATTTCGAGATCTACAACTTTGCAGTTCAGCACTTTTTCTAATTCAGCCATCTCAGGATCCGAAATTGCGACGCAAGATGCAGCAGCGTAAATGGGCGAAAATTCAAGTGTATTCAAATAAATGGGCCAAACCCACTCACCAGCCATTAAAAGCTCTGCCTCCAAATGTCAACCCACTTGTCAAAGAATTGGACCAAGCCTAATTTATTTAAGCCCATTGCCAATTATAAACCTAAGCCCACTAGGAAATACATTAAGGCTTATATATTTAGATGAAGAGCAGCAACAAATCAACAACAGCCGAGTAGCAGCAGCAGTGCCTGCCGTGGCCCTCTCTTTTTCTCTCCTCTCTTTTCTTTGTTTTTCTTTTCTTTTATTTTTGCTTTGAAGACTAGAAGATTGAAGATTTATATTTACTTTTTAATTTAATGCCAAGTAAGTTTTCTTTTAATTCTATTTGTTATTTAATTTTTATCATGCTAGCGTAAATTTGTGCTAGGGTTAGGATGAGTATATTTAATTGATTCCATTGCACGTATTCATGCCAATTGATTCTACCGATTTAATGCTTTAATATTAAACACAATTCTTCATATTGGATGCCTGTTTTAATTGATAAAAATAAAGTTGGATTCTCATTATTTTTTTGTTAGATTCACCTTATGATTTGTTAAGAGCGGATATAGGGTGTGTTTTGATGGATATAGTGGGTGTTTTGATTTTATACATTAGTTTGGCTGTGGAATAATTACAATTGGATTTTATTAATTAATTAGACTTCATTGATTTTATTTTCCGCATCTAATAGAGTCGAGAGACCAAATTAGTGCGAGATAAGAGTAGAGTTTATGTGCATGAATACTAAGGAATATGATATTAAATATATGACTCCAAAACCCTAGTCAATTAATTCATTAATTTTATTATCTTGCTTATTAGTATTTAATTTAGTTCTATTAATTTAATTTACTTGCTCTCTTTTATTTTATTTTATTTATTTTATTTTATTAGTTTGATTCTCATCAATTATTCTGGGCTAGATTAGGGATTAATAAAAGATTAACAAGATAAAATTTAAACATACTGTTTGAGTCTCTATGGGATCGACCTCGCTTATACGCTATATTATAAATTGATTCGTACGCTTGCGAGTATTAAAATTTATCACAACAAAAGTATCTCAATCATAGAAGGAATGGACATAGGCTATTAAGAAATATACAAGTGCATGATCTCCTCATTAATGCTTGAGATCTATGTATACGAGGCATACAAAGTCAAATCACCTTATGAGGATTATCTTACTAGCTTATGAATGGTTGATTGAATGGAGAAGATGAAGGATTCAACAAGTATCTAACAATACTAACAATGGAATGAGAAACAAACTTACATAATTAATGCAATGCAAACTTCATCTTTTAGCCTTAGCAATGAAACTACTCCATGATAGTTGTATGAACAAAAACCATTAAAGGGATTTCCATTTCTCTCAAGAGTTTCTTTAACTAGATTTCTTACAAGTGATAGATAATAATCAAAGTGCAGGGAAAAGCTACTTAAATAGCTAATCTAGATCTAGAAATTACATATCCCCAAATGAGGACAAAGAAAATATTTAAATAAAAAGCAAAACAATGCCAAAAATGGCTATTCTATCACACTTTCTAAGGGACCACTGGGTAAACACCTGAGCTTGAAACAAAAATAGGAAGTCCAGCACTTTTGGGGAGTTTCCAAGCATAAAAAAGGTAGAAAAGCAACCTTTTGGGGACTGTACTGTGTAATCTGGGAGGTCTCTGATCGATCAGAGGAGAGATTTTGCTCAATAAGGTGGGCTCTGATTGATCAGAGCACCCTATGATCGATCAGAGGGCAGGTTCGGGAAATTTCCTTTTTCTCTTTTGGCTCCTATTTTCTTTGAACACTTCCCAAAACTTCCCAACTTGCTTCCATAGCCTAAAGGTACAATCAAGACACTAAAAAAGGCTACTTTGAGCCATGTCAAAGCAATTCTTGATATTTTGAGTGTGTGTGCAAAAGTGGGTTAATTTATTTAAACTAGGCTAAGATAAACGCGATAATAACAATCAAAATGGCATTAGTGACTGCAAAATTGTGCGTTTATCACTCGCTCACAGGGCGTCACATCCTTCCCCCCAAGGGAATCGACGTCCTCGTCGACACATCGTATTCTGTGGGGTCCGCTCTGATACCATTTGTAACGATCTGGTCCCACCTCAGTACGATATTGTCTGCTTTGGGTAGCGTCCAGCCAGACCTCAGCCCCGAAAGATCTACCCTCTCTGGGGTCTGCTCTGATACCATTTGTAACGATCCAATCCCACCTCAGTACGATATTGTCCGCTTTAGGTAGCGTCCAGCCAGGCCTCAACCCCGGAACATCTGCCCTCACGGCTTTGTTTCTGGGAGCTCACGACCAGGTTTCCAGGGGGTCACCCATCCTGGGATTGCTCTGGCCCTCTACTCGCTTAACTTCGGAGTTCTTATGGGATCCAAAGTCAGTGAGCTCCCAAAAGGTCTCGTACTTAATTAGCGACCAATTCTTACTTATATGGGTTTCCAAGGATCCCCCATCTTCCGATGTGGGATGCCCCCTTTGAGCTACAATTCCTCCTCCCAAGGGAGTACTCCTCGCTCGCAGGGCGTCACAGATTTGGGTCTCGTTTTAAATTTAGACCACCCAATGATGAAACGTCTGCTTAAAAAAACTTAAATAGACTACTATGACATACTCAAGGTGTACAACCACTAAAAAGGCAATTGGATCATAATATGACTGACTAATCACGATGGTGCTTAACAATTAATGAGAAAGATGATAGTACAAACGGAAAGTGACCAATGGGTATTACATGTTGCACGACAAACGGCACACTGTTGGGTTTTATCTCACGATAAACCCTCCCCAGCACTATAAATAGTCCAACACCTCATTGGTTTAGGGACACGATTTTTACACCAAATTTTTTACTCTCTCTTATATTTTGCAAACTTTAAGCTTTCTTTAGAAGCATGTTTGATAATATTTATTTCTGTAAGAGTCTCGGATCTAATCTTGACACCCGGAGTGCTACCTTCTAAAGTCAAATCACCAAAAATATTTTAAAAAGGAAAAACAAGTACCCACCAGAGGTTTCTCTGCAATACTTTATTTCTCTCTTATTTATATTATATCGACGGGGAGATAATCACCTAAACTTTTGTTTTAAATTAAGTTATATATATGCATACTTTTTTTTATCTTAATTGCTCAATTTGAATTATGCATAGACGTAGACTTTTTATATATATGTTGCTTTATCCACTTTCTTGTTGGATAAACTTATTGCCACTTACCGATATTCTATCGTTTTCAAACAAATTGCTTATCAAAACATTGATAAAAATTATTTGTAAAACTAAAAGAAGTAAGTCCATTATCGTCCAGATAGACCAAGTATTTGAATGTAACGTATTTGATACACTATCTTCAAGAGTTTGATTCCATGTCAAATCAATTTTGATAAGATCCAGTCTTTTCTAAATTAATCAAACGAGATAATTGATGTTGTTATCTGAGGAAACAATATCGAATCAATATCATGATTTCAAACAAATAAGGTAAATTTTTTTCATTAGTAATCATATTTTGACAAAAATCAAATATCGGATCATGGAATGCAAGGTTTTCATCCCTTTCCCGATTTTCCCCAAAGATCAGATTTTTTATAAGATATTTCCAAAGAGTAGTAGAATATCAATTAAAGCATCCAAGTTTTCTAACATAAAATAAACATATAAGACCTCTAGAAACCGAAAGGGCGGAACATGTGCTAAACACCTTTTCCAATCCGTAACTTAGTTCCTGAACCCTAGTTTCGTAGACAAACATGTAAGAAAAGGCTTATATGTAGCCTTTTCCCTTACACAACTCTTCTGTCCGTTTTCTCATAAAACGTATTTGACTCTGAATGAACCCTTATGCATCTAGAATAAGATAGAGGGACTCCTGATATGAATTATCAACATATAAAAGTAAATGAAACAACATAATCCTTTTAGATGTTTCAGACCCCTAAACTAAAGGTTGAGACCCGGGGGTCACATTTTCGAATTCTTAAAGTAATGATCCAAAATATCTCACATCGGTAGTATAATGGGTAGATCATTGGTTTATAAGTACCCACTTGGTTCTTAACTAGAAATAGGCCTTTTGGCGGTATCTTGGTGACTTTTGCTAAAAACAAAACCGTGTAGCTCTACGCCAAAGTGGACAATATCTTGCTAAGCTCGAAACTAGGTCATTACATGTTTTATCTGCAAAAGCTAAGTTCTAAGGCTCGAGAACAAAGTTACTAATTGAGAAGGTGTTACGCACCAAATCCGCAATTTCGGTATGTAAAATAGAGATTTAAGAAATATACCTCTTCCAAAATGCTAAGGCAAGAGAGTATAAGAGATAACAAATTGGATTTTGCCTTTGTCCTTCTTATTTATACTCAAAAAAAGCCTTCCTTATGTGAGAAGTACCCCTAGGCGACAAGTTCTCTTGAACTTGTCACCTAACACGTGGCAGACCCACAAGCTATGAAATAAGTTCTCAAACTTGTCGTGTGAAGCAGAACTTTGATGACAAACTTCCTCGATCAAGCAGGGCCGGTCCTGACAATTTGGGAGTTCTAGGTGAAGATAAAAAATGGGGCCTTTTTGTTGTTATAATATAATTTTTATATAATTGTTTTCCCAAAAAAAAACAAGCAAATTGAATGGAAAAAAATAGAGTAATATTTTTATTTTATTTTTACATGCAAATTCAATGAAAAAAACTTAGCAAGCCGATTTCGTCTCGAGTTTGCGTTTGGTGAGCAAGGCAGCGGATTGCGACTGTGATTTGCGTGGAATATCGGTGAGCGTTTGGTGAGCCCTGAGCGGAGTGTGAATCAATGAGCGGAAATGGAATCGTAATAACAGGCGTAAGAACAAAGTAATTTTTTTTTACATATACTAAAAATATATTAAAGGGGTATACAAAATTTGGGGGCCCTGGGAAGTGGGGGCCCTAGGCGCAAGCCTAGCCCACTATACCCAAGGCATGCGCCAGGTCTGCGATCAAGGCACGTGGCATGCAAAGCCTTTCGGGATTTCTCTTAAAAAAAAAATTTCCTATATATTTTGGGTTTTTAAGCTCGAAAATGCTAAATGCTCTTTTTGAAAAAATAAATTTTTGCGAGAGTCGTAGATTGGGCACCCACAGCATCAAAGTTTTCGATATCACTATGGATCAAATCCATATCCTCCTTATTAAGAAAGATATCATTGGCATGTGTGTCGTCCTTAATTAATCTAACAAGCACTCAAAATAAAAGGTCTCTTTCTGTGATTTAATTTCCATAGAAAAGGAAAATTAACTTCATCATTTAACAAATATTGGAATGGAAAAATTAAAAGTAATTAATGATGCACTTGTTGGTTGTTGAACTTATTTATTATGTTGTTTGATAATAACTGCAAATTGACCATCTTCAGCAATGCGTTAAAAAAAAGTAATAAAAAAAGAAACAAAATTGTGTTGGATTTTATATTTTTTATATTCTCATCTGTCATGCTTAGTCTATTCAGTTTCTTTAAATTCTTTTTATTTTTTTATTAATTAAAAATAATGTTAACGCATGTTTAAAATAAACAAATAATATTCATTTAAAAATAATGTTATTATATATACAATATTATAATGTCAAAACCAATTTTAACCCATTAAACCCTATCATATTTTTTATTTCCAATTTTTGCTCAATGATATTTTTTTCTATAAAAAAAATTCTTGCAACGAGAGTCAAACATTCATTTTTGGATAATATAAGGACACACATAATCACCGAATCATCTATTATTAAAAGAAAAAAATTAAAAACGATTTACTTCTATACACCAATCGCATATGCATTGTATGTATAAACTATTATTATACACAAATTGCATATGCATCATATATATAAGCTATCATATTTTAATAATCGAATATGCTTTATACAAAAGTGGCCATTATTTAACTGACGAGGCCCGAGGGATTGAATATTGAATAATACATATATATAATATATATATATGTATGTATTACTTTTATAACTACAAGTGAAGAAGGGTAAAACTAACTAACAATTTGGTCTATTATGATATTTTTTATTTAATTTATGAACTTCGGAAGTCATTTTTTTTTATTATATTTTCAATCATTTAATTTAGGACGAAACTAGCCCGGCTTAAATAGAAGTATCCCAAAAAAATAATTTTTTACTGCACCCAGTTTTAAAATTAATTTTTTTGATGAAATTTGGTATAATTAATCTAATTATTAGAAGATTGTATATCGAATTGAGTCATGTTAACGTGTGCCCTAAGGGCACAAGTTAAGTACCCATTTTTGGAAATAATTAACTCCCAACATGCATTAAATATAGCACAAATTCTCATACAAGATTTTATTATTTTCATTTATAATAGCTTTAACATATTTCCTAAGGGCACGTGTTATCATTTTCCATACATATATACCAATATATCGGGGGAAGTACCTTTCATTGCGACTCTATATATTTATGAAAAATGTTAACATGTACCCTAAAAATATATGTTAACTATACAATGAATAGAAAAAATAATACACTATATGATAATACGTGCCTTATTTAATTCATGTCAAAATTTATTTCTTTCTATTTATAGGTATTTAATATATACTATTAATGCACACGATAACATGACCCTATAAGTTATTATTATACATAAATTACATATGCATCATATGTATAAGCTCTCATATTTTAATAATCGAAGATGCTTTATACAAAAGTGGCCACTAATTAACCGACGAGGGATTGAATATTGAATAATACACACACGCGTATATATATATATATATAATTGACAGTACGGAGAGAGATTGAATATTGTAGTACTTTAATAATTACAAGTGGAAGAAGTGTAAAACTAACTAACAATTTGGTCTATTATGATTATTTTTTTTATTTAATTTATGAACCTCGGAAGTCATTTTTTTGTATTATATTTTCAATCATTTATAGTTTAGGACGAAACTAACCCGGCTTTAAATAGAACTATCCTATCTTTATAGAAAAGAAGGAACATCCATCTATACATATAAATAATTTTTTTACTACACCCGATCTCAAAATTAAAGTTTTTGATGAAATTTGTAGTAATCAATCTAATCATTGGGAGATTGTATACCGAATTTCGTAGGAAAATTTATCCAATTACTTGTCATAGACAATCATTATGTTTCTTAAACAAAAGATAGTTCTCTATAGAGTAGGTTGTAGATAAGCATTTATACCATATATCAAGGGAAGTACCTTTTATTGCGACTCTATATATATACGGAAAAGTGTTAATGTACGCTAAGCATATATGTTAACTATACTCTGAATAGAAATAATAATACACTGTATGATATGAATTAGTATGAAATTTTGTTAGGAAAAGGTAATATTGCGCGATAAAATTAAGAGAACCCTCTGAAAATTTACGTGTCTTTTGAATCCGCTAGATCCCGAGAAATATTGTATTTTTAATTAAAATTTTATAAAACTCTAGTGAAGGATATAAATAACAAACTTTTATTATATAATGGAACATTATATTAGTTATGTATACAATAAATACAAATGTTATAGCGCTTTCACTCTTGATGTATCCTAATGTATCCAATAACATATTAAAACGGGATAGTGAAAAATATACGTACTTACTATAACAACTAAGAAATAGAACACTCGTTAATCCCCCTAACATACTTGAAGAGTAAAAGATACATGAAAAGAATTAGCATATATTAAAAGAGGAGGAGAATGCTAAATATATACATATATATAATTCCTTTGTTATCATAATTTAGTGAAGACATAAAGGAAAGGGGTTCTTGATCTTTGCACTAATCAACTTCTTCTGCATTACTCTGTCACAAAATATTAGTGAATGAAGGATATATTACATAAACAATATATATATATATATGGAAATTTTCAAGTGCGGACTGGTCCAAAAGGACCGGGCCTTTTTATGACTTTTTTCGTCATAAAAAACATATATATATATATATATATATGAGTTTGTTTTTGGTACGGACTATTCCATACAGACTGAACCTTTTTATGACTTTTTTTTAATCCTAAAACCATTGGGGGACTTTTTTTATGATGAAAAAAGTCATAAAAAGACCTGATCTGCACTAGAAAATTCCAATATATATTTATATATATTTATGTTGCTATTTGCTCTGGGAAGATAAAATTGGTGAGAGATGTATGGTGAAGGATCGAATTAAAACATATATTTTTAGAATGCAAAGAATCATATTGAGAATACAAAAGAATGATAAATGACAACAAAGTAAATATACTACTAATGCAATAATATGCCAATTAATAAAAGCACTTCCTCCATATTACTACAATAAATAATTAGATTAGTTGGAAATAAGATTAAATAGTCAATTAAAATTTCAATATTCAACAAGTGGCTTACCTCTTGATTTAATATGCAAGGTAAATAACAAAAGCATCATCTTAGCTTAAATATTGTGCCAACTTTTCCCTAAGCATCTTTAGAAATGAGGAAAAAACAACCTTGTGGTTGTTGCACTTGAGGGCATTGGGTGTCTATAAATAAGGAAGAAACTTTTCACTTTTCTGCATGATCGAATTCCAAAGAAATACTTTTCTAAGTTATTGCAAAATCATTCTCGATGGCTATTTCAATCGAAAAAGAACCAAACCAGGTAGTCCCTATTCTTTTATGTACTTTCTTTAAATTTCTCTGTTGGAAAAATGGTTTTGAATTACTTAAAATTTCGCTTTATTTTTTTGGTGGGTACCGCACTCCGGTTAAAGCGATACAATGCATAAATTTATTCTACTCCTCGAATAGTACGACGTGAGATATTTATTTGTTCGAAAACATTAAAGTTAAATAATAAATTCAAATTCAAATTTTGTAACCACCAGTAGATTTTACTTCCGGTAACTGCCGGTGTTTGTAACCTCCGGTAACTATTGAAACACCGTGTTCATCGCCGCTTGCGGTGGTCGTGACAGAAACTTTAGAAAATACAAAGGTACTTCATCAGAGAAATGGGTAAAGATAAGAGAGAGAGAGAGAGAGAGAGAGAGAGAGAGAGAGTTGCAAATCCAGTTATGCGTGGCAATATTTTTTTCTATTTTAATACTTAATTAAGAGCTTATCATCCTGGATCTTTCATTGATATTTGTTAAGTTGAGTGATATATTGCATAGAGAAAATAATAATTAATATAAAGAAAAAGTAATTAAATCTAATTTTAAAACCTATTACGAAGACATTTAGTAAGATACTAATGATTAATTAATTAATTGTATCAACAGGTACTTTTTGATGAGGGTTTGGGTGTGCGGAAAATAATATTAAATCGACCCAAGAAACTCAACAGCCTCAACCATGAGATGGTATGGTGAATATGTTTGTTTACGTACTTGTATATATTTCTTATATACATAATTGTTTCTTACGGACTGGTTTGCATGAGTTGGACCTTTAACGAGAGTTTTTCTATCGCTAAAATATGTCTCCAATATTTTAGAGATGGTTTTATCTCGGTCCATTTGAGAATTATACTCTTCTTAACAATATGTTGTATTTATCAAAAGTGTATATGCATACATGGCCATGATTTGGTTTATTCGTTCGTGCGTGGACCGAACTTAATTTTAAAAGCGATTTTCATTTCTGATTGAAAACATCTCTGTGATGAATTTTTTTGCTAAAGTTTTATTTCGGTACGTATATAAATGATCCGTACCAGATATAAACCTTTTATACATATCTTAAACTTATAATTATATAAAATGTCTACATTGTCCAAGGGCCAATTAGTGGGGGCTAAGGTGAGCTATATGTCACGACCCGCTAAATTTTGTCCGAGAAAACCGGAAAATTCCGGAAGGCTACGGAGGCTTACGGAATTTTCTAGAACATTATGGAATAATGGAGAAGAGTCTCCAACCTTCTAGAGTATTCTAGAAGGACCTAGATGTATGAACTTTCTAGAATAGCCTAGTTGTAAATAATCTTGGTAGATTATTCTAGAGAATTCTAGTTAGAGATATTTGTGTAGAAAGTTCTAGAGTGTAAATCTAGACCATTGGATTGGTTTAATCTCGACCGTCCATTCGGGAAAGCTTCACCTATAAATAGGTGGAGGATTCATTTGTGTTGGCATAGAGAGTGAGTTGTATTCTAAGCTTTGTAAGAGTTCTTGAGTAATATAAAACTTCTCTTATAAACTCTTGTGTTCTCTCTTGCTTAAGTTTCATTCGGTGTGTTCGTTATTCTTAAGCCATTGTGGGAAGGCTGACTTAGTGTAAATCCGTGAGGACGGAAGTTTGCAAGCACTAAGTGCCGCACGTGCCTTGAAGAGGTTCAAGCCCGTGACAAGTGGTATCAGAGCAAAGGTTTACTGCAACCATTAATATGGCGAAAGAAGGTGTCGAAACTCCGAATGTCGTTGAGGAGCGGGGAAGGAAGGAGGACCTTCAAAAAAGCAAGAAATCTAAAAGCAGGAGTCGCCCACCGGTTCCCTCTACTGGGGCGTTCGACGAGGTTCTCGTGAACATGGGGGAACGTATCGAGATGGTGGAAAGTTCACTCTCGACCTTAGAGTCCACCACCATGGAACAACTTGACACGGTCAACGAGGAACATGGTTCTCTAAGGGACGACTTTACGTTGCTAGAGGCTAAAGTAATGGATGCCATACAAGCAATCCAAATGCAAGTAAACAAGCTTAGCGACGAATTGTCGAAAGGACTCGATGCTTGCAAGAAGGTTGCAACTGGCTCAAGTCCAAATATGGTGGTGGTAACTCAAAGTGCCGACTTACCTAAGCCCAAAGAATTTGATGGAAAGCGGGATGCAAAGGAGCTCGAAGACTTCATTTGGAGGATGGAAAGATACTTCGAGGGAGCCAACATCACCGACGAGGCGAATAAGGTACGCACTTCAACTATGTATCTTACGGACACTGCTGCTCTATGGTGGCGTCGAAAACACACCGAAATAGAGAGTGGTTCTTGTAAGATAGATAGTTGGGATGAATTGAAGAAAGAACTTAAAAATAAATTCTACCCTACCAATGTTGTCTATGAGGCCCGTAAGAAACTGAGGGAGTTGAAACACAAGGGCACTATTAAAGAATACGTGAAAGAGTTCACAACCCTTGTGCTTCAAATCCCGACTATGAAGGATGAGGATCAACTGTTTTACTTCATCGATGGGTTGCAAAACTGGGCAAAGAAAGAAGTGCAACGTCGCGGAGTAAAAACGGTTGATGATGCCATCACCGTGGTCGAATCCCTGTCCGAGTTTCAAAGGGGCACGACCGACCATTCCAATCCTTCAAAAGGCTCCAAAGCTAACTCGGGCAAAGGCGGGGAGAAAAGAAGGACGGCACGAAGAAATACTTCAACAAAGGGGAGCACGCCTCTAAGCCCTTGAGTTCCCAAGGCAAGTACGACGAGAAGAAGAAAAGCACGATGGGAACTCGAACGTGCTTCGTGTGCAAGGGACCGCATCTGATGAGGGAGTGTCCCAAGTTAGGGTCGTTGGCAGCCATGACAGAGGAACGAGGTTCATCCTCTTGCCAGGAAGAGAAAGAACAGTTTAGCTCATTGCAACTGCTCAACGCCCTTAATGCCAAGGTTGTCCCACCGACCAACGCAAACAAAGGATTGATGTACGTGGAAGCCAAGGTGAATGGGCAACTCGCATTAGCAATGGTGGACACGGGAGCCACTAACAATTTCATCACCGAGGATGAAGCTAGACGATTGGGACTCAAGATCACCAAGGGAGGTGGAGTCCTTAAGACGGTCAACTCTCCTACCACACCACTAGCCGGAGCAATTCACAAAGCGAAAATCCAACTAGGATCGTGGAAGGGCCAAGTGGATTTTTCGGTAGCAAAGATGGATGACTTCAACTTGGTTCTCGGGCTAGACTTCATGAGGAAGGTTAATGCCGTCCCAATGCCTTCCTTCGACTCAGTTTGCATTTTGGAGAAGGGGTCTTCATGCATGGTGCCTGCTGTGTCCAAGGCAAAAGTTGTGGGTCAACTTTCAGCCATGCAAGTTGTAAAAGGGTTGAAGAAGGGGGATATGACGTACTTGGCATGCCTGAAGATGGAGGACCAAGATGAGACCGCGATCGGGCAAAGGGGCGAGGAAACGCCCGATATCATCAAAGGCGTCCTTGAGGAAAATAAGGACGTGATGCCACCAGAGCTACCAAAGAGGCTACCACCTAGGAGGGAGGTGGACCACAAGATTGAATTAGAACCGGGTACGAAACCGCCGGCCATGGCACCTTATCGAATGGCACCGCCAGAGTTGGAGGAACTTCGAAAGCAATTGACGGAGCTACTCGACAAAGGGATGATACGGCCTTCAAAAGCACCTTATGGCGCCCGGTTCTATTTCAAAAGAAGCATGATGGATCGTTGAGGATGTGCGTGGACTACCGGGCACTTAACAAGGTAACAATCAAGAACAAATACCCTATTCCTTTGATTGCTGATTTATTCGATAGACTTGATGGAGCTAAGTATTATACGAAGATGGATTTGCAAAAGGGCTACTACCAAGTCCGAATAGCAGAAGGAGATGAGCCTAAAACGGCATGCATCACTCGATACGGCTCATTCGAGTGGTTGGTGATGCCGTTCGGCTTAACCAATGCCCCGGCCACATTTTGCACGTTGATGAACAAGATCTTCCAACCGTACTTGGACAAGTTCGTTGTGGTCTACCTTGATGATATAGTCATCTATAGCCAAACGTTGGAAGAACATGCCGACCACTTACGAACGGTGTTCAAGCTTTTGCGAGAAAACAAGCTGTATGTCAAGAAGGAGAAGTGCTCATTCGCAAAAGAGGAGGTACACTTTCTTGGTCACATTATTGGCCATGGAAGCTTAAAGATGGACGAGGCAAAGGTGAAAGCAATCAAAGAATGGGAAGTGCCGACCAAGGTAACCGAACTTCGTTCTTTCCTTGGTTTAGTCAATTACTACCGACGATTCATCCAGGGGTACTCGGCGAGGGCCGCCCCACTAACGGACCTCCTGAAGAATAGCAAGGCATGGGACTGGTCCGAAAAATGTCAAACGGCATTCGAGGATTTAAAGAATGCCATCACAAGTGAACCGATCTTGGCATTACCCAATTTCACCAAGATCTTCGAGGTTCAAACGGATGCCTCCGACTTTGCTATTGGGGGAGTTCTTATGCAAGAGAGGCATCCCATTGCGTTCGAGAGCCGTAAGCTCAATGACACCGAGCGTCGGTACACGGTTCAAGAAAAGGAAATGACGGCCATTGTTCATTGCCTACGGGTGTGGCGACACTACTTGTTGGGTTCCAAGTTCGCCATCAAGACAGATAATGTTGCCACGAGTTACTTCCAAACACAAAAGAAGCTGACTCCCAAACAAGCAAGGTGGCAGGACTTCTTGGCGGAGTTCGATTACGTGTTGGAGTACAAGCCGGGCAAAGACAATGTCGTTGCCGATGCTTTGAGTCTAAAAGCCGAGCTTGCTGCCATAAGCCAAGCCAAGGGGACTTTTCTGGACATGATTCGAGAAGGCTTGGAGCACAACTCCGTAGCTAAGGAGTTGATAAAGGCTGCCCAAGAAGGAAAAACGAGGCGGTTTTGGGTAGAGGATGGCTTGCTCTACACAACCGGACAGCGGGTATACGTTCCTAAATGGAACAACTTGCGGCAAGATATTATCAAGGAGTGCCACGATACGAGGTGGGCCGGACACCCCGGTCAAAAACGCACTTTGGCACTACTTGAACTAGCATACTTTTGGCCGCAAATGAGGGACACGGTGGAACTCTATGTGAAGACTTGTCTTGTGTGCCAACAAGACAAGGTGGAAGCAAGGGTACCATCGGGGTTGTTGGAACCCTTACCGGTCCCGGAGCGTCCTTGGGATTCTATTTCCTTGGACTTCATTAGTGCCTTGCCCAAATCCGAAGGGTTCGGATCAATTATTGTGGTGGTTGATCGATTCTCCAAATATGGCACATTCATCCCGGCCACCAAGGATTGCACGGCAGAAGAAGCGGCAAGGCTATTCTTTAAGAATGTGGTGAAGTATTGGGGTTACCTCGGAGCATCATAAGTGATCGTGACCCCCGTTTCACGGGAAAGTTGTGGACGGAGTTGTTTAAACTCCTAGGATCGGATCTACACTTCTCAACAAGCTTTCACCCACAAACAGATGGGCAAACAGAACGGGTGAATTCCTTGTTGGAATGCTATCTCCGACACTTTGTGGGTGCGAACCAACGGGATTGGGCTAAACTCCTAGATGTTGCTCAATTTTCTTACAACTTACAAAGGAGTGAAGCCACGGGAAGGAGTCCGTTCGAGTTGGCGACCGGACAACAACCATTGACGCCCCACACATTGACCACTTCCATAGAAGGAGGAAAAAGCCCCGAGCATACAAGATGGCAAAGTCATGGGAGGAGCATGCCGACTTAGCTCGTTCGTGCCTTAACAAAGCCCGGAGGCGAATGAAGAAGTGGGCGGATAAGAAGAGGCGGCCGATGGAATTTAATGTTGGTGACCAAGTCCTTGTGAAGATTCTCCCTCAACAATTCAAAGCATATCGGAGTGTACACAAAGGCTTGGTGCGAAGATACGAAGGGCCGTTTCCTGTAATCGCTAAGGTTGGCAAGGTATCGTATCGCCTTAACCTTCCTAGCACCTTAAAGATCCATCCAGTCTTTCACGTGAGCATGCTAAAACCATACCACGAAGACTTGGAGGATCCTAGCCGAAGCGAGTCACAACGGGCACCACCGATTGTGACCAAGTCATTTGATAAAGAAGTTGAGGAGGTCTTAGCAGTTCGAGAGGTTCGAAGGCGTGGAGTACCTCCTTGCAAACAATTCTTAATCAAATGGAAGGGATTGCCTGAGTCCGAAACAACGTGGGAATCGCAAGCCGACTTGTGGCAATTCGAAGACAAGCTGAGGCATACGAGGCAACGAGGACGTCGCCAGATTAGGCGGGGGAGAGTGTCACGACCCGCTAAATTTTGTCCGAGAAAACCGGAAAATTCCGGAAGGCTACGGAGGCTTACGGAATTTTCTAGAACATTATGGAATAATGGAGAAGAGTCTCCAACCTTCTAGAGTATTCTAGAAGGACCTAGATGTAGAACTTTCTAGAATAGCCTAGTTGTAAATAATCTTGGTAGATTATTCTAGAGAATTCTAGTTAGAGATATTTGTGTAGAAAGTTCTAGAGTGTAAATCTAGACCATTGGATTGGTTTAATCTCGACCGTCCATTCGGGAAAGCTTCACCTATAAATAGGTGGAGGATTCATTTGTGTTGGCATAGAGAGTGAGTTGTATTCTAAACTTTGTAAGAGTTCTTGAGTAATATAAAACTTCTCTTATAAACTCTTGTGTTCTCTCTTGCTTAAGTTTCATTCGGTGTGTTCGTTATTCTTAAGCCATTGTGGGAAGGCTGACTTAGTGTAAATCCGTGAGGACGGAAGTTTGCAAGCACTAAGTGCCGCACGTGCCTTGAAGAGGTTCAAGCCTGTGACATATAGCCTCCCTCCAATTTTTTTTCCCAAATGTTATTTAAAAATAGCCAAACTCAGTGTAAAATGTTAGTTAATTGTTCACAAAAATGCCAATATTAAACAATTTTCTTATTGATTAATTTGATTAATAAATTCATTTATAATTAGAAAATAAGTTGTGAGTTCAAATCCCCTACTTATATTTTATCCATGCTGCTTCTATTTTTTTCCATGTGTTCTTTAATGGTTTCTCTTTTCATTTTTCATTTGTTTTCTAACCTTCTCTTTCCCCTTCACTCTTTAAGCATTTAGGATTAATTTTAAATAAAAAAATAACAATAAAATATTTATTTATTTTATATTTCCACTAATTGGCTTGACATTCGAAAATTTATATCATACAAGTAAACGATCAAGTTATATCGTTGTAATAATGTACAGTCATGAAAGAAATATAATGCACGCTCTTTCATAATGTTAAGATTATAAATTTCACATAGAGACATAAGATTCGCGAAAGCAATATATATAAGAATAGATGGATAATATGAGATGGCCGGGTTACAACCTCACTCGTTCCCAAAATTAGAAAAAATTAGTATTTTATTCACGAAATCTTATAATTTTACTCACAGGTTTGCCAAATGCTAAAAAAGTTGGAGCTGTATGAGAACGATCCAACAGTAAATCTGGTTATTTTAAAGGTGGGACAATGGTTATATCAATTTATTTATTTTTTATTCAACATTTTTTTCTTTAATTTTTTTAACAAATAAGTATAGAAAAGTAGGTTCATATCTTTTCATTTTACAATTTATTTATTTTTGGACTGATTTTACAACTTATTTTATTGCTTAAAATCACCTTTAACTATGCAGGAAATGGAAAAGCTTTCTGTGCAGGAGGTGATGTTACAGCTTTTATTAGTTTTGTTACCACAGGTAAAAACAATGACACTTGTGCTATTTTATCTTCTAGATTGTGTAAATTATTTTATTATTTATTAATAGAATATAAAAAATTTAAAATTCGTTTATTTACATAAGTGGTGGTTATAATTTATTCTCAACTATTTGTCTTTAATCTAACGGGTTGTAGGTGTCGTGATCTATTAGTAATTTAAAACATAATTATGACTGTTTATACATTCCAATCTAAATAAATTTGAAAATATTTCTAAAATATCCAATTATATTTGTTTCCAATTTGAATCAAAATTCTAATTTCTTTCCATATTAATTAACTATTACTATCTATAAATAAATTACAAAGAATTTTAATATATTGGCAATTAATGATGGATGAATATTAAATATGAACAATATGAAAATTACAAAATTAGTAATATTTCATTTCTTAGTTTCCAAAATGGAATATTTAATTTATTATCAAATTTTGAGTTAAACTAGTTTATATGTCTGATGGAGGAATATTAAATATGAGCAATTGTAAAATCATGATTATTTAATTCTTAGTTTAAAAAAAATTAAAACTTACTAGACAAAAAATATTTTCAAGAATTATTTTTATAATAAAATATGTGTCAATAACTTCAAGAGTTATTATAATATAACATGTACCAATTAAATTTTTTCAATTGTTATCTAGATGGACTTCTTCTTTTGTTTCCAAAAAGCAATCAATAAAAATGCAATAGTGTCCCATACAATTTTTTACTGAACAAACTTATACTTATCTAGATGGAATTAGATTAATTAGTTACAATTTTTCTTTTTTTATTTTTATAAGATTAGCATGTTTGACCCAATTTGAGAATAAAATTTTTCTTTCAATATGGTTATAATATTATAAATTATAATATGTCGATTTGGTCGGGGCATGATAAATCGAGTTAAAGGCACATATGAGTTCCACAACCAAAGCCTGTCACATTAAACAACTTGGATTCAAGTTTGTATAAATTTAACCCGTTTTGACTAAACCTGGCCTAAATGTAATAATTTTTGGTGAAATACTCTTATAGTATCTTATAACTACAATAAGATGGGCGTGAGCCAAGGTTGAGCAGGTTGAGTTTGGACTTATGTATATTGAAATGGAGTGTATTTGGGTTTATTAAAACAAAATTAGTTCTAGTTGAGTTGGGTTCTTTTTGACTAACTGCTTATATTGAATTTTGGTTCTTTTAAATATGAGTTTCATAACAAAAATCCGATATAGGTTGAAGTCAGTAGTGCCATAGGCACATGCATGTCTAGGTAGTTTTAGATAAATTGAGACAATTGTAATGTTTATTTTTATGTAAAAAATTATTAGATTAACTATTTGATATATCCATCCGATTTGATTTAAATATAATAATGATTCTTCAAATAAAATTATAATATCATACAATTACAACATGTTGGGTGAGTTGAGGCTGTATAGATAGAGTTTGAACATATGCATATAGTAAATGGTTAGGGTATGCTCATATTTTCAAAACAAGACCTGCACCTATTTATAAACTAACCATTTACATAGGTTTTATTTTGAAAATACATGCAACTTCAAACTAATGGTTAGTAAATATAGGTGTCTTGATGAATAGATTTTAAATATATAATTTTTATTAAAATCTATATTTTGTATTATAAGTTATTACATTTCAAAAAAAAATTTAATTTTTTTAGGAAAGATAAATCTAACGTAGCAATGTAAAGTGATGTTGTATTTTGCACAATATTTTTACACAAAATTCAAATTTAATGGATGTCTTCTTTTTTTTTTTGTATTTTTGTCAATTTTTTTTATTTTACTAATATATGTTTTTGCATTTTTTTATTTAATATCTTACGTATTAACTAAAATTTATGACTTATATACTAGTTCATTTTTTGTGACAAAACACTCAAATTAGATAATTTACGAATTAAGTTTAAATTATCCAATTTGTAAATTGGAGGACAACATCTATGTATAATATTTTATACAAAATGTTATAGTACCAATCAAATAAAAAGATGGGTAAATGACACTTTTTTGCCCCCTAAAATATTGGTCAAGTCTCACTTTGGTCCCCCATAAACTTACAAGATTCACATATAAAGCCAAAAAAAATTACAATTTGTTTCACTTTAGTCCAATGGAATGATTATTGTTTTAGAATAACATTTAGTTATGTTTTGTACTATCTTTTGGGATACTTCCAAATCTTTTATATGAGTTTTAGCGTTTTTTGTTCCCATTACAATAGCAATACAACAAAGCCTTTATAGAAATGTAATTAACTATAATAAGTAATTAACTAGTAAAATTTGTCTCATTACTTTTTATATGTAAATATAGTTGTGTAACTTGTACTAAAAGAAACTTTCTAAATAACATTGCGTATTCGCAATATATTTCCTTTTAAAAATGTTGTTTATTTCGCTTAATTTGCTTGAAGAAATGTTAATGCACGTGTAGAGGCACAAAATACATACATATTTATTTATGTATAGCTAACATAAATTCATGAATGAAATAGGACATTGGAGATTTGGTGCAAATTTTTACAGGAAGCAACTCACCTTAGACTACTTACTTGGAACATATAAAAAACCAGTGGTGAGATAAAAAATTTTGGCATTTATATTTTATATTTATTTAACTATATTGCGTATTTCAAAACTTTAATTTCTTGTGACTCAATAAATTTTTTAGGTTGCGTTGATAAATGGCATTGTAATGGGAGGAGGTGCTGGAATATCTATGAATGCGAGATTCTCGAATTGTTACCGAAAAGACTGTACGTATAACAACAAATTGTTCAATTAATGATGAGATTTTTCTACCAAAAATGTGTTTTTGTCATAAAATATGCACATTTAATGACAAAATATTAGTGAAGAAATACTAACAAAAATTTGTATTTCATCACCTAATGTATTCATTTACTGATAAAATTTGCAATTCATCACAATAATGGCGATAGCTAAGAAATTGGCGACAAAACTCAAAATTTTGTCATTAAAGGGTATTTTCTTAATTTTGCTCAAAATTGTCATAATATAATTAAGAACCTTTATATAGTGACCAAAACTTTTATGACGAAAATAATATTTTTTTGCACCGAAGACTTTTAGTGATCGACTATGTCGTGACGAAATATTTGGTCACTTATGTGATTGCTAAGAAATCCTTCGTCACCTAAGTGATTGTGATGAAAAACTTAAATTAGTGACAAAATTTATTTGCCACAAAAAGTTATTTTCCTTTTCCACCTTGATAAACAGAGCCTAGATTCATACAATATTTTCTGAACTAGTAACTAAAGGTGCTTGGTAAATCACCTATGTGATAGCAATCAATTCATTTCTTACACTAAATTATAGTCCGTATAGCATGCAACTATGAATGCAAAAGATTTTCACCTAAATGATTTAATTTTTCACCCCAATTATCTATAAAAAACTATATTTTGTTTAGTTTTGATAATTTGGCAAGTTGTTCATCTCCTCATTTCTTAGACGCTCTCTAGTCGTCGTTAATCCCTTTTAACACACGAAATTTTTATTTCATTAGACATAAACATGGATATATGGCATTTCAAGTATTAAGATTAATACAATATTATCATGAACCCAAAATTAAAGGGTGCATGGTTACATACACGGAAAAATCCAATGGGTAGAGGGAAATCAATTCAAACAAAGTTAATTTGTTAATGAATTATTTAGGAACGTGGTGGTATTATGGTGTTTAGAAAAAAATATCTCTGACCCATTGTGGGATTCGAACCCAAAATCTCCCGAGCATTATTGGACGCTTTTAGCATACCTAGGCAATCGCAGTCACTCGAGAATTTCCCTATATAATTGAACTTCTTATGAACTACCTTGAAACAAAAATTACGAATCAATTAATTGTAGAAACCCTATACCTAAATAGTAATTGTAAAATAACATGAAATAAAAGAGCTGCACAAGTTTACTAGAATCTATTAAAGGTTTGTATTTTATAAACTTGTGCAGATATTTGCTATGCCAGAAGTATCAATAGGACTACTTCCAGATGTTGGGGCCTCACATTTTTTATCACGACTTCCTGGCTACCTTGGTAACAGGAGATAATTACAATTTTTGTCTTTGCTATAAATGCGATTAATCTAGCTAGCTTAATGTATATTATTTTATCACGTATGATGTAATTTTATAAATCAATTTCTCAAACACATATACAGGAGAATATCTAGGGTTGACAGGTGTGAGATTAGATGGGAAATCGATGTTAGCATGTGGTCTTGCAACTAATTTTATCCTTTCAAAGGTAATTTAAGTGTACCCGATGATAGGTTTCTTTCATTAACTTCTACAAATGGGTAATTAGCAAAATTGATCCCTGAAGTTTGGTCAAAATCCCTCGCTCGCCCTTAAAGTTTAATTTTCGGTTGAAGCATTCTTAAAATTTCTAATTTATCCGTCGCTCGTCCAAAACTGGATGTCCTTTTAAAAACATGGATGAAAAACACACGTGGTTGTCACATGATTCTATTTTAAAGGGCATTTTCAGTACTCTTGCTTTATTAGACAAGGGCGAAAGTTTTCCGAAAAATAAAAGACTAGAGAACAGCACCGACAAAGGAGTACATCAGTTTCTTTCTTATCGCCTTGATTCCTTCGCCAAACTTAGATTTCTTTCCCGAACCTCCGACGCCGACAAATGGCGCCGGTGAAGAAGAACGCTTGAGTCTCTCTCTATGATCACTCGATCCACGGTGCTTGTGGAACTCCAGCGACAGTCCCATCGCCATCACCTTCTTCTTCTTCTTCTTCTTCTTCTTCTTCTTCTTTTTCTCCTCCTCCTCCTCCTCCTCCTCCTCCTTTCCCTTTACCTAAAATTAACATCTACCAAAATACAAATATTTTTGATAATTACCCCAAATTTAATCACTCGTTTCATTTTTGTTTGCTTTCCTCCTTATTATGTCAATGCAAATTAACACTAAATTTCTTCTCCTGCAAACAATTTGTCAATTTCTTTCATAAAAATTTAAAATTCTTGTTCAAAAATCAAAAAGAAAAATATTAATTGACTGTTGACTAATTGTTGGGGAGATAGTGGAAGGTGGTGTAGTGGTTTTTCTAGTTGTGTTTTTCGACTAAGATAGAGAAATCAACATCGACAATGTGGGAATCCATCCATCAGTCGAATACAAAATGTTTCAATCAATTCTCATACAGAAGATCTGGACATCGGCGAACCAAATCACTATATATCTTGTCGAGGGGAAGAGATCATAGTTCTCGCAGAAATGGAGTAAGGTTAACTCTTCGTTGATTTATGGAAAACATCAATCTAGTGTTGAAGCGGTCAATGAGGAACAAGTCGAAACAGAGTACAACCTCTATTGTTCTCTCTTTTATTCCTCACGAGCTCTTCTCCAAGCTCTCAGTTTCTCTCTTTTATTCTCTCCTCTTTGTCCCACTAAAGCAAGAGTACTGAAAATACTCCTTAAAATAGAGTCATGTGACAGCCATGTGCGTTTTCCATCCAAGTTTTTTACAAGGCATCTAGTTTTGGACAAGTGAATGACAAATAATAAACTTTAAGGATGTTTCAACAAAAAATTAAACTTTAGGGACGAGCGAGAGAATTGTGTCAAACTTCATTGGTCATTTTTTCTAATTACCCTCTACAAACTTATAGCATCATTGAATGTACAATTACATAATACCGAAGATTTAGTGGTTTTCCTCAATCTTGAAATGAAATTGAAGATGCATGCTTAATTAGTTAGTGCTAATTATCATATGTATACATACAATACATATTATTAAAACTTGTTTTCAACTTTTCTAGGATATTGCTTTGCTCGAAAATGCACTTGATATTACGGCTTCATCTAATGTCTTTAACATATCTATGATATACGAGATTGTCAATAAATTTTCACACGAAATAGACTTGACACAAGATAGCATCACCTCAAGGTAAAAAGTTTCCATTGTTTCCTTCATGTTAAATAAGTAATTGATCTTTTATGTCCTTAACGTTTACTTATGTTCTTACTTTGGTCCGTAAAATTTCATTTGTCTAACTTTTGACCTGAAAGTTTGAGTCGAGTTCTACTTTCATCCAAATTTGAATGCCTGGACCATGTTTTGGATGAAAATGAAACGTAGTTCAAACTTTGAGATCATTGAGACAACTAAAATATTAGGTCCAAAGTGAGAAAACGGATAAACTATAATGGTAAAAAAGAGAGTCAATTACCCATGTTAAAATGATGATATACATATAGGAATATACGGTTGGTATTGTTTCCTTCTTCATTGTAAATCAATAATTGATCTTTTACACCCTTAAAATTTACTTATTTTCTTAAATTGGTCCCCGATATTTCATTTGTCACTTGAGACCTAAAAATTTGAGTCGATCTCTACTTTCATCCAAAATTGGACGCCTTGACCTCTTTTTGAATGAAACTGAGACATAGTTCAAACTTTGAGGACATTGGGGAAACTAAATATCAGGTCCAAAGTGACAAAATTGATAAACTTTAACGATGAAAAAAGTCAATTGACCGTGTTAAATTGATGATACGCATATATATGTATTTTACTAACTTGGAGGTGTATTGATTATAGATTGGAGATTATCAACAAATGCTTTTCTAGAAAAACTGTTGAAGAAATATTATCATCACTGGTATGTTTTCGTTTATGCAAAAAAAAAATTATTTTCTAGACAAAAACTTGTGAGATCTATTAAATAATTATATTTTCAATCTTATATTGTGTATGTAGTAATATAATAAAATTCATTGAATATGAATGATGTATGATGTATGATTATTTTTCAAATTTTCTATTGTTACGAAGAAAATTTGACAAGGCTAATATAAATTTTGATTGCGTCTCAAAATAAGGGGAACAAATTGATTTTGTGTGAAAAGTTAGAAAATAAGTTATGTGACTTGGAGAGATGCTCTCTATTTTTTATGAATAGATGTTATCCATCCTTCTTTATTTCTTGTGGAAAAGCTTTCTTTTTCGGGAAATTTTTTTCGATGGAAAAAAGCGAAATAGTAAGACAACATCTCACTACATCCCTCAACTTATTTTCTAACTTCTTACCTAAATTAATGATTTTTCCTATCATTATCTATCTTGTTATCAAACAGAGGCTTAGTCTTTGATTATAGAAAAATAAAAATAATTATATGATTGTTAAGATACTATAATTTAACATCAAATAAGATTTTTGCTAGTTATAATTCTGGATTTCAAAACAAAAGGTTTCTTAAATTCAAATACAATATTCACTTAGAACACAAATCCCAATATACTTTTCTCATTTTGCGCTATCTTAGGAGGGAGTTACTGCAGATAGAGAAGACCACTGGATCCTTGACGCGATAAACTCAATGAAGATAGCTTCTCCGACAAGCCTAAAAGTGTTTTTACGTTCGGTTGGTCAACATCAATTTAATGACTAAGTTTGGAATGCTAATTTTGTCAAACTTAGATTCAGTTTAGTTTGTCGAAATTAACTTATTGATTTTATATTTTATTTGGTGAGTAGATTAGGGATGGAAGGGATAAAAAACTTGATCAATGTCTCATTCGTGAATTTAACATCATCTCTCACATTATAAGGCGAACAATTAGTGATGATTTCTTCGAGGTTTGTTTGAACGTTCTTTTCATCGCTTGTTTGGTTTATAAGTGTCAGAGTCACAACCTCTAAAGTGACAAAAGTGACTTTTATAGGTAAATTTATGCAATCTGGACCCTTAATGCTAAATTGAACAACTCGGATTAGCTTAAATTCAGTAGAGTCCTTGCTAAAGCTATACACTTTTTCTAGCGAGGACTCGAAATGAAATGTTCAATTTACTATTAGCGACCCAGATTGCATAACTTTACAACTAAAGTGATTTTCATAACTTTGGAGGAGTTAGATCCAAAATTGAATTATTATTTTTTATCAATTGAACAAAGTTTTCTTATTTTCTAATCAATATATTAAAAATTTTGCATGCAGGGTTCCAGAGCCATGTTAATTGATAAAGATAAGAATCCACATGTATGTTTCATTAATATTTCTTATGGAGTTTAAGATTCTAGTTGGCAAAATTTTTAATTACTTTTGAGAAAAATGTGTTTTCATCATTTACAGATTCATACTTACTACAAGTGGGATAATTATTTTTCTTCTTTTTTCTAATAGTGGGTGCCTTCGAAACTAGAGCTAGTGAACGAAGAAATGGTGCACAAATTTTTCTCAAATTTTGAGGATGAAGAGTGGGAGTCATTAAAACTTCCTATAAGATCCCAATTATCCTACACTATGTTATCAAGGCTGTAAGTAGTCCATTAGTAAAGGGTGATAAAAAGAAGTACACCCATTGCGGGTTTATTTCAAACTTATCATAGTGGCAAACTCAATTCATGTACAATGTCTATGAAGTAATTTGGGAATCATATGTAATAAATATTAGTGATGAAAACTTATTTTCATCATAGAATTAATTTTCACCTTTAGCGACAAAGAATTTGCAAATGTAATTATATTTCATCAATGAATTTACTCTTTGGTGAAAAAAAATTAAAAAAAATTAAATACTCCCTAAATTTTATCAATCAAATGATCAAAGTCTTCATCTAATATTGGGCCCTTATTGTCCATTCTACAAAATACCTTTCAACATTGTAGGGATATCTTTCTAGTAGTGCATAGTTCTCTTACTCTCTTTACTATGTACATAGCCTGATTATAACAAATATGCTCCCATATTGTTTTCTTTGAAAGTATGGATAGTTGTAAAGTCAGGTAATTAGCAATTTTCACCACTAAAGTTTACCAATTGTCACACGGTTGTCTTTCAAATTTTTTTTTTCGGCAAAGGCAAATTCAATGTTTGCTCCACGACCCACACTTGTCAAAAAATGGATGTCTCGTTAAAAGTCTTGATAAAATGAACACATGCAAGGCATGTGCAGGGATATTTTTGACATTACATATCAAATACACAATTAAACCAAGTCACTTTTCATAAATTGTTCCCCAAACCAAGCTGATCCACTCCCTTTCCCTTCCCACCCCCCACTTTCCTCTCCAAATCCACCACACCCCTCATCCTTTTATTATAAGCCTTAAATTCGCGATCCTTTTAATTCCTTAACCAAACATTATAAAATTTCCCATCAATTCATTCTCTACACTAAACAAACCCCTCAATTTCTCTTCATAGTCCTTTAATCTTCTCAACTAATAAACCAATTGGATTGAGTCAATAAAACCAATTTTGAGCAAATTGTGTGTGACATAGATAGATAGATAGATAGATAGATAGGAATTTGATCGTGCCTTGCACTTGTCCTTTCTATACATACTTTTAACGAGACATTCACTTTTCGATGAGTGTGGGAGGCAAAGCAAATTTTGATCAATGAGTGTGGGTCGCAAAGAAAATTTTGAAGTTGCCTCTGCCCAAAAAAATTTAAAGGACATAATTAGTAAAGTTTGTTGAAAATGTAGTTAATTGTTTGGCCATTTTAAGAGCAAGTTTATTTAAAATCGTGCGATTGATTTTAGAAAATAATTATGGATTCGTGTTCTCCTCCATGAGTACATTTAAGTTATATATTTACTTGCTCAAAATGAATAGCGGGTGAATGATAAATTGACATCCAAAGTGAGTTACTTGAAATGGGAAAAGGAGAGTTTAAGAAATCAAAATTCTTATATCCCACATTGAAACTTTGTGATTTTTTTTAAAGCAATACACCTTATGAGCTTGTAAATCTTCTAGACTTATAAACGCATAATATTGTCATTCATATGCTCATTTTTGAAGTCGTTTGGTGCATTTATTTCTCTTAAACTACTCGGTTTGCCAATTTTTATCGCGATTAGTTTCGTAGCACTTTTGTATTTAACATTGCTTGAAAAGGCACATTTTGTATTTATTTTGGTGTCTTTAGATCTCATGAAATGAATTGGAGAAAGGAAGAAAAAACAACCAAGCAATTTTGGACTCTAAAGCAAAAAGTCAATAGAAAGTCAAAGAGCTAGATCAATCTAGCTCATTCCAAGATCAATCTAGAGTTGATAAAAAGTATGTGAGATCAATCTAGCTTTTTGTTAGATCAATCATGGAATTATTTCTAACATTTGGATTAATCTAGCTTAATCCAAGATTAATCTAGGAGACATACTTGATGCTTTATGTCACTTCCCTCCTTTAGTCAACAAGTCACAGCTTGCTTGAGGAGATGAGTTTGGCTAAGAAAATTGTCATATCTCATAGAATATATTATTTTATTTAGAGTGGTTGTTTGAGTATGCCTGAGGTTCTATACTCTTGGACTATAAATGGAGATGGGAGAGGGAGATATTTCACTCACTTAATTATATTCACTCATTTTTTTAGTTTGTAGCTTGTAATAGTTTTGTTTTTAGAGAGAAATGGAGCTCACTTCTATAATTTTTTTCTCTACATCTATTATGAAGTAATTTCTTTGCTATATAAGGCTAAAGAAGAATTTTGCAATGCATTAATTATGTAAGTTTAGTTCTCATTTCATTGTTAGTATTGTTAAATACTTGTTGAGTCCTTCATTTTCTCCATTTAATGAACCATTCATAAGCTAGTAAAATAATTATCATAAGATGATTTGACTTTATATGCCTTGTATACATAGATCTCAAGCATTAATAAAGAGATGATACACTTGTGTATTTCTTACTAACCTATGTCTATTCCTTCTATAAATGAGATACATTTCATTGCCAAGCATGATTAGTCTTTGAATATTTATGGAAACACCATAAATTTGAGATTCCAATCCTTGAATTCTTGAATAATATGTTGAGTGCTTTCTACACTTCATATGATTTTGAGACTCAATATTTTCTTAGTTAAAGTATTGCCAATGAGGATCTCTTAAGTTTATGTCATAACCAACTTCACTAATCATTTTAAAGATTCAATTTGTATTTATCAAATATGTCTAAATTAGATTATTTAATCTCCAATTAGACTTCCCAAACATAGACAAAGAAAATGTAATGATTTATTGAGCTAAATTCTTTGTAGTTGGCCATTTTCATAATCCTATCAATTGCTTAGAAAAATTAACAATGAGTTCTCAAGTGCCTAGTTTAAATTTATGCATTTTCTTTTAATGTATCTTAAGTTTTTATTTTGGTTAAATGTTATATGGGAATGGGTTACACTTGCTTCATACCTTTTGTTACAGGATAAAAAGGAGATATACACTTGTGTTGAATTTTGCTTACACCTTTTCTTTATATGGGAATTGGTTGCTTTTGCTTCACACCCTTTTGCTTAGAAAATTGTAAGATACTCAACACTTATAAATTGCATTGATAACTTTAAATAAGATTGATTCTACATAACATTACAAAGAAAATGAATTATATAATGCCTTAGCCTTTTCCCATCATTTGATACGTCACTTTAATTTTTATTGGAAGACCGTAAAATCAACAACTAAAATCTATTAACCTATTTCTCTAAGCAAAGCCTTGAACTCGTAATTGTTACATCGTATTTTCAACTATCCTTGTGGTTTGACACTTGGACTTACCAAGTACTATAACTTGACAACCTATATTTGGGTTCTTAAACGCGGTAGTATTCTCGCCGTGCCATAGACACCCAAGGTTCCTACCTCGTGCACATGGGCACAGGGGCTTGTTCAAATCATGGATCGAATTAGGCTTGACTTGTGTGTACCCGCACCTGCAGACACGAATGCCAAACCGAAGAAGGCCAAATTTTAAACTCTTGTAAACTACCATTAATTGGCAGTTTTATTAAATTCTTCTTATGAATTTAAATTGACATTTGTTAGACACTTTAGTGCCATTTTATCCTGGAAAACAAACAAGCACATCCGGCGAGGCGATGTAATTGTTTTAAGAATATTGTGTCGGCTTTGATTTTCATTATTTTTTTTCTTCCTAGGATACAATATTTTTATAGACATACATTTTCTAACAAAGTTTAAAGGTGAAAAGTGAAAAGTGCTAACTACCCTCTAAAGTCCATCATACTTAAACTTTCTCAAAGATTCTTCTAATTTCAACTTGAATTGCCCATGGACGTTTACTCCAATTCGGCCAACCCACTTTAAAATAACACATGTCACCACATAATTGATTACCTTATACACTAAATATATAATATTACCCTGCTGCACTTTAATATTGCTATATATAAATGAGCCTACTAAATAAACTCTAATCGTACCTTTTGATTTAATACTTTATGTTGTATGGTGTTTATATTATTAACTATATTTGTTTTGAGAAAATTGAATAATCTTTAAAAAAAAAATTTGAACCAATACAATTGAATTTGATGGGATGTTAAAATATTGTTTGTTACTAGTTAGTAAAGCACATTGTGCATTACTAAAAAAAACAACCATTTGTGCTTTACACAGTCACTTACGCACTTTCTAACACAATATTTTTAAAATAATAATTTAATCATTTAAATTAGTACAAGCAGTGCCATCATCACATTGGTACTAGTCAAACTTATTACTTTATTGTTCTTTGAATAAGAGCAAATAGAGTTCACCATCAAAGTCAACCATGGGGAAAAAATAAAACTTGTTGGTGGTGCATGTGCAATATTTTAATACTCCTTGTACTAACGTAGTTGTTCCATTAATGCCTCTTTGAGTTTGTGGATGTATGTAGTACTATAAGCACATGCACTGTAATTCATGAAATTAATATTTAGGCAGAGAATCAGTTATTTTTGAAAATTTTATCGTAAATATATTAGTGTGTCCTAATTTAAAGATTTCGTTTGTTTAGTTGGGATTCATTGTAGTAGAAAATACTTTCTATTTTATTTTTTTTTTATAAGTATTCTACTTTAGCATGAAATAACATTTTCATTGTTTATAAAGATTTATTAAATTCACATACAAAATAATTACTAAAAAGTAAATTCCAATTCTTCCCCATTTTTTGAACTATTTTAAAGGGGGTTATATATTGCAAATAGATAAATAAACAAAAGGATCTTGGGTAGGATAACTATCACATTAATTACCATTATGTTTGGAATGTATATTCTCAAACTTATTTATATTCAATTCAATTGGTTGAGATAAATTCATTCATGCACTGGTATTAAATAGATACATGTATCATTGGGTTGCCTAATTGAAAACGGCACTCACCTGAACCCGGGAGGTCCCGGGTTTGAATCACACCAAGAAAAAGGAGAGGTTGTATTTTTTGTTATTGTAATAAGAAAACTGAGACTTAAACCTTCCTTTTAAATAAAAATAAATAAATACAAGTACGCTACGGCTCTTACACTACAAATGCATGCACCTACAAAATCTCTGCAGTTAACACATCAGACACGACGATCCAAAGAGATAAACACTAATATAGTACTAGAAGGGTAATTGAACTTTTTATCCCTCCTGAAGTTTACAGGGATTCTCATTTTGGTTATTTATATTGGTCCTCAAGATTAGAGGCGAGTTGCAATTTCATCCAAATAATTGATGATGCATTTGTAGATACCCCAATCCGTGACCCCCGCAAGAACCCTAAACTATCGAAAAAAACACCTTTTGTGAGTCTAGGACTCACCTACACATTAGAAACTACTTCGGGAAGTTTGTTGTCCAAACAAACCTATTTCTAATAGGGTTGTCGCATGACAAACCCTCATGTATCGGGAAACAAGTTCCCCAAACACAGACCAACCACTTCCTAACAAATCAGTATGTCAGAGACATTATTTCAGCCATTTGTCGTGTGACATCTGGCTAATTGTAGCACGACATTTCCCTATTCTTGGAGAATGTTGCGCGAAAATCACTCTCGAGCTTTATAAGGGATAAAATCACCCCAAGGGTTTAATGACAGCAATTTGAGGGATAAAATCTCAATTATTCTTTGATTTTATGAAGCATTAACAAGTGTAAATCTATAATCATCAGATTTCTGAGGAATTATCGAATCCATTCTTGACACTTGACATGTTATCTTCTAGAATCGAATTCTCGAAAATATCTAGAGTAGAAAAGATAATATCCTCTGGATTATCCTCTGGATTATCTTCTGTTGTATTATATTTTCTCTATTTCTTTCTTATATATATTGTCGGAAGGTAACAAAAGTCTCTTCTAGTCTTTAAAATTATATATCTGTGTAGTCATTTTTATTTCTCATATCTATTGTTCTGTTTGCTTTCTAATTGAGTAAACTTATTGTCAAGTTACAAATAATCTACCGTTTTTAAAACAACACTTTGATAAAATCGTTTGTAAAATCAGAAAAAGTAAGTACATTATCATTCAGATAAAATCAAGTTTTCAAAACCCGGATCGATGAAACTTACTTTGGACTTAAAATTGTGACATATCTGATACATTCTCTTTAAGAGTCCAATTTTATATCAAATTAATCCCGATAAGATTCGATCTTTTCTAAAAATAACCAGAACAAAGATAAGCCAACATTGTTATATGAGGAAACAATGTTGGAATATCTTTTTAATTTCAAAACTAATAAACTTTGACATTAATAGTTTGATTTCAACAAAACCAAAATATTGGATCACGGAATATAAGGTTTTTATTCCTTTTCTCATTTTTCCAAAAATCAGGTTTCTTTACAAATTATTTTTGAAAAGTGATAAACTATTAGTAAAAGCATCCAAGTTTTTCAACATAGAATAAACATATAAAATCACTTTAGACTGAAAAGACGGAATGGGTGCTTAACACTTTCTTAAACTGTAATATACTTTCCGAATCCTATAGAACCTCGGTTTCATAGACAATCGTGTAAGGAAAAGGCTTGCCTATGGCCTTTCCTCTTACACAAACTTTTTATCCATTTTCTTGTAAAACGTATTGGCGATTCTGAACGAACCCCTTTGCATTTAGAAATAGAAAAAATGAATGTACAAATTATTAACACATAGAAGCAAATGGATTAATGAAATCCTTTTCGATATTTTAGACTCCCAAACTATAAGTTGAGACCTGGGGGTCGCATTTGCGATTCTCACAACATTCAATTTTGGATCAAAGTGCAACTTGGGTCAAATGTTGAGGGCAAAAATGTAACAAATGAAATATTGAGGACCAAAGTGACGATACATGTAAATTTTAGGGGGGGTAAAAGTTTAATTGTAACACCCCTGCCTTAATTTATAGGATAACACCCGTAATTAAGACCTGGAGTGTCACTAATCCATCTTAGTAAGACTAAGATAGGTAAATATGAAGAGTATAAACTAACAAGGATACATATATCATACAAAGATAAGCATGGACTATGCATTGATACTATAGTTGTGAGCATGCATTATAGATATACAAAAATTTACAATATGAACATTCAAAATAAACATATACATGTTCCCGGGCTAGTTGTGGCTTCCCGGACCAACATAGTAATTACAAAGATAAACCATACTATCAAAGGCTTCTACTTCGTCTCCGAATATGTCGTCTCTTTGTCCCCCTAGGACTCATGAGTACCTGTAATAGTTTTAGAAAACGGGGTGAGCTACACGCTCAGTAGGGGTGAGTAACGACGAAAGCATCATATATAAAACATAAATAAGTTTAGAGCCATTTATTCAATAAGCAATGCATGCACATGCCAATGCAGGTTACCTCCCTTGTGTCAACTATAGAACCACTTTGCTAGAATATATCCGTACCGCCAGAATAGAACATGGGCCTGTCCGCCCGAGAGAATAATCCGATAATGATCATAAGTTAGCTCATTGGCCCAGAGAAGATCCATAGACCATAATCAATTTGGATCATAAGTCCGCCAATACTATCATCGCAATAGAATCATCAGCGCCTTACCGTTGTCTAGATTTTCGAACTACACACCGCTGGCTCTAAACAGCCGACGCGTTGCTGCCCTCCGGAGTTTTAGAGATTTTCATCCAAAGGGCACCAGGCCCCACTTAATTTCCATACCGGTAGGCACCAACTAATACATCATCCATTCACAATCGAAGGGCCACAGTAGAACCACATTTAAAATAATATCATGATCATAATGAATTTTCATCACCATCATCATCAATATAAGATATACGCCCCATACGTCAGGCCATTGGAGTAATCCAGATATGCTGATAATCCTCCAAGCGTTTGGTTGACACAGTGATAATGTGTATGGCATGCAAACATATAATTTCGTGCATATACCGAGCAATCTATGTCATATTTACTAAAATCAATCACATTTCGTATCCCTTGGTGCGTATGAACCATTACTAATTCAATTTTTCCAACCAATAACACCCACACCACCAAGAGATACCATATATGATTCCGATAGCAATTTACAACAAATGTGTATGGCATAGTTTGCCTTAAATCATGCAAATATAACTATAGAAATCATTAAACACCATATATTTCATTACTCATGAGTTTTCAAACAAACATAAGTCAAATACAACAATTATTAAGGTAGAGAAATATTTTATGAAGTTTTGAAAGCAAGAGAACCCCTACCTCGAACTTATAAGCCGAAAGAAGATAGAGAAAGATGATATTCAAAAATTCATCCGATTAAATCTTAAAATTCCTAGCTCACCTCGATCCCTTCAAAGTATAGAATAGCTTTTCTTAAGGTCGAATCAGAATCCAGAATGTGATTTTGGATAAATTCTAAAGAGAGAAATGTAGAGGAAAAACGAGCCCTCAAAGCTCAGTTTTTGTTTTCTTAAAAATGCTCCAAGAAAGCTCTAAAAAGCCCTTTTAAACTTTTAAACCAACTTTGCAACAGGCTCCTGTTTGTCAACAAGTGCCTATTTTTCAAAAACAGGCAGGTCTTTTACATGGTATAAGTCACAAGGTACAAATTATACTTTTCCCCGAAGAAAATAACCTTCTTTCTTCATAGATGGGAGATGGTGATCTTTTTAACGTGAAAATCAATCATGGCTTGATTATTTTCCATGTGATAGTCAGAATGAAGAGATGATGATGGTGCAATAACGATTCAAATGAATACTATTACCCGTAGGTATCCCAATACTAATGGGAAATTTTAATTTTTTCGGTTTTAAACCCAGACTTATAGCACATGCAACCGATATAGAGGAGTGAGGTACACTCGTATCAAACAAAGCTCTAACACCAATATTAAAAAGAACAAGACTACCTTCCATCACTGTATGATCCTCATGGTCCGCTATCGGAGTTAAATTGAAAAATTGGCTACCTTGGCCATGTGGCTGATTTAGTAGTTAGGTAGATTTATGCTACTAGGATTGAAGATTCCCTTGATACTGGCTCTTACTTGGAGACTGGTCCTGGTCTGATGACCGGGACGAATGGCCTCTAAACCTACTTAGATGGCCTCTTCCGTTGCTTCCACCTCCCCCACATTTGTTATTCTGGCTCATCTTTTCTTATCGATCACGGTTTGGGCAATCCTTGCGATAATGGTCTTGACTTTTACAAATAAAACACCTTTTGCGTGGTCTACTGCAACCAACATTACTCACATTGTTTCCTCTAGAAGATTTTGAACTTGAACGGGATTTCTTACTCTTATCCCATGTACTCCTCTGGTCATTTCCCTTTTCTTTCACCCACGCGGCAACATGGACTCTCATTTGTTTCCGTGAACGGTTTCGGATCTTTCACGTAGGGGCACTCTGTCCCAACGTATGACCCTGTCTAAGGAGATCACACCTGGGACCATTCATGGACTAGCTCTGATAAAAGAATCTCAACTGGTTCTCTTCCATAAACAATTGCATCACATATACATATTTCTCCATAATTGTATAAAACGTCAACAACATAATTAGCAAGAGGTTTCTCGTGTAGATGAACTCGGCAAGCATAACAAATTTTTTAATAATTATCTCATAAAGAAAATCCCACCACTTGGACCTACAGAGAGATTACAAGTTTTATAACAAGGTTCATTACCTTTAAAATATGGTCTAAGTGGATTTTAATGTAAGAAAAGTAATTTATCGAAACTTCTTATTGAATCATGTTATTTGAACAATAAATAAGCTATTAGATTTATTAAGTCTAACATTTCATCTTAATCTCAACATATACCGAAAGTATATGTACATAACCTAGGGTTTTTGTACAAACAAGATGTAAAATGGGAAATCAAGAAATTATAAGTTAGAAATTAAGTTTTTATACAAGATTCCCACCTCTATGGAGCTTCTATTCCGAGATAAGATCTAGCCTTCCTCCTTGCTTTAATGGTGGTGTGTGAGATTAATTAAAGAAGAAAGTTGAGATGGAAATCCTTAGATTAAAGCTTGATTCAAAGGATTAGGTACCTCACAAGCTCAAAAATCTCACCTTTACTCAGCTCTCAAGTCCCTCTTCCTCCCCTTGGAGTTGTGTGCTCGGAAATGAGGGAGAATGGGGTTTAAAATGGAGGAATATCTAGTCAAAAATTGTCAAAATCGATCTTCAGGGGTAGCTTACCATGATCAATCATGGTTTGAGAATTTGTGCTCTGGTCATATTCATGATTGATCGTGAAAAAGCATGATCGATCATGAATGTGATATGACAGTTTCCATAACTTTTTTCCTCAATTTCAGCCCCGAAGATGATGCTATCTTAGTGCGAGTTCAACGTGGAACTTATAAAAGGGATCAAGAGGGAACTATAACTAATGATAGGGACTCATTTATATAAGGAACAAATAAGTTACGACTTCTCAAAATTAGCTAAAATTTAAAACTGAAAAGTGCGATTTGGATCTCGTTTTAAATTTGGACCACCCGAATGATGAAACAACTGCTTAAGCAAACTTAAATATACTACTATGACATACTCAAGGTGTTAAACCACTAAAAAGGTAACCGGATCATAATATGACTGACTAGTCAAGATGGTGCTTAACAATAGAATGAGAAAGATGAGAGTACAAACGGAAAGTGACCAAAGGGTATTACATGTCGCACGATAAACGGCACACTGTTGGGTTTTGTCTCACGATAAATCCTCCCAAGCATTGTAAATAGGCCAACACTCCATTGGTTCAGAGACATGATTTTTACAACAAAATTCCTTACTCTCTCTCTCTCTCTTATATTTTGCAAACTTTAAGCTTTATTTAGAAGCATGTTTGATAATATTTATTTCTGTAAGAGTCTTGGATCTAATCTTGGCACCCGGAGTGCTACTTTCTAGAGTCAGACCACTGAAAATATTTTAAAGAGGAAAAAACAAGTACACACCAGAGGTTTCTTTGCAATACTTTATTTCTCTCTTATTTATATTATATCGACGGCGAGATAATCACCTAAACTTCTTTTTTAAATTAAGTTATATATATATGTACTTGTTTTATCTTAATTGCACAATTTGAATTATGCATAGACGTAGACTTTTTATATATATCTGTTGCTCTATCTACTTTCGTGTTGGATAACTTATTGTCACGTTACCGATATTCTATCGTTTTCAAACAAACTGCTTATCAAAACATTAATAAAAATCATTTGTAAAACCAGAAGAAGTAAGTCCATTATCGTCCGGATAAAACCAAGTATTTGAATGTAATGTATTTGATACACTATCGTCAAGAGTTTAATTCCATATCAAATCAATTTCGATAAGATCTAGTCTTTTCTAAATTAATCAAACAAGATAATTGATGCTGTTATTTGAGGAAATAATATCGAATCAATATCATGATTTCAAACAAACAAGGTAAATTTTTTTCATTAGTAATCATATTTTGACAAAACCAAATATCGGATCTTGGAATACAAGGTTTTCATCCCTTTTCCTGTTTTTCCCCAAATATAAGATTTTTTATAAGATATTTTCAAAAAGTAGTAGAATATCAATAAAAACATCTAAGTTCTCTAACATAAAAAATAACATAGAAGACCACTAGAAACCGAAAGGACGGAACAGGTGTGCTTAACACCTTTTTCAATCTATAACTTAGTTCCTGAATCCTAATTTCGTAGACAAACATGTAAGAAAAGGTTTATATGCAGACTTTCCCCTTACATAACTCATTTGTCCGTTTTCTCGAAAAACGTATTTGACTCTGAATGAACCCTTATGCATCTAGAATAAGATAGAGGGACTCCTGATATGAATTATCAACATATAGAAGGAAATGAAACAACGTAATCATTTTAGATGTTTCAGACTCCCAAACTAGAGGTTGTGACTCGGGGGGTCGCATTTGTGAATTCTCACAGTAATGATCCAAAATATCTCACTTCGGTATTATAATGGATAGATCATTGGTTTATAAATACCCATTTGGTTCTTAACTAGAAAGATGCTTTTTGAGAGTATCTTGGTGACTACTGCCAAAACAAAACCGTGCGGCTCTACGATGAAGTGGACAATATCTTGCTAAGCCCGAAACCGAATCATTATACGTTTTATCTGCAAAAGCTGGATTATACGGCTCGGGAACAAAGTTATTGATTGAGGAGGTGTTACGCACCAAATCCGCAATTTCGATATGTTAAATAGAGATTTAAGAAATATACCTCTTCCGAAATGCTAAGGCAAGAGAATATAAGAGATAACAAATTAGATTTTGCCTTTGTCCTTCCTATTTATACTCGAAAAAAGCCTTCCTTATGTGAGAAGTACCCCTAGGCGACAAGTTCTCTTAAACTTGTCACCTAACACGTGGCTGCCCCACAAGCTATGAAATAAGTTCTCAAACTTGTCGTGTGCAGCAGAACTCTGATGAGTGATGACAAACTTCCTCGATCAACGGATCAAGACACGTGGCATGCAAAGCCTTTCGGGATTTCTCTTTAAAAAAAAAATTCCTATATATTTTGGGTTTTCAAGCTCAAAAATGCAAAATGCCCTTTTAAAAAAATCAATTTTTGTGAGAGTCGTAAATTGGGCACCCACAGCATCAAAGTTTTCAATATCACTATGGATCAAATCCATATCCTTCTTATTAAGAAAGATATCATTGGCATGCGTGTCGTCCTTAATTAATCTAACAAGCTCTCAAAATAAAAGGTCTCTTTCTGTGATTTAATTTCTATAAAGAAAGAAAATTAAACTTCATCTTTTAACAAATATTAGAATGGAAAAATTAAAAGTAATTAATGATGCACTTGTTGGTTGTTGAACTTACTTATTATGTTGTTTGACAATAACTGCAAATTGACCATCTTCAGCAATGCGTTAAAAAAAGTAATAAAAAACGAAAAACAAAATTGTGTTGGGTTTTATATTTTTATATTCCCATCCGTCATGCTTCTGAGTCTATTCAGTTTCTTTAATTTTTTTTATTTTTTATTAGTTAAGAATAATGTTAACGCGTGTTTAAAATAAACAAATAATATTCATTTAAAAATAATGTTATTATATATACAATATTATAATGTCAAAATTTCTAATTTGTCCCTTGCTCGTCCAAACCTGGATGTCCTTTTAAAAACATGGACGAAAAACACACGTGGTTGTCACATGACTCTATTTTAAGGGGCATTTTCGGTACCCTTGCTTTAGTAGACGAGGGAGAAAGTTTTTCGGAAAATAAAAGACCAAAGAATAGCGCTGACGAAGGAGAACATCAGTTTCTTCCTAATCTCCTTGATTCCTTCACCTAACTTAGATTTCTTTCCCGAACCTCCGACGCCGACGAATGGCGCCGGTGAAGAAGAACGCTTGAGTCTCTCTCTACGATCACTCGATCCACGGTGCTTGTGGAACTCCAGCGACAGTCCCATCGCCATCGCCATCACCTTCTTCTTCTTCTTCTTCTTCTTCTTCTTCTTCTTCTCCTTCTTCTCCTTTCCCTTTACCTAAAATTACCGTCTACCAAAATACAAATATTTTTGATAACTACCCCAAATTTAATCACTCGTTTCATTTTTGTTTGCTTTCCTCCTTATTATGTCGATGCAAATTAACACTAAATTTCTTCTCCTACAAACAATTTGTCAATTTCTTTCATAAAAATTTAAAATTTTTGTTCAAAAATCAAAAATCAAAAATCAAAAATCAAAAATCAAAAGGAAAAATATTAATTGACAGTTGACTAATTGTTGGGGAGATAGTGGAAGGTGGTGTAGTGGTTTTTCTAGTTGTGTTTTTCGACTGAGATAGAGAAATCAACATCGACAATGTGAGAATCCATCCATCAGTCAAATACAAAACGTTTCAATCAATTCTCAGATAGAAGATCTGGACATCGGCGAACCAAATCACTATATATCTTGTCGAGGGGAAGAGATCGTAGTTCTCGTAGAAATGGAGTAAGGTTAACTCTTCGTTGATTTATGGAAAACATTAATCTAGTGTTGAAGCGGTCAATGAGGAACAAGCCGAAACAGAGTACAACCTCTATTGTTCTCTCTTTTATTCCTCACGAGCTCTTCTTCAAGATTTTATTTTCTCTATTTTATTCTCTCCTCTTTGTCCCACTAAAGCAAGAGTACTGAAAATACCCCTTAAAATAGAGTCATGTGACAACCATGTGCGTTTTCCATCCAAGTTTCTAACTAGGCATCTAGTTTTGGACATGCGAATGACAAATTATAAACTTTAAGGATGTTTCAACAAAAAATTAAACTCTAGGGACGAGCGAGGGAATTGTGTCAAACTTCATTGGTCATTTTTGCTAATTACCCTCTACAAACTTATAGTATCATTGAATGTACAATTACATAATACTGAAGATTTAGTGGTTTTCCTCAATCTTGAAATGAAATTAAAGATGCATGCTTAATTAGTTAGTGCTAATTATCACATGTTTACATACAATACATAGTATTAAAACTTGTTTTCAACTTTTCTAGGATATTTCTTTGCTCGAAAATGCACTTGATATTACGGCTTCATCTAATGTCTTTAACGTATCTATGATATACGAGATTGTCAATAAATTTTCACACGAAATAGACTTGACACAAGATAGCATCACCTCAAGGTAAAAAGTTTCCATTGTTTCCTTCATTTTAAATAAGTAATTGATCTTTTATGTCCTTAACGTTTACTTATTTTCTTACTTTGGTCTGTAAAATTTCATTTGTCTAACTTTTGGCCTAAAAGTTTGAGTTGAGTTCTACTTTCATCCAAATTTGAATGCTTGGACCATGTTTTGGATGAAAATGAAACATAGTTCAAACTTTAAGATCACTGAGACAACTAAAATATTAGGTCCAAAGTGAGAAAACGGATAAACTATAACGGTAAAAAAAAGAGTCAATTACCCATGTTAAAATTATGATATACATATAGGAATATACGGTTGGTATTGTTTCCTTCTTCATTGTAAATCAATAATTGATCTTTTACACCCTTAAAATTTACTTATTTTCTTAAATTGGTCCCCGATATTTCATTTGTCACTTTAGACCTCAAAATTTGAGTCGATCTCTACTTTCATCCAAAATTGGACGCCTTGACCTTTTTTGAATGAAACTGAGACATAATTCAAACTTTGAGGACATTGGGGCAACTAAATATCAGGTCCAAAGTGACAAAATTGATAAACTTTAACGATGAAAAAAGTCAATTGACCATGTTAAATTGATGATATGCATATAGTAATATAAAGATGCTATGTATTTTACTAACTTGGAGGTGTATTGATTATAGATTGGAGATTATCAACAAATGCTTTTCCAGAAAAACTGTTGAAGAAATATTATCATCACTGGTATGTTTTCGTTTATGCAAAAAAAATAAATTATTTTCTAGACAAAAACTTGTGAGATCTATGAAATAATTATATTTTCAATCTTATATTGTGTATGTAGTAATATAATAAAACTCATTGAATATGAATGATGTATGATGTATGATTATTTTTCAAATTTTCTATTGTTACGAAGAAAAATTGACAAGACTAATATAAATTTTGAATGCGTCTCAAAATAAGGGGAACAAATTGATTTTGTGTGAAAAGTTAGAAAATAAGTTATGTGACTTGGAGAGACGCTCTCTATTTTTTATGAATAGATGTTATCCATCCTTCTTTATTTCTTGTGGAAAAGCTTTATTTTTCGGGAAATTTTTTTCGATGGAAAAAAGCGAAATAGTAAGACAACATCTCACTACATCCCTCAACTTATTTTCTAACTTCTTACCTAAATTAATGATTTTTCCTATCATTATCTATCTTGTCATCAAACAGAGGCTTAGTCTTTGATTATAGAAAAAAAAAATTATGTGATTGTTAAGATACTATAATTTAACATCAAATAAGATTTTTGCTAGTTATAATGTTGAATTTCAAAATAAAAGGTTTCTTAAATTCAAATACAATATTCACTTGGAACGCAAATCCCAATATACTTTTCTCATTTTGCGCTATCTTAGGAGGGAGTTATTGCAGATAGAGAAGACCACTGGATCCTTGACGCGATAAACTCGATGAAGATAGCTTCTCCGACAAGCCTAAAAGTGTTTTTACGTTCGGTAGGTCAACATCAATTTAGTGACTAAGTTTGGAATGCTAATTTTGTCGAAATTAACTCATTGATTTTATATTTTATTT
Organism: Lonicera japonica; assembly: GCA_021464415.1. NCBI lineage: Eukaryota > Viridiplantae > Streptophyta > Magnoliopsida > Dipsacales > Caprifoliaceae > Lonicera > Lonicera japonica. Next base: position 42,742 of record JAKCWG010000773.1, read on the forward strand.
GGTGAGTAGATTAGGGATGGAAGGGATCAAAAACTTGATCAATGTCTCATTCGTGAATTTAACATCATCTCTCACATTATAAGGCGAACAATTAGTGATGATTTCTTCGAGGTTTGTTTGAACGTTCTTTTCATCGCTCATTTGGTTTATAAGTGTCAGAGTCACAACCTCTAAAGTGACAAAAGTCACTTTTATAGGTAAATTTATGCAATCTGAACCCTTAATGCTAAATTGAACAACTCGGATTAGCTTAAATTCAGTAGAGTCCTTGCTAAAGCTATACACTTTTTCTAGCGAGGACTCGAAATGAAATGTTCAATTTACTATTAACGACCCAGATTGCATAACTTTACAACTAAAGTGATTTTCATAACCTTGGAGGAGTTAGATCCAAAATTGAATTATAATTTTTTATCAATTGAACAAAGTTTTCTTATTTTCTAATCAATATATTAAAAATTTTGCATGCAGGGTTCTAGAGCCATGTTAATTGATAAAGATAAGAATCCACATGTATGTTTCATTAATATTTCTTATGGAGTTTAAGATTCTAGTTGGCAAAATTTTTAATTACTTTTGAGAAAAATGTGTTTTCATCATTTACAGATTCATACTTACTATATGTGGGATAATTATTTTTTTTCTTTTTTCTAATAGTGGGTGCCTTCGAAACTAGAGCTAGTGAACGAAGAAATGGTGCACAAATGTTTCTCAAATTTTGAGGATGAAGAGTGGGAGTCATTAAAACTTCCTATAAGATCCCAATTATCCTCCACTATGTTATCAAGGCTGTAAGTAGTCCATTAGTAAAGGGTGATAAAAAGAAGTACACCCATTGAGGATTTATTTCAAACTTATCATGGTGGCAAACTCAATTCATGTACAATGTATATGAAGTAATTTGGGAATCATATGTAATAAATATTAGTGATGAAAACTTATTATCTTCATAGAATTAATTTTCACCTTTAGCGACAAAGTATTTGCAATGAAATGTAATTATATTTCATCAATGAATTTACTCTTTGGTGAAAAAAATTGTGTTTCATCACAAAATGTACTTGATTAGTAAGGATATGCATAATTCAATTTTGATTGGATTCTACAAATCTTGTGAAGTTGATTTCAGAAAATTGATTAAACATTGGATTGATTTGATTTTCACTTTGGTGAAACCAATGTAAAATAAATCCAATCCAAACTCACTTAAAAAAATTAAAAAAAATTAAGTCAAAGGGAAATATTCCCTAAATTTTATCAATCAAATGATCAAAGTCTTCATCTAATATTGGGCCCTTATTGTCCATTCTACAAAATACCTTTCAACATTGTAAGGATATCTTTCTAGTAGTTCATAGTTCTCTTACTCTCTTTACTATGTACATAGCCTGATTATAACAAATATGCTCCCATATTGTTTTCTTTGAAAGTATGGATAGTTGTAAAGTCGGGTAATTAGCAATTTTCACCTCTAAAGTTTACCAATTGTCACACGGTCGTCTTTGAAAAAAAAAATTCCGGCAAAGGCAAATTCAATGTTTGCTCCACCACCCACACTTGTCGAAAAATAGATGTCTCGTTAAAAGTCTTGATAAAATGAACACATGCAAGGCATGTGCAGGGATATTTTTGACATTACATATCAAATACACAATTAAATCAAGTCACTCTTCATAAATTGTTCCCCAAACCAAGCTGATCCACTCCCTTTCCCTTCTCACCCCCACTTTCCTCTCCAAATCCACCAACACCCCTCATCCTTTTATTATAAGCCTTAAATTTGCGATATTTTTAATTCCTCAAACAAACATTAGAAAATTCTCCATCAATTCATTCTCTACAATAAACAAACCCCTCAATTTCTCTTTATAGTCCTTTAATCTTCTCAACTAATAAACCAATTGGATTGAGTCAATTAAACCAATTTTGAGCAAATTGTGTGTGACGTAGATAAATAGATAGATAGATAGATAGATAGATAGATAGAGAGGAATTTGAGTGTGCCTTGCACTTGTCCTTTCTATACATACTTTTAATGAGACATTCACTTTTCGATGATTGTGGGAGGCAAAGCAAATTTTGATCAATGAGTGTGGATTGCAAAGAAAATTTTGAAGTTGCCTCTGCCCAAAAAAATTTAAAGAACATAAGTAGTAAAGTTTGTTGAAAATTTAGTTAATTTTTTGGCCATTTTGAGAGCAAGTTTATTTAAAATCGTGCGATCGATTTTAGAAAATAATTATGAATTCGTGTTCTCCTCCATGAGTACATTTAAGTTATATATTTACTTGCTCAAAATGAATAGCGGGTGAATGATAAATTGTCATCCAAAGTGAGTTACTTGAAATGGGAAAAGGAGAGTTTAAGAAATCAAAATTCTTATATCCCACATTGAAACTTTGTCGTTTTTTTTAAGGCAATACACCTTATGAGCTTGTAAATTTTCTAGACTGATAAACGCATAATATTGTCATTCATATGCTCATTTTTGAAGTCGTTTGGTGCGTTTATTTCTCTTAAACGACTCGGTTTATCAATTTTTATCGCGATTAGTTTCCAAGATATGCTTGATCTCCCTATTTGAAATTTTAGCCTGTCCACTAGTTTGTGGATGGTACACAGTTGACACTTTATAGATCACTCCGTACTTCTTCATTAGACTTTCAAATGGTCTATTGCAAAAGTGTGACCCCCATCACTAATGATAGCGCGAGGTGTACCAAAACGTGCAAGAATATGTTCTTTCAAAAATTGGACCACCACTTTGTGGTCATTTGTTCGGCACGCAGTAGCCTCGACCCATTTTGAGACATAGTCAACGGTTACTAAGATGTAGAGATTGCCAAATGAGTTAGGAAAGGGTCCCATAAAGTCTATCCCCCACACATCAAAGATTTCCACTATCAAAATGGGATTAAGGGGCATCATACTTCGGCGTGTAAGACTTCCTAACTTCTGACATCTCTCACAGGATACACAATAGGCATGTGCATCTCGAAACAATGAAGGCTAATAAAATTCACACTGCAAAACCTTAGCAGCTGTTTTCTTTCCACTAAAATGGCCTCCACATGGCTGATCATGGCAAAAAGAGAGAATTTTTATTTGATCTTCCTCAAGAATACATCTCCTAATTACCTGATCTGGACAATACTTGAAAAGATAGGGATCATCCCAATAAAAGTACTTCACCTCGGACAAAAATTTGTACTTATCTTGCTTTGACCAATGATTTGGTATTTCATGAGTGACAAGATAGTTTACAATGTCTGCATACCAAAGTGACTGGGAAATTTGCATTAGCTGCTCATCGGGGAATGTTTCAGCTATGTGCACTGAATCACTAGAGAATTCAACTATGAGCCTGGACAGGTGGTCTGCTACAATATTTTCAGCTCCTTTTTTATCTTTAATTTCCAAATCAAACTCTTGTAGCAACAAGACCCATCGAATCAACCGCGATTTTGCATCTTTCTTAGAAACCAAGTATTTCAAAGCGGCGTGATCTGAATAGACAAGGACTTTAGATCCCAAGAGATAGGATCTAAACTTATCCAAAGCAAAAACGACTGCTAACAACTCCTTCTCTGTGGTGGAATAATGGAGTTGAGCATCGTTCAAAGTCCTGCTTGCATAGTAAATTACGTGAGGGACTTTATCAATTCTCTGACCAAGAACAGCCCCAACCGCATAATCAGATGCATCACACATGATCTCGAATGAAAGATTCCAATCAGGGGACCGAATAATAGGTGCGGAGGTCAGAGCAGATTTCAAAGTTTCAAAGGCTTTTAAGCATGCTTCATCAAACACAAATGAGACATCTTTAGCAAGAAGATTGCACAAAGGTCTAGCAATCTTGCTAAAATCCTTAATAAAACGCCTATAGAAACCAGCATGGCCTAAGAATGAACGAATCTCTTTAACTGTCCGCAGAGGCGGTAGGTTAGAGATTAAATTAATTTTAGCCTTGTCCACTTCAATTCCCTTTGCAGAGATGATGTGCCCAAGAACAATTCCACTTTGTACCATAAAATGGCATTTTTCCCAGTTAAGTACGAAATTCTTCTCTTTACACCTCTTTAAAACTAGAGCTAGGTGTTCCAAGCATTTTTCGAAAGAAGACCCAAAGATGGAAAAATCATCCATGAAGACCTCTAGGAATCGCTCTACCATGTCAGAAAAGATGGAAATCATACACCGCTGAAAAGTGGCAGGTGCATTGCATAGCCCGAAAGGCATGCGTCGGTAGGCGAACGTACCAAAAGGACACGTGAATGTCGTCTTTCCTTGATCAACTAGGTCAACTGGAATCTGGTTATAGCCAGAGTAACCATCCAGAAAGCAATAATAAGCATGACCGGCTAACCGTTCCAACATTTGATCAATGTAAGGAAGGGTAAAGTGATCCTTCCTAGTCATCGAGTTCAATTTTCGGTAGTCAATACAAACACGCCATCCCGTCTGAATACGAGATGGAACTAACTCATTATGCTCATTTGCTACCACTTTAATTCCCGATTTTTTAGGAACTACTTGCACAGGGCTTACCCATTCACTATCAGATATTGGGTAGATAATACCCGCGTCTAAAAGCTTGAGTACCTCGGCCCTAACTACTTCTTGCATCACTGGATTCAACCCCCATTGGGGTTCACGAGAAGGTTTGGATTTTTCCTCTAAGTGAATCTTGTGCATGACAACTGACGGACTGATCCCTTTCAAATCAGCGATTGACCACCCTATAGCTTTTTTATGCTCCTGAAGGATTTCAAGCAATTTCTTTTCTTGAGCATTATTAAGGTCAGAAGCTATAATAACCGGCAAAGATTCTGCTGGACCGAGAAAGGCATATTTTAGATTATCAGGTAAAGGCTTTAGGTCCAGCTTTGGTGGTTCATCAATGGAAGGAGGTCGAGGAGTTGATGAAAGATTGAGAGGCTCTAGTTTTGGTTGAAAAGATTGTGTACCCATGACAGGTACTGAATCCAAGAGCGCATTGACTTGCTCTATTGATTCATCTATGTCAAAATCGTAACCAAAATGAGACAAACAAGCCTCTAATAGGTCCTCTTTGCAAATTTGCATAAAAGATTCCTCCACTAGACTATTAATCAAGTGAACTTGACCAACATAATCATCATCAGTGTCTATAGAGGTTTTGCTAATGTCAAAGACATTTAGCTCAGCGGTGAGGTTCCCAAAGGAAATTTTCATTACTCCATTTCTGTAATTGATTAGGGCGTTAGAAGTGGCAAGGAATGGTCGCCCTAGAATCACAGGAATCTGGCCTTTAATGTTCTGAACAGGTTCAGTGTCAAGGACAACAAAGTCCACTGGAAAGTAGAAAGTGTCTACCTTTATCAGAACATCTTCAATGACACCCCTAGGAATTTTCACTGACCAATCGGCAAGTTGGATTGTCATTGGAGTCGGCTTTAACTCTCCTAAGTGCAACTGCACATACACAGAATATGGCAGTAGATTTACACTGGCCCCTAGATCTACTAGAGCTCGCTCAATATGATTATCCCCAATCTTGTAGGAGATTGTTGGACAGCCAGGGTCCTTATACTTGACAGGGATTCTGTATTGAATTATGGAGCTCGCTTGTTCAGCCAAGAATGCCTTTTTTGGAACATTTGTTCTCCTCTTTTGAGTGACTAAGTCTTTAAGGAACTTAGCATAAGAAGGTACTTGCTTTATTGCATCAAATAATGGGATGTTTATCTGGACTTGCTTAAACACCTCCAAATTTTCTTCAAATTGTGTACCTTTCTTATTGTCTTTAAGCCTATGAGGAAATGGGGCTTTAGGAACAAAAGTCCTACTCGAGGTATCTTTAATTATTTGCTTAGCAGGAGGAGCTTGGTTCACAACTTGAGGTGTAGGAGCAACCTCAGCTGGAATTTGTTCTTCTTCTTTCTTTTCCTCCTCGCTATCCGGCAAACTCACTTTATTGTCAACCACCTTTCCCGGTCTAAGTGTGGTGATGGCTTGGACTTGTCCATGTGTTTGTGCATTTGGTGGGTTAGAAGCTGACCCACTCGAAGAAACACCTTTAGGGTTCGGGATTGGTTGACTTGGGAATTTTCCCTTCTCTCTTTCACTTAGTTGACTCGCCATTTGACCCATTTAATTCTATAGCCTGATGATGGCTTGAGTGTTTATAAGGCCATTATTTTTGACTTCTTGCAAAAGTTGGCTTGAAGTCTGATTGTTTTGGGTTGTCACTTGGATAAATTGTTTGAGAGTGTCCTCTAAAGATGAGAATTGTGTTGGAGTGACATAGGATGATGGAGCAGGTGGAGTAGGTTGGAATGGTGGATAAGAATTTTTGTGAGGACGGAAACCAGGGGGTGGCTGCTGTCGTGGAACATTAGATGACGAGGAACCCATATTGGACATGGGCTGACCTTGTGACCACGAAAAATTTGGATCGTTTCTCCAACCTGGATTGTATGTATATGTGAATGGATTATTGAATTGCTTCTTGTAGTCATTCATCGCATTTACTTGTTGTGGCGCAAATTCAGAGAATCCTACCATAGAGGGGCAAGTTTGCGACGTGTGCATAGGGCTAGCACACACAGAACATCCTTCAGCTTGAACTTGGTTGACAAAATTACCGTCCAGCCGCATTGTTAGCGCTTCAAGTTTCTTCGAGAGACTATCTAACTGCCTTCTAGTCTCTACACCTTTAGTCAATTCATAGATGCCTTCCCTCTTCTTGTTTTGAGATGAAGAATTTCTTCGAGAAGAGAAATCCCATTGCTGAGAGCTCTCGGAAAGATTCTCGAGAAAATTATAAGCTTGATCTTCAGTGAGACTAAGAAAAGTACAACTGTTCATTGACTCAATCGTATTTCGATTAGTTTGAGTCAATCCATTGTAAAAGAATTGTACCAATCTCCACGTCTCAAAACCGTGGTGGGGACATCTGAGGAGTATCTTCTGAAATCTTTCCCAAGATTCAAAGAATTTTTCATGATCTTCTTGACAAAAATCAGATATCTGTCTTCGAAGTTCATTTGTTTTTGACATGGGGAAAAATTTAGTAAGAAATTTGGAAACCAAAGTTTCCCAATTATTAATGGACCTAGAAGGCAATGAATTGAGCCACGCCTTTGCTTTTCCTTTCAGGAAAAAAGGAAATAAACATAAACGAACTGACTCATCTGAAAAATTTTGAAACTTAAAGGTAGCGCAAATTTCTAGAAAATCCTTAATATGGAGATAAGGATCTTCTTGATCAATTCCATGAAAAATAGGAAGAAGTTGCATCACTTGCGGTTTAAGCTCGAAATGATTTGCGGTGGAAGGTAAAACTATACATGAAGGTGGGTTGGTAGTGATAGGAGAGAAAAGCTCCCTTAAAGTCTTCGTCTCTTCTTGTTCATCAGCCATTGTTCTTATCTCAAACAAAGGATTAAGTTCTATGTTTTCTATCCTATTCAATTTCTTAATACCACGCTTCCAAACAATGCTCATACACTACTCTACTCCAAAGGGTTTTTTGTTTTTTTTAATAAAATAAAAGTGAACTAGTAGAAAGAAATACTCTAAATTAGTAAAATGGTGGGACGACTTATCAATTCCCTGGCAACGGCGCCAAAAACTTGTTGCATCAAAAACTTGTTTTATTTACTCGCAAATGCACGAATCGATATATAGTATAGTTTATGCAAGTGCGAGGTCGAACCTAAGGGACTTGATATTTTTTCCACTTACTAATTTTTAATTAATTCCTAATCTAGTTTAGAAATTGGGAGATTGTGAATTATTAATTAAAAACGCTAATAAAATATTTATTTAATAAAATACTAACTAAATAATTAATTAATAAAATATTAGAAAAATAATCAATTTATAAAATACTAGGGTGGAAAAATCATATATTTGATATTATGTTCCTAATATTCATGGCTAATAAATTCTACCCTTTGTCTCGCATTAATTTGATCTCTCGACTCTATTAGATGTGGAAAATAAAATCATTTAAGTCCAATTAATTTTTAAAGTCTAATTATTAATTCTTCCATAGCCAAACTTATATATAAAATTAAAACACTCATTATATCCGTCAAAACACAATTTATATCCGCTTTCATCAAATTATAAAATGAATCCAACAAATTATAATGAGAATCCAATTTTATTTTTATATCAATTAAAATAGGCATTCAATAGGAAGAATTATTTTTTAACATTAAAAAATTAAATGGGTAGAATTAATTGGCATGAATATGTGCAAGGGAATCAATCAAATATAATCATCCTCTACCCTAGATAATAATCTAGCCTAGCATGCTTGCAATTAAAACACAAAACATAATTAAATAATACACAAATAAATAACTTAAATACTTACTTGAGTACGCGCAAATAAATTGAAGAAGAAGAAAATAATTCTAAATTAATTACGATAGTCTACAAAGCATCCAAGCATCCAAATACTATCAATAATAAAGAAATAAAGCTTCTGCAAAAACTGAAGACAGAAAGGAAAAGAAAAGAAGGAAGGAAAAAATAGATGAGTGCTCAGCTGCTGCTGTGCTGATTGATTCTCTCTTGATGCCTCCTCTTTCTATTTATATTAGAGAGTTTAGGGTAATTAACATGGGCTTGGGAGCTGGGATGAGATGGGCTACAAGTTCTGAGATGAGATGGGCTGCAAGTGGGCTGGGCCAAAAAAAAATCACATATTTGTTAAATTAACACATTCCCGCTAGAATCAATTTTTTAGCGCACTGATCTTATTTTGGCCATAACTTTCTTCTCCGAACTCCGATTGATGCAAGGTTTTCTCCCACGCGTAGCTAACTCAAAGATCTAAAACTTTTGTCTCTGGAGTTTTCTTCAAATTCTGTATGAATTAATGCCAGAAATTTCTTGAATGCAAGTGATGTGCGCAACCAATCTCTTCTTGCTTCGAAATCTTCCAATTTAATTCCAAACACCTGAAAAACACTAAAAATACAAAAAATATAAAAATATATGCTCTCCAAAATATAAATTAGTGGGTTATAATGTACAAATTTCTTGGCACATCAGTGTCATAGACTTTCATGATTTTACGCATAATGTAGCGAACCAGGCAACATGGCCTATTGCGAGCGATGACGTATAGAACATAAGCATGATAAGGATGCAAATGTTGAATGTGCAAGGTGGGGTCTATCGCATTGGCTACAACAAGCCACAGTGTCCTAAAATGCTTTGCTAAATTGTTCCTATCAAATTGGGAACCAATCCAAGTCATTGGACGACTGGCCAAAAATGTGGCCAATTCGTCATCTGTGGGATACACAATTCGGGCTTAATGCGGAAGGTCATAGCTAGCATCGGGCAATGCCGAAATTCCCGTCACTCGACTAACTACCTCGAGGTTAAAAGGTACAGTTCTCCCACGCACGTGGGCAATATAGGTATAGGCAGCATTGGGCACTCGCACCAAGCTTGTAACAAATTCACGACATAGAGTGAGATTGCATTGGTTACCTGTTTGTTGCAAATATTGCACCCACCCCTCGTGTCTCTCGAAGGCTCCTATTTGCGAAAAATCATCTAAGGCACCAATAATCACGGGCCTCTCGATCATCACAGCCCGGTTCCTAAAAGCATAGTTCCACCAATCATACTCCTAACGGCTACAGAATTCGCGATACCCACCCCTTGCTGCTTGAAGCTCTTCGGGCTTGTTGACTGGAGCAATAGCGGCCAGTGATGTGGAAGGAAGGGAGTATGGAAGGAAAAGTAGAGAGAAAATTCGAAAATGAAGGGGCTAGGGCTCAAAATGGGGGGGATTTATGAGAGAGAAAGTGGTTGATTCTTAGATGGGTTTGTAAATTGGGGGCAAAATCGATTGAATGTGGAAGTGGAAAAGGGAAGGAGAAGGTTTAATTTGATGGTGGGAGAAGGTTTGGAGAAGGGAGATGGAGAGAAATGGGGGATATGAAGAAGAGGGAGGCACGATTTGGGGGTTTAGAAACGACTGCTCCGTTTTTAAGAGGGACCATGATCGATCATGGTTATGCCCATGATCGATCATGGAAGTATACTGCCGCATAAAAAGTTCACCATGATCGATCATGGTTATGCCCATGATCGATCATGGAAGTACACTGCCTCCATATTTTGATCCCATGATCGATCATGGTTATGCCCATGATCGATCATGCCCTCACAAAAGTTGCTCCCCTGAAATTTCTTCACTTGAGACACCTTATCACTCCCCCCAACTTAGTCCGTTTAGATCCAATTTCGCCCGAACCTCCGATACAAATTCCTGAAACTAAAAAATACTACAAAAAACATTATTTACAAAATCGACCTATGCTTGTTAGGCATAAGTCGGGTCTTCGAGAGGGGTGGACTCCTCTCGAGTTGGGAATGCCAAAAATGGCTTTAGACGTTGTCCATTTACTTTGAAAACATAGCCAGTTTTGGGATCCCCGACATTCATGGCCCCAAATGGAAATACATGACGGACAATGTATGGGCCGGTCCAACGAGACTTCAATTTTTTCGGGAAGAGATGCAGACGAGTGTCATAAACAAGAACTTTGTGCCCAAGTTTGAATTATTTCCTTAAAATGGATTTATCATGAAAATTTTTGGCACGTTCCTTGCTTATCTTCGCATTATCATATGCATCTTTTCTCAATTCTTCGATTTCATCTATTTGCAACTTACGGTCAAGCCCGGCTTTCTCGAAATCACAGTTAACCATCTTAGTTGCTTAATATGATTTGGGTTCCAACTCTACTGGCAAATGACATGGTTTTCCATACATAATGCGATAGGGAGGCATATCTAGAGTTGTTTTATACGCAGTACGGTAAGCCCAAAGTGCGTCGGTCAGTCTTAAAGACTAATCTTTGCGGTTCGGGTTTACCGTTTTCTCTAGAATCTGTTTGATCTCCCTATTTGCCAACTCGGCTTGACCATTAGTTTGAGGATGATAAGAGCGATACTTTGTGGTTTACACCATACTTTTGTATTAATGATTGAAATGGCCTATTGCAAAAGTGAGTACAGACATCGCTTATTATTGCCTTGGGAGTGCCAAAACGTGCAAGAATGTGTTCTTTCAAGAATCGGATCACCACTTTATGATCGTTTTTCTTGCATGCTTGGGCTTCCACCCACTTTGAAACATAGTCTACAGCAACTAGAATGTAAAGGTTACCGTAGGAGGATGGAAATGGTCCCATAAAGTCGATGCCCCAGCAATCAAAGATTTCAATCATCAGGATTGGATTGAGTGGCATCATGTTCCGCTTGGAGATCCCTCCAAGCATCTGGCATCTTTGACATGCCTTGCAGAAGCGTTGTGCGTCCTTAAAGAGTGACGGCCACTGCAGTCCGCTTTGCAAAATCTTGGCGGTAGTCTTCTTTGCCGAGAAGTGTCCTCCGCAAGCTTCTGAATGACAGAAGGTCAGAACTCTCTCCACTTCTTGATCCGGAATGCACCGACGGACAATATGGTCCACACAATATTTGAACAAATACAGTTCATCCCAATAGAAACGACCCACTTCGCTCAAGAACTTTTTTCTATCTTCTGTGCCTTATGATTTCTGTATCTTGTCAGTTACAAGATAGTTTACAATGTCTGCATACCATGGGAGTGTTGAGATTGCTAACAATTGCTCATCCAGGAACGAATCTTGGATCGGGCTTTCTTCGATGTTGTTCGTAAAAGTTAGACGAGACAGATGATAGGCCACCACGTTCTCGACTCCCTTTTTGTCCTTGATGCTCAAATGGAATTCTTGCAATAAGAGTATCCACCTCAAAAGCCGTGGCTTGGCATCCTTCTTTGTGAACAGGTACTTCAATGCCGCGTGATCCGTGAAGATCACAGTTGGAGATCCTATCAAATAAGATTGAAACTTATCCAAGGCGAAAACAATTGCCAGAAGCTCTTTCTTTGTTGTGGTGTAATTCATTTGATCATTCAAAGTCCTACTTGCATAGTATATTACACCCGATTTCTTGTATTTTCGTTGACCAAGAACCGCTCCCACTGTATAGTCACTTGCGTCGCACATGAGCTCGAATGGCAAGCTCCAGTTCGGTGTCTGCATAATCGGCGCAGTAGTAAGCATATGCTTCAGAGACACAAAGGCTTCTTCGCACTTGGCATCCCACTCAAATGGCGAGTCCTTGAGGAGTAGATTACACATTGGCTTGGAGATGGAACTAAAATTCTTAATAAACCTCCGATAAAACCCAGCATGTCCTAGAAATGATCGGACGTCTTTGACATTCTTGGGTGTAGGAAGTTTGGCTATCAATTTGATTTTTGCTTTGTCCACTTCAATTCCTTCTGACGAAATGATGTGCCCCAATACTATCCCCTCAGTAACTATAAAATGGCACTTCTCCCATTTCAACACCAATTATTTTTTCACACATCTTTTCAAAACCTGTTCCAGGTTAGTCAAGCAATTGTCGAATGACTTACCATAGACGGTAAAGTCATCCATAAAAACTTCCAACGTCCTTTCCACCATATCACTAAAAACACTTAGCATACACCGTTGGAAAGTGGCCGGTGCATTACATAGACCAAAAGGCATTCTTCGATATGCGAAGGTACCAAAGGGACATGTAAATGTGGTCTTTTCTTGATCATCTAGGTCAATCTCAATTTGATTGTATTCGAAAAAACCATCGAGGAAAGAGTAGTATTCATGGCCCGCTACCCTTTCTAGAGTTTGATCCAAGAAGGGGAGTGGGAAATGATCTTTACGAGTTGCCTCATTAAGTTTACGGTAGTCAATACACATTCGCCACCCGGTGGTAACTCTTTGTGGAATCAACTCGTTTGATTCAATCTTGACTACCGTAAGACTTGATTTTTTCGATACCACTTGAATTGGACTAACCCATTTACTATCCGAGATTGGATAGATGATATTTGCATCTAACAATTTCAACACCTCGTTCCTAACCACTTCTTGGATGTTAAGATTCAACTGTTTTCGCCCCATCCTCCAAGTGAATTTTATGTGTACAAATCAATGGGCTTATTCCTTGGAGGTCAGCAAGAGTCCAACCAAAAGCTTTTTTGTATTTACCAAGCAATTGAACTAACCTTACCTCTTGGTCATCCGAGAGATTGGACGAGATGATGGGTAAGTGTCTGAAGCTCCTAAGCAGGCATACTTCAAGTTGCTAGGCAATAGCTTGAGATCCATTTGTCCTTCAAGCTTTTTGGTGAACGATAATGTGTTTTCCTTTTTCTTCAAGAATTCAACCTGTTTGTCACACAAAGAAAACACTTGCATACAATCCTCGGGTTCATCGGAAGTGGTTAGATAACCTTCTGTTGACTGCGATTCGAAGTTTGCCATAAAGTGGTCTTGGATACATGACTCTATCATGTTCACGTGTTCACTTTCCTCTTCATCATCGTCATCTCTTTGATTGCTCAAAGAGAACACGTTTAGCTCCAGAGTCATGTTTCCAAAGGCTAACTTCACTATTCCATTCTTGCAATTTATTATAGCATTAGAAGTAGAAAGAAATGGTCGTCTAAGGATAACCAGAATCTCCTTAGCGGGATTCGACACGGGTTGCATGTCGAGGATGATAAAATCGACCGAAAAATAAAACTTGTCGATTTGGACAAGTACATCCTTGACTATCCCTCTTGGGATTTTAACGGATCGGTCCACTAATTGGATTGTAACCCTCGTGGGTTTCAACTCACCCAACCCCAATTATTGATAGACCGAATATGGGAGCACATTCACGCTTGCTCCCAAATCTAACAAAGCATTTTTAATCCTAGAATTTCCTATGACACATGAAATTGTAGGACAACTGGGGTTTTTGAACTTGGGTGCTCTCGTGCCTTGCATGATGGAGCTCACTTGCTCCGCCATGAAGGCCTTTTTCTTGACATTCAACCTTCGTTTGGTAGTACATAGGTCCTTGAGGAACTTAGCATACGAAGGTATTTGCTTGACCACCTCAAGCAATGGAATATTGATTTTCACTTGCCTAAAGACATCCAAAATCTCGGTATTAGATTTGGATGGTTGGTTCAATCTCTCTGGAAATGGGACTTTGATCCCATTTTTTATTTTTTCGAGATTTTCCTTTCCTTGTTTCTCTTTCTCTCTTTTGTTTTCTTCACTCACAACCTTCTCAACACTCATAGGCTCAACTACATCCGCCACCTTGGGGGTTTTGGGAACAATAGTTTTGTTTACCTCCTTTCCACTCCTTAGGATTGTGATAGATTTGAATTCTTCTAACTTGGTGCTAGACTCTCCTCCCTCTATGACTTCAACTTGGCCTCTAGGGTTAACTAAAGGTTGAGATGGGAATTTTCCCTTCTCTTGGGTAGCTAGGGCGGTGGTGAGTTTAGACATTTGGGTTTTTAACTCACCCACATCACGATTCGTTTTGTCCATAAATGATCTCAACAAAGCTTCCAAGTTTTGGTTGGGATTTTGATTCTGAGGTGGAACAAAAGGGTTTTGAGGTTGTTGCCTTTGGTTTTTATGATATTGGTTGTGGTTCTGACCTTGATTTCCTCCCCAACTGAAATTGGGGTGATTCTTCCATCCCTTATTGTACCTTTGAGAATAAGGGTTGTTCTGGTTTCGATTTTGGTTGTATTGGTGCAAAGCATTAACTTGGGCGGAATTTTTGAGGACTTCCCGAAAAGCGGGAATAGTAGGGCAATCCTTGGTAGTGTGTCCCGAATTTTCGCAAATGACACATAACTAGCTCGAGGATACTACATTGACCTCTCTAAGCTTACTAGCTTCCATTGCCTCCACTTTCTTAGACAATTGGAACAATCTCGCACCCATGTCATCCTCGTTGGATACTTGGTACAACCCATCCCTACCTTGAGTTTTGGCTTTGGGTTCCTCGGTATAGGTGTTCCAATTTTGGGCACCTTCCGCTAATTCATCAAAATATAGCAAAGCCTCATCAAGATTCTTACTCAAGAATTGACCATTACACATGGTCTCAACAAACGTACGCATATCAGGAGTGAGGGATTCATAGAAAAAACTAACAAGGCTCCAAGTTTCGTGACCATGGTGAGGCATGCGTTTAAAAGCTCTTTGTATCTTTTCCAACACTTATAAAAAGTTTCATTGTCTTTTGGCGAAAAATTGGATATCGCCCTTCTTAAAGCATTGGTTCTATGAACGGGAAAGAATTTTTTTAGAAACTCCGCTTGAAGCTCTTCCCAAGACCAAATTGATTGCGATCCTTGAGCATTGAGCCAAATTTTTCCTTTATCTTTTAGGGAGAAAGGAAAGAGTTTTAATTGCATGACATCTTCGTCTATATTTACCTCATGAAATGTGGAGCAGACTTCTTCAAAGTCTTTTAAATGCATGTATGGGTTTTCAGACTCCATACCATGAAAAGATGGGATATGTTGAAGCATACCCGGTTTGAAAGAGAATGCACCGGCTTGGCCCGGTGGGAAGCACGATGCACGAATTGGAAGTTGCCCGAGGCGGTTGAAGATAGTCCCTCATTGTCCTAACCGGAGGAACATTGTTGGCACCTTCCCCTTCATTATCGCTCTCATGGTCCACTGCTCTACCTTGATTTTCCATTCTTGGTGAATGAAGAGGGCTTATTCGAATGTCCACGAACAATTGCCCTTGCATAGGCTTGGGAAAACTTGTTCGAGAGGCTCCTCGGAACTCTACAAAATCAAACAAGAATAAGAAAGAAAAATAAATTAATTAAATGGAGAGATATTTACAAAGAGTGGGTTTATACAAAACCCAAAATTCGCCTTTTGCTTTATCCCCGGCAACGGCGCCAAAAACTTGACGGCTCCAAAATAGCGCATTGTGTTATAGCCTAAGTGCAAGCTCGTCAAGTTGTAATAAAGACTCGAAAGTTCGAGGGTCGAACCACAGGGATAATTGAAAAGGGATGGAATGGATTACGGATTAAATGGTTTTCCGATTTTTGTAAGTTGGATTTGTTTTGAAACAACGGAAATGTAAAACAGTTGTGAAAATTAATAAGAAAGCACTAAGGTAGGTGGAAGTTAGTTACGATTTAAAAGACAGTGATCACTAGCTCATACAAGATTTCAACACAAGGTTTCTCGAGATATGGGGAATGTTGGTGTATCTCTCAATAGCAAAGGGTGCGACGCTAGGCGACTCATTCCCGGATTGAAACTATATTAAGAAAGAGACAAACGACATTCCACCAAAGACGAGGTTATCATTCCTACCTCTTAGCTACGAGTGTGAAGCAAGGCAACCCATTCCCGATAAAGCTAATCCGAGATAGATATGACAAACTCATCATAAAAAGATTTAACATAAAGCAAGTGTATGTAATCTCATGATTTAAAGAATGAAAATTAGAAAGTGAATCCTAACAATGAAACGGAATGAAGCTTATGGGATAAATTTGTCATCTCATCATTTATCACTTATGGTAGAAAATAAAGAGTCTAAGTAGCACATGTAGTGTAAGAAACACTCAATATATCAATAAATGAATCAAAGATAAGCTAAACAAATTTATAATCCATCTATGGAGTTTTATGAACTATTTATAATTTCTACAAAAAGGACAAAAACTCCATGAATGGGGGAAAGAGACTACAAGCTTTCTAGAACCATATACATATCTTGTATGTTCATTAGCAACCTAGAACTAAATATACAAGGCATATAAAGTCTTAACTTAATATGAAAATACCTAGAAAGTTTGAAATAATGGAAGATATGATGAAGAAAAGGATTCACAAATATTTATCAAACTTTAAACATGGATTGAGCCATTAATCACAGAAAATTATATCACTATTCACCTTCGTAACCTTAGTAATAGACTACTCCATAATAAATGAAAGAACAAATATTATAGAAGAAGAAATCATTCTTACAAATTAAACACTTACAAAGGAAAATGAAGAACAATACTCAAGAGCTCTCCCTTCTCTCTAGAACTTGTAAGTGTGTAAAACTAAATAATCCTCTATCTCCCTTAATCCCCTAGACTCAAAGCTAGCTAAGAGTGTACTTAAATTAATAAACAAAGCAAGGAAAAATATCTAGGAACAAAATTCCCCAAAATAAGGCTAAAAGGAGTAGGTAGTTGGTGTACTCGCCAGGCCATGATCGATTATGGCTTTGCCCATGATCGATCATGGGCCTAGAACTTCTCACTCAGCACTTTTGCAAGCTATCTAGGCTAGCTCTTGATCATTTCATGCAATGCCATTGTATTCCAATCCTACAAACACATGGAATACTACAAAATATACACCAACGTGGGCCATGTTAGATACAAAACTTGCCAAGGCACTAATCTCAAGATAAACGGATAATTAAGCAGAATTAAAGCAACAATCGCGTCAAGCGACTCCGGAAAAGAGCTTAAACATGACAATATTATGCGTTTATCATGAGATCAATCTAGCTTTTTGTTAGATCAATCATGGAATTATTTCTAACATTTGGATTAATCTAGCTTAATCCAAGATTGATCTAGGAGACATACTTGATGCTTTATGTCACTTCCCTTCTTTAGTCAACAAGTCATAGCTTGCTTGAGGAGATGAGTTTGGCTAAGAAAATTGTCATATCTCATAGAATATATTATTTTATTTAAAGTGGTTGTTTGAGTATGCCTGAGGTTTTCTACTCTTGGACTATAAATGGAGATGGGAGAGGGAGATATTACACACAATTAATTATATTAACTCATTTCTTTAGTTTGTAGCTTGTAATAGTTTTTTTGAGAGAGAGAAATGGAGCTCACTTCTATAATTTTTTTCTATACATTTATTATGAAGTAATTTCTTTGCTATATAAGGCTAAAGAAGAATTTTGCAATGCATTAATTATGTAAGTTCAGTTCTCATTCCATTGTTAGTATTGTTAAATACTTGTTGAGTCCTTCATTTTCTCCATTTAATGAACCATTCATAAGCTAGTAAAATAATTATCATAAGATGATTTGACTTTATATGCCTTGTATACATAGATCTCAAACGTTAATAAAAAGATAATATACTTGTGTATTTCTTACTAGCCTATGTCCATTCCTTCTATAAATGAGATACATTTCATTGCCAAGCATGATTAGTCTTTGAATATTTATGGAAACACCATAAAGTTGAGATTCCAATCCTAGAATTCTTTAATGATATGTTGAGTGCTTTCTACATTTCATATGATTTTGAGACTCAATATTTTCTTAGTTAAAGTATCGCCAAGGAGGATCTCTTAAGTTTATGTCATAACCAACTTCACTAATCATTTTAAAGATTCAATTTGTATTTATCAAATATGTCTAAATTGGATGATTTAATCTCCAATTAGACTTCCTAAACATAGATAAAGAAAATGTAATGATTTATTGAGCTAAATTCTTTGTAGTTGGCTATTTTCATAATCCTATCAATTGCTTAGGGAAAATTAACAATGAGTTCTCAAGTGCCTAGTTTAAATTTATGCATTTTCTTTTGATGTATCTTAAGTTTTTATTTTGGTTGAACGTTATATGGGAATGGGTTACACTTGCTTCACACCCTTTGTTACAAGATAAAAAGGAGATATACACTTGTGTTGAATTTTGCTTACACCCTTTCTTTATTTAGGAATGAGTTGCTTTTGCTTCACACCCTTTTGCTTAGAAAATTGTAACATGCTTAACACTTATAAATTGCATTGATAACTTTAAATGAGATTAATTCTGCATAACATTACAAAGCAAATGAATTCTATAATGCCTTAGCCTTTTCCCATTATTTGATACATAACTTTAATTTTTATTAGAAGACTTTTAAAATCAACAACTAAAATCTATTAATCTATTTCTCTAAGCAAAGCCTTGAACTCGTAATTGTTACATCCCATTTTCAACTATCCTTGTGGTTTGGCACTTGGACTTACCAAGTACTATAACTTGACAACCTATATTTGGGTTCCTAAACGTGGAAGTATTCTTGCCGTGTCATAGACACCCAAGGTTCCTACCTCGTGAACATGGGCACAGGGGCTTGCTCAAATCATGGATCGGATTAGGCTTGACTTGTGTGCACCCACACCTGCAAACACGAATGTCAAATCGAAGAAGGCCAAATTTTAAACTCTTGTAAACTGCCATTAATTGGCAATTTTATTAGATTCTTCTTATGAATTTAAATTGGCATTTGTTAGACACTTTAGTGCCATTTTATCCTGGGAAACAAACAAGCACATCCGGCAAGGCGATGTAATTGTTTTAAAGATATTGTGTCGGCTTCGATTTCATTATTTTTTTTTCTTCCTAGAATACAATATTGTTATAGACATAAATTTTCTAACAAAGTTTAAAGGTGAAAAGTGAGAAGTGCTAACTACCCTCTAAAGTCCATCATGCTTAAACTTTCTCAAAGATTCTTCTAATTTCAACTTGAATTGCCCATGGACACTTACTCCAATTCGGCCAACCTACTTTAAAATAACACATGTCACCACATAATTGATTATCCTTATACACTAAATATATAATATTACCTTGTCGCACTTTAATATTGCTACATATAAATGAGCCTACTAAATAAACTCTAATTGTTCCTTTTGATTTAATACTTTATGTTGTGTGGTCTTTATATTATTAACTATATTTGTTTTGAGAAAATTGAATAATTTAAAAAAAAAATTGAACCAATACAATTGAATTTGATGGAATGTTAAAATATTGTTTGTTACTAGTTAGTAAAGCACATTGTGCATTACTAAAAAAAACAACCATTTGTGCTTTACACAGTCACTTACGCACTTTCTAACACAATATTTTTAAAATAATAATTTAATCATTTAAATTAGTACAAGCAGTGCCATCATCACATTGGTACTAGTCAAACTTATTACTTTATTATTCTTTGAATAACAGCAAATAGAGTTTCACCATCAAAGTCAACCATGGGAAAAAAATAAAACTTGTTGGTAGTGCATGTGCAATATCTTAATACTCCTTGTACTAACGTAGTTGTTCCATTAATGCCTCTTTGAATTTCTGGATGTATGTAGTACTACAAGCACATGCACTGTATTTCATGAAATTAATATTTAGGCAGAAAATAAGTTATTTTTGAAAATTTTATCATAAATATATTAGTGTTTGTCCTAATTTAAAGATTTTGTTTGTTTATTTGGAATTCATTGTAGTAGAAAATACTTTCTATTTATTTATTTTATTTTTTTACAAGTATTCTACTTTAGGCATGAAATAACATTTTCATTGTTTATAAAGATTTATTAAATTCACATACAAAATAATTACTAGAAAGTAAATTCCAATTCTTCCCCATTTTTTGAACTATTTTAGAGGGGGTTATATATTGCAAATAGATAAATAAACAAAAGGATCTTGGGTAGGATGACTGTCACATTAATTACCATTATGTTTGGAATGTATATTCTCAAACTTATTTCTATTCAATTGAAGTGGTTGAGATAAATTCATTCATGCATTGGTATTAAATAGATACATGTACCATTGGGTTACCTAATTGAGAACGGCACTCACCTGAACCCGGGAGGTCCCGGGTTTGAGTCACACCAAGAAAAAAGAGAGGTTGGATTTTTTGTTATTGTAATAAGAAAAATGAGACTTGGACCTTCCTTTTAAATAAAAATAAATAAATACAAGTAGGCTACGGCTCTTACACTACAAAAGAATGCACCTACAAAATCTCTGCAGTTAACACATCAGACATGATGATCCAAAGAGATAAACACTAATATAGTACTAGAAGGGTAATTGACCTTTTTACCCCTCCTGAAGTTTAAATGGATTCTCATTTTGGTTATTTATATTGGTCTCAAGATTAGAGGCGAGTTGCAATTTCATCCGAATAATTGATGATGCATTTGTAGATACCCCAATCCGTGACCCCTGCAAAAACCCTAAACTATAAAAAAAAACACCTTTTGTGAGTCTGGGACTCACCTACACACTAGAAACTGCTTCGGAAAGTTTGTTGTCCAATCAAACATATTTCTAATAGGGTTGTCGCATGACAAACCCCCATGTATCGGAAAACAAGTTCCCCAAACACAAACCAACCACTTCCTAACAAATCAGTATGTCAAAGACATTACTTCACCCATTTGTCGTGCGACATATGGCTAATTGTCACACGACATTTCCCTATTCTTGGAGAATGTTGCGCGAAAATCACTCCCGAGTTCTATAAGGGATAAAATCACCCCCAAGGGTTTAATGACAGCAATTTGAGGGATAAAATCTCAATTATTCTTTGATTTTCTGAAGTATTAACAAGTGTAAATCTATAATCATCTGATTTCTGAGGAATTATCGAATCCATTCTTAACACTTGACATGTTATCTTCTAGAATCGAATTCTTAAAAATATCTAGAGAAGAAAAGATAATATCCACTGGATTATCTTCTGTTGTATTATATTTTCTCTATTTCTTTCTTATATATATTGTCGGAAAGGTAACAAAAGTCTCTTTTAGTCTTTAAAATTATATATCTGGGTAGTCATTTTTATTTCTCATATATATTGTTCTGTCTGTTTTCTAATTGAGTAAACTTATTGTCAAGTTACAAATAATCTACCGTTTTCAAAACCCGGATCGATGAAACTTACTTTGGACTTAAAATTGTGACATATTTGATACACTCTCTTTAAGAGTCCAATTTTATATCAAATTAATCCCGATAAGATTCGATCTTTTCTAAAAATAACTAGAACAAAGATAAGCCAACATTGTTATATGAGGAAACAATGCTGGATGACGCGCCGAAAATACTTCCATGCTTAGGTACCCAAGTGCAGGTTGTCAAGTTATAATACTTGGTAAGTCTAAGTGTCGAACCACAAGGATAGTTGGAACGACGATGTGGTAATTACGAGACCAATGTTTTGTTAAGAGAATTTAATTGGTTGATTTTAATAATGTATTTTAAAGTCTTGCAATAAAAATTAAAATGATGTAACAATAGATGAGAAAAGGCTAAGTCATTATAGAATTCATTTGTTTTGCAAAGTTTAGTAAAATCAACCTCATTCAAAGTTGTCAATGCAATTCCTAAGTGTTGAATATTTACCCATTTCTAAGCAAAAGGTGTGGAGCAAAAGCAACCCATTCCTATATAAATGCCATATAAAGAAAGGATGTAAGCAAATATCAACATAAGTGTATCTTTCATTTTCTCTTGTGACAAATGGTGTGAAGCAAGTGCAACTCATTCCCATATAATATCAACCAAGATTCAAACTTAAAATACACAAAAAGAAAAGGCATAAATTTAAACTAGGCATTTAAGAACTCAATATTGTTAGTTTCCCCTAGGCAAATGACTTGATTATGAAAATGGCCAACTACAAGGAGTTTAGTTCGATAAATCATAACATTTCATTTGTCTAAGATTGGGAGGTCTAGGTGGATCAAACCGTCCTATATAGACTTATTTGATAAATACAAATTGAATCCTTAAAATGATTAATGAAGTTGTTTATGACATAAATTTAAAAGATCCTCTTTGGCAACACTTTAACTAAGAAAATGATGAGTCTTAAAATCACATAAAGTGTAGAAAGCACTCAACATATCATTAAAGTATTTAAAGATTAAAATCTCAAATTTATGGTGTTTCCCATGAATATTCAAAGACTAATCATGCTTGGCAATGAAAAGTATCTCATTCAAAGAAGGAATGGACATAAGCCAGTGAAAAATACACAAGTGTAATTTTCCTCATTAATGCTTGAGATCTATGTATACAAAGCAACAAAGTCAAATCATCATATGAAAATTATCTTACTAGCTTATGAATGTTGAAAAATGGAGAAGATGAAGGATTCAAAAAGTATTTAACAATACTAACAAATGAATGAGAATTGAACTTACATAATTAATGAATTGCAAATTTCATCTTTTAGCCTTAGCAAAGAAATTTACTCCATAATAAATGTAGAGACAAGAATTATAAAAGTGAACTCCATTTCTCTCTCTAGAAAAAAACTATTACAAGCTCTCTATAAATTGAGAAATGAGAAGTAATAAAAGGACTCCTCTCCAAAGCAACAATGAAGACTATAAATAGGAGAGTTGTGTTGGATGCCAAAAATAAACAATGCTTTTTTTTTATTATTTTTGGTGGAGAATTTCACTATCTTGGATGCTTTTTAATCACATGGACAATTCCACTATCTTTCTTTAATCATATGGATATGGAGACTTCCACTTTCTTGGATACTCTTTACTCACATGGAGGCTTCCACTTTCTTGGATTCTTTTTGTCCATAGAAAATTCCACTATTGTATAAAATACAATATTTCTTGAAATCTAAAGACACCAAAATAAACACAAAATGTGCCTTTCCAAGCATTGTTAAATACAAAAGTGCTACGAGACTAATTGCGAAATAAGTTGGCAAACCGAGTAGTTTTAGAGAAATAAACGCATCAAACAACTCCGAAAATGAGCGTATGAATGACAATATTAAGCGTTTATCACTGGAATATCTTTTTAATTTCAAACTAATAAACTTTGCCATTATTAGTTTGATTTCAACAAAACCAAAATATTGGATCACGGAATACAGGTTTTTATCCCTTTTCTCTCATTTTTCCAAAACCAGGTTCTTTACAAATTATTTTTGAAAAGTGGTAAACTAGTACTAAAAGCATCCAAGTTTTTCAATATAGAATAAACATATCAAATCACTTTAGACTGAAAAAGCGGAATGGGTGCTTAACATTCCTAAACTGTAATATACTTCCCGAATCCTATAAAACCTCGGTTTCGTAGACAATCGTGTAAAGAAAAGGCTTTCCTATGGCCTTTCCCTTACACAAACTTTTTATCCGTTTTCTTATAAAACGTATTGGCAATTCTGAACTAACCCCTTTGCATTAGAAATAGAAAATAGGAATGTACAAATTATTAACACATAGAAGCAGATGGATTAATGAAATCCTTTTCGATATTTCAACTCCCAAACTATAAGTTGAGACCTGGGGGTCACATTTGTGGATTCTCACAACATTCATTTTGGATCAAAATGCAACTTGGTCAAATGTTGAGGGCAAAAATGTAACAAATGAAATATTGAGGACCAAAGTGTGGATACATGTAAATTTTAGGGGGGTAAAAGGTTAATTGTAACACCCCGTCTTAATTTACAGATAACACCCGTATTTAAAACCTGGAGTGTCACTAACCCATCTTAGTAAGACTAAGATAAGTAGATATGAAGAGTATAAACTAACAAGGATACATATATCATACAAAGATAAGCAGGACTAGGCATTGATACTATAGTTGTGAGCATGCATTATAGATATCACAAATATACCATATGAACATTCAAAAGAAACATATACAAGTTCCCGGGCTAGTCGTGGCTTCCCGACCAACATAGTTATTACAAAAATAAACCATAGTATCAGAGGCTTCTACTTCGTGTCCGAACCTGTCGTCTCTTTGTCCCCCTAGGACTGCATGAGTACATGTAATAGTTTAGAAAAAGGGGTGAGCTACATGCTCAGTAGAGGTGAGTAATGACGAAAGTATCATGTATAGAACATAAACAAGTTTAGAACCATTTATTCAATAAGGAATGCATGCACATGCCAATGCAGTTTACCTCCATTGTGTCAACCATAGAATCACTTTGCCAGAATATATCCGTACCGCCAGAATAGAAAATGGGCCTGTCCGCCCGAGAGAATAATCCGATAATGGTCATACGTTGGCCCATTGGCCCCAGAGAAGATCAATAGACCATAATCAATTTGGACTATAAGTCCGCCAATACTATCATCGCAATAGAATCATTAGTGCCTTACCGTTGTCTAGATTTTCGGGCTAGAACACCACTGGCTCTAGACAGCCGACGCGTTGCTGCTCTCTGAAGGTTTAGAGATTTTCATCCAAAAGGGCACCACCCTCTTATTTTCCATACCGGTAAGCACCAACTAATACATCATCCATTCATAATCGAAGTGCCAACAGTAGAACCATATCAGGATTCATATCAAGATCATATCACATTTAAAATAATATGATGATCATAATGAGCTTTTATCACCATCATCATCAATATGAGATATACGCCCCATACGTCGGCCATAGGAGTAATCCAGATATGCTGATAATCCTCCAAGCGTGTTGTTGACATAGTGATAATGTGTATGGCATGCAAACATATAATTTTGTGCATATACCGAGCAATCTATGCCATATCCACTAAATCAATCCCGTTCGTATCCCTTGGTGCGTATAAACCATCAATAATTCAATTTTTCCAACAACAACACCCACACCACCAAGAGACACCGTATATGATTCCGATAGCAATTTACAACAATGTGTATGGCATAGTTTGCCTCAAATCACAAATATACTATAGAAAATCAACAAACACCATATATTTCATTACTATTGTTTCTTACAAATAAGTCAAATACAACAATTATTAAGCTAGAAAAATATTTTATAAAGTTTTGAAAGCAAGAGAACCCCTACCTCGAACTTATAAACCGGAAGAAGATAGAGAAAGATGATATTCAAAAATTCGTCCGATTAAATCTTGAAATTCCTAGCTCACCTCGATCCCTTCAAAGTGTAGAATAACTTTCCTTAAGGTCGAATCGGAATCCAGAATGTGATTTTTGATAAATTCTAGAGAGAGAAATGTAGAGGAAAAACGAGCTCTCAAAGCTCAATTTTTGTTTTCTAAAAAATGCTCCAAGAAGGCTCTAGAAAGCCTTTTTAAACTTTCAAACCAACTTTGCAACTGGCTCCTGTTTGTCAACATGCGCCTATTTTTCAAAAACAGGTGGCTCTTTTACATGGTATAAGTCACAAGGTACATATTATACTTTCCCCCGAAGAAAATAACCTTCTTTCTTCATAGATAAGAGATGGTGATCTTTTTAACGTGTAAATCAATCATGGCTTGATTATTTTCCATGTGATAGTCATAATGAAGAGATGGTGACGGTGCAATAACGATTCAAATGAATACTATTACCCGTAGGTATCCCAATACTAATGGGAAATTTTTATATTTTCGGTTATAAACCCAGACTTACAGCACATGCAACCGATATAGAAGAGTGAGATACACCCGTATCAAACAAAACTCTAACATCAATATTAAAAAGAACAAGACTACCTTCCATCACTGTATGATCCTTATGGTCCGCTATCAGAGTTAAATTGAAAAATTGGCCACCTTGGCCATGTGGCTGATTTAGTAGTTAGGTAGATTTAGGCTACTAGGATTGAAGATTCCCTTGATACTAGCTCTTACTTGGAGGCTGGTCCTGGTCTGATGACTGGGACGAATGACCTCTAAACCTACTTAGTTGGCCTCTTCCGTTGCTTCCACCTCCCCCGCGTTTGTTATTCTGGCTCATCTTTTCTTATCGATCATGGTTTGGGCAATCCTTACGATAATGGTCTCGACTTTTACAAATAAAACACCTAATGCGTGGTCTACTGCAACCAACATTACTCACATTGTTGCCTCTAGAAGATCCTGAACTTGAACGGGATTTCTTACTCTTATCCCATGTACTCCTCTGGTCATTTCCCTTTTCTTTCACCCACGCGGCAATAGGGCCTCTCATTTGTTTCCGTGCACAGTTTCGGATCCTTCAAGTAGGGGCACTCTGTCCCAACGTATGACCCCGTCTAAGGAGATCACACCTGGGACCATTCATGGACTAGCTCTGATTAAAGAATCTTAACTGGCTCTTTTCCATAAACAATTGCATCACATATACATATTTCTCCACAATTGTATAAAACGTCAACAACACAATTAGCAAGAGGTTTCTCGTGTAGATGAACTCGACAAGCATAACAAATTGTTTAATAATTATCTCATAAAGAAAATCCCACCGCTTGGACCTACAGAGAGATTACAAGTTTTATAACAAGGTTCATTACCTTTAAAATATGGTCTAAGTGGATTTTAGTGTAAGAAAAGTAATTTATCGAAACTTCTCATTGAATCATGTTATTTGAACAATAAATAGGCTATTAGATTTATTAAGTCTAACATTTCATCTTAATCTCAACATATACCCAAAGTATATGTACATAACCTAGGGTTTTTGTACAAACAAGAAGTAAAATGGGAAATCAGGAAATTAAGTTTTTATACAAGATTCCCACCTCTATGGAGCTTGTATTCCAAGATAAGATCTAGCCTTCTTCCTTGCTTTAATGGTGGTGTGTGAGATTAATTAAAGAAGAAAGTGGAGATGGAAATCCTTGGATTAAAGCATGATTCAAAGGATTAGGTACCTCACAAGCTCAAAAATCTCACCTTTACTCAGCTCTCAAGTCCTCTTCCTCCCCTCGGTGTTGTGTGCTCGGAAATGAGGGAGAATGGGGTTTAAAATGGAGGAATATCTACTAAAAAATTGTCAAAATCGATCTTCAGGGGTAGCTTACCATGATCAATCATGGTTTGAGAATTTGTGCTCTGGTCATATTCATGATTAATCGTGAAAAAGCATGATCGATCATGAATGTGATATGACAGTTTCCATAACTTTTTCCTCAATTTCAGTTTCCTTAACTTTTTCCTCAATTTCAGCCCCGAAGATGATGCTATCTTAGTGCGAGTTCAACGTGGAACTTATAGAAGGGATCAAGAGGGAACTATAGCTAATGATAGGGACTCATTTATATAAGGAACAAATAAGTTACGGCTTCTCAAAATTAGCTAAAATTTACGATTCGATAAAACTGAAAAGTGCGATTTGGATCTCGTTTTAAATTTGGATCACCCGAATGATGAAACGACTGCTTAAGCAAACTTAAATATACTACTATGACATACTCAAGGTGTAAAACCACTAAAAAGGTAACCGGATCATAATATGACTGACTAGTCAAGATGGTGCTTAACAATAGCATGAGAAAGATGAGAGTACAAACAGAAAGTGACCAAAGGGTATTACATGTCGCACGATAAATGGCACAATGTTGGGTTTTGTCTCACGATAAACCCTCCCCAGCACTATAAATAGGCCAACACCCCATTGGTTCAGAGACATGATTTTTACAACAAAATTCCTTACTCTCTCTCTTATATTTTGCAAACTTTAAGCTTTCTTTAGAAGCATGTTTGATAATATTTATTTCTGTAAGAGTCTTGGATCTAATCTTGGCACCCGGAGTGCTACTTTCTAGAGTCAGACCACTGAAAATATTTTAAAGAGGAAAAATAAGTGCACACTAGAGGTTTCTCTGCAATACTTTATTTCTCTCTTATTTATATTATATCGACGAGGAGATAATCACCTAAACTTCTTTTTTAAATTAAGTTATATATCTGCATACTTGTTTTATCTTAATTGCACAATTTGAATTATGCATAGATGTAGACTTTTTATATATATATATATATATATCTGTTGCTCTATCCACTTTCTTGTTGGATAAACTTATTGTCACGTTACCGATATTCTATCGCTTTCAAACAAACTTCTTATCAAAACATTAATAAAAATCATTTGTAAAACTAGAAGAAGTAAGTCCATTATCGTCTGGATAAAACCAAGTATTTGAATGTAATGTATTTGATACACTATCCTCAAGAGTTTAATTCCATATAAAATCAATTTCGATAAGATCTAGTCTTTTCTAAATTAATCAAACAAGATAATTGATGCTGTTATTTGAGGAAACAATACCGAATCAATATCATGATTTCAAACAAACAAGGTAAATTTTTTTATTAGTAATCATATTTTGACAAACCAAATATCGAATCTTGGAATACAAGTTTTTTATCCCTTTCCTTGTTTTTCCCCAAATATAAGATTTTTTATAAGATATTTTTAAAAAGTAGTAGAATATCAATAAAAGCATCTAAGTTCTCTAACATAAAAAATAACATATAAAACCACTAGAAACCGAAAGGGCAGAACGGGTGCTTAACACCTTTTTCAATCTACAACTTAGTTCCTGAACCTTAATTTCGTAGACAAACGTGTAAGAAAAGGTTTATATGCAGACTTTCCCCTTACATAACTCATTTGTCCGTTTTCTCGTAAAACGTATTTGACTCTGAATGAACCCTTATGCATCTAGAATAAGATAGAGGGACTCCTGATATGAATTATCAACATATAGAAGCAAATGAAACAATGTAATCCTTTTAAATGTTTCAGACCCCCAAACTAGAGGTTGCGACTCGGGGGGTCGCATTTGTGAATTCTCACAGTAATGATCCAAAATATCACACATCTTTATTATAATGGATAGATCAATTGTTTATAAGTACCCATTTGGTTCTTAACTAGAAAGATGCCTTTTAAGAGTATCTTGGTGACTACTGCCAAAACAAAACCGTGCGGCTCTACACTAAAGTGGACAATATCTTGCTAAGCTCGAAACCGAATCATTACATGTTTTATCTACAAAAGCTAGATTCTAAAGCTTGGGAACAAAGTTATTGATTGAGAAGGTGTTACACACCAAATCCACAATTTTGATATGTAAAATAGAGATTTAAGAAATATACCTCTTCCGAAATGCTAAGGCAAGAGAATATAAGAGATAACAAATTAGATTTTGCCTTTGTCCTTCCTATTTATACTCGAAAAAAGCCTTCCTTATGTGAGAAGTATCCCTAGGCGACAAGTTCTCGTGGCAGCCCCACAAGCTATTAAATTTCCTATATATTTTGGGTTTTCAAGCTCAAAAATGCAAAATGCTCTTTTTAAAAAATTAAATTTTTGAGAGAGTCGTAAATTGGACACCCACAGCATCAAGTTTTCAATATCCTTCTTATTAAGAAAGCTATCATTGGCATGCGTGCCGTCCTTAATCAATCTAACAAGCACTCAAAATAAAAGGTCTCTTTCTGTGATTTAATTTCTATAAAGAAAGAAAATTAAACTTCATCTTTTAACAAATATTGGAATGGAGAAATTAAAAGTAATTAATGATGAACTTGTTGGTTGTTGAACTTATTTATTATGTTATTTGACAATAACTACAAATTGACCATCTTCAGCACTGCGTTAAAAAAAGTAGTAAAAAAAGAAAAACAAAATTGTGTTGGATTTTATATTCCAGCCGTCATGCTTCTGAGTCTATTCAATTTCTTAATTTTTTTTTAATTTTTTATTAGTTACGAATAATGTTAACGCGTGCTTAAAATAAACAAATAATATTTATTTAAAATAATGTTATTATATATACAATATTATAATGTCAAAACAAATTTAAACCCCATTAAACTATGTCATATTTTTTATTTCCAATTTTATCTCAATAATTTTTTTAATTTTTTTTTATTTCTTGTAACGAGATCGAACATTCATCTTCGGACAATATAAGGATACACATAATCACCGAATCATTTATTATTAGAAGAAAAAATTAAAAACGATTTATTTCTATACACAAATTGCATAAGCATTGTATGTATAAACTATTATTATACGCAAATATACTACTAGGGGTAGTGATAACATGTGCCCTTAGGGCACATGTTAAAGACTTAAATTTAGAAATAATAAAAGCCCAACATGAATTTAATGTTATACATACTGATTTTCATACAAGCTCTAATTTCTTTCTATAAGCTATTGTTATACACGAAACGCATATACATCGTATGTGTAAGCTATCATATTTTAATAATCGAAGATGCTTTATACAAAAGTGGCCACTAATTAACCGACGAGGGATTGAATATTGAATAATACACACACGCATATATATATATATATAATTGTCAGTAAGGAGAGACATTGAATATTAAAGTAAGTTGCAGTACTTTAATAATTACAAGTGGAAGAAGCGTAAAACTAACTAACAATTTGGTCTATTATGATTTTTTTTTAATTTAATTTATGAACCTCGGAAGTCATTTTTTTTATTATATTTTCAATCATTTAATTTAGGACGAAACTACCCCGGCTTTAAATAGAACTATCCTATCTTTATAGAAAAGAAGGAACTTCCGTCTATATATCTAAAAATAATTTTTTTTACTACACCCGATCTCAAAATTAAAGTTTTTGATAAAATTTGTTGTAATTAATCTAATCATTGGTAGATTGTATACCGAATTTCATAGAAAAATTTATCCAATTACTCGTCATGGATAATCGTTATGTTTCTTAAAAAAAATTAAGAGCGTTCTCTATAGAATAGGTTGTATATACATATATATATATATATATATATCAAGGGAAGTTCCCTTCATTGCGACTCTATATATATATATGAAAAATGTTAACATGTGCTCTAAGGATATATGTTAACGTACTATATTATTAACAGAAAGAATAATACACTGCATGATAATACGCGCCTTATTTAATTCATGTCAAAATTTAATTCTTTCTATTTATAGGGATTTAATATATGCCATTAGTGTACATGCTAACATGATATATATTATATATGAATTAGTATGAGATTTTGTTAGGAAAAAGTAATATTGCACGATAAAATTAGGAGAACCCTCCATTATCTATAGTTCGTCCCTGGGATTTGAACTCTCATGGGGTTAATATAATTAACCCCTTGACGGCAGCATGCATATTTGCTTCCCCGAGACCTCTCTGAAAATTTACGTGTCTTTTGAATCGGCTAGATCCCAAGAAATATTGTATTTTTAATTAAAAATTTATCAAACTCTAGTGAAGGACCATAAATAACAAACTTTTTCCATTATATTAGCTATGTCTTACAATGAATACAAATGTTATGGTGCTTTTCACTCTTGATGTATCCTAATGTATCCAATAACATATTAAAATGGGATAATGAAAAATATACGTACTTACTATAACAACTAAGAAATAGAACTCTTGTTAATCTCCTTTACATACTTAAAGAGTAAAAAGATACATGAAAAAAATTAGCATATATTAAAAGAGGAAGAGAATGCTAAATATATACATATATATAATTCCTTTGTTATCATAATTTAGTGAAGATATAAAGGAAAGGGGTTCTTGATCTTTGCACTAATCAACTTCTTCTGCATTACTTTGCCACAAAATATTAGTGAATGAAGGATATATTACATAAACATATATATATATATATATATACGTAAATTTTCAAGTGCAGATCGGTTCGTACGGACTGGGACTTTTTATGACTTTTTTCGTCGTAAAACAAACACACACACACACATATGTATATATATATGAGTCTATTTCTGGTACGAACCATCCATACAGACCGAACATTTTTATGACTTTTTTTGTCATAAAAACATTAGGAGGTTTTTTACGTCGAAAAAAGTCATAAAAGGCTCGATCCACACTAGAAAATTTCCGATATATATATTTATATATATTTATGTTGCTACTTGCTCTGGAAAGATAAAATTAGTGAGAGATGTATGGTGAAGGATCGAATTAAAACATATATTTTTAGAATGCAAAGAATCATATTGAACATACAAAAGAATGATAAATGACAACAAAGTAAACATACTACTAATGCAATAATATGCCAATTAATAAAAGCACTTCCTCCATATTACTACAATAAATAATATAGATTAGGTGGAAATAAGATTAAATAGTCAATTAAAATTTCAATATTCAACAAGTGGCTTACCTCTTGATTTAATATGCATGGTAAATGACAAAAGCATCATCTTAGCTTAAATATTGTGCCAACTTTTTCCTAATCATATATAGAAATGAGGAAAAAACAACCTTGTGGTTGTTGCACTTGAGGGCATGTGGGTGTATATAAATAAGGAAGAAACTTTTCACTTTTCTGCATTAATTCCAAAGACATACTTTTCTCAATTACTGCAAAACACTTCTCTATGGCTATTTCAATTGAAAAAGAACCAAATCAGGTAGTCCCTATTCTTTTATTTACTTTCTTTAAATTTCTCCGTTGGAAAAATGGTTTTGAATTAATTAAAATTTTGGTTTATTTTTTTGGTGGGTACTGCACTTCAGTTCAGGGGCGGAGCCATACAGAGACCATGGCCCCACCTGGACTGTTTTAAAAAATATACTTAGTTTGGAAGTTTATGCGAGGTAGTGTGAAAAGTTTGGGGTCACCCGGTGTAATAAAAGAAAAACATGTGAGTGAGGGATGAGGGGGTTTTGTGTGAGGTGCCATGTAAGTTTGGGGGTAGCATGCGTGATTATGGTTGAGGACCGGGGGTCCATTCTTTTTAATCTTATGCCCAAATTTAAAAAAAAAATAATTTAATATTAAGATTTAAGTGTTTTAATATTGATTGGCTTCTTAAATTGTTAATATATTTGTTTGTTATTATTATATTAATATTGATTTGTTTTTCAGATTGTTAAATATTAATATTAATGTTGATATTTGCTTTTAGGTGTTTATTAATATATTTTTTTGTTAGCTATTATTTATTAATGTTGATTTGTTTATTAAATTGTTTAATATTGATAATAAATTTTGTTATTGAGGTTGATTTACTTATTAGATTTTTATTTGATAAGTTAATATTGAAATTAATATATTTTTTTTTAGTTATTTTGGTTGATTCAATATTAACTTAGAAAATTCTTGAAAAAAAAAAATTGTTAGCCCCACCTGAAAAAAATTCCTGGCTCCACCACTGCTTCGGCTAAAGCGATACAATGCACAAATTTATTATACTACTCGAATAATACGACGTGAGATATTTATTTGTTCGAAACTATTAAAGTTGAATAAAAAATTCAAATTCAAATTTTGTAACCACCGGTAGTTATTACTTCCGGCAACAGCCAGTGTTTTGTAACCTCCGGTAACTATTGAAACATCATGTTCGTGGCCGCTCGCGGTGGCCGTGGCAGCAACTTTAGAAAATACAAAGGTGCTTCATTAGAGAGATGGGTATAGATGAGAGAGAGAGAGAGAGTTGCTTTCCTCAAAAAAAAAAAAAAAGGAAATTTTTCCAACCCAGTTATGTGTGTCCTGATTATGCATTTTTTTTTCTATTTTAATACGTAATTAAGAGCTTATCATCCTGGATGTCTCATGGATATTTGTTCAGTTGAGTGATATATAGCATAGAGAAAATAAGAATTAATATAAAGAAAAAGAAATTAATTCTAATTTTAAAACAATTACCAAGACATTTAGTAAGATACTAATTATTAATTAATTAATTGCATCAACAGGTACTTTTTGATGAAAGTTTGGGTTTGCGGAAAATAATATTAAATCGACCCAAGAAACTCAACAGCCTCAACCATGAGATGGTATGGTAAATCTATTTGTTTAAGTACTTATATATTTCTTATATACATAAAAAAAAATAAAAAATCTTTAAGACCGGTCCATACAAACTGGACTTTTAGCTGCAATTTTAGTAGCTAAAAAATCTCCCCAATAATTTAGAGACAAAAATCTAAGGCTAAAGATCCCAATCATATGAAAAATGTACTATCCTTAACAATATGTTATATTTATCAAAAGTGTATATGTACATGGCCATGATTTGGTCCTGTTCGTTCGTACGTGGACCGCACTTTTAAAATGATTTTTATTTCTAAAAACATCTCCTCAATATAGGAATGATTCGTACAAAATGCGAACTATACATACATATATATATATATCTTGGACTTAGAATTATGTGAAATGCCTACATTGTCTTAATTGCTCCCAAAAATGCCAAAAATAAACGATTGTCTTATTGATTAATTTGATTAATAAATTCATTTAGCATTAGAGGAGAGGTTGTCAGTTCATATCCTCTGCTTATATTTTATTTTCCACGCGGCTTCTATTTTTTTCCAAGTGTTTCTCTTTCATTTTTAATTTGTTTTCTAACGACCCTCCCTATCCCTTTCACCTTTTATGTATTTTTGATTAATTTTAAATAAAAAAAATTTAACAATGAAATATTTATTTATTTTATATTTCCAACAATTGACTTGACTTCGAAAATTATACCATACAAGTAAAATTTCAAGTTATATCGTTGTAGCAATGTACAATCGTGAAGGAAATACACGCCCTTTTATAATTGCTAGGATTATAAATCTCACATACAGAAATGAAATCCGCCAAAGCAATATATATAAGAATAGATGGATAATCTGAGATGGGTTACAACCCCACTTGTCCCAAAATTGAGAAAAATTTAGTATGCTATTCACGAAATCTAATGATTTTGCTCCCAGGTTTGCCAAATGCTAAAAAAGTTGGAGCTATATGAGAACGATCCAACAGTAAATCTTGTTATTTTAAAGGTGGGAAAATGGTTATATCAATTTATTTATTTTTTATTCAACATTTTTTTCTTTATTTTTTTTCGCAAATAAGTGTAGAAAAGTAGGTTCATATCTTTTCATTTTACAATATTTTTTTGGAACTAATTTTACAACTTATTTTATTGCTTAAAATCACCTATAACTATGCAGGCAAATGGAAAAGCTTTCTGTGCAGGTGGTGATGTTACAGCTTTTATTAGTTTTGTTACCGCAGGTAAAAACAATGACACTTGTGCTAGTTTGTCTTCTAGAATGTGTAAATTATTTTATTATTTATTAATAGAATACAAAAAATTGTTAAATTTATTTATTTACATAAGTGATAGTTAGAATTTATTTTCAATTGTTTATCTTTAATCTAACGGGTTATAGTGTCCTGATATATTAGTAATTTAAAGCATAATTATGATTGTTTATACATTCCAATAAATTAATTTTAAAATATTTTTAAGGATATCTAATTATAGTTGTTTCGAATTTGAATTTCTTTTGATACTAGTTAACTATTAGCTATCTATAAATAAATTACAAAGAATTTAATATATTGTCAGTTAATGATGTATAAATATTAAATATGAACAATATGAAAAATTATAAAATTATTAATATTTCATTTCTTAGTTTCCAAAATAGAATATTTAATTTATATCAAATTTTGATTTAAATTAGTTTATATGTCCGAAGGGGGAATATTAAATATGAGCAGTTGTAAAATCATGATTATTTAATTCTTAGTTTAAAACCTTTTTAAATTTACTAGTACAAAAAATATTTTCAGGAATTAGTTTTTATTATTAAAATATGTGTCAATGACTTCAAGAGTTATTATAATATAACATGTACCAATTAATTTTTTCAATTATTATCTAGATGGACTTCTTCTTTTGTTTCGAAAAAGAAATTAATAAAAATGCAATAGTCTCCCAAACAATTATTTATTGAACAAACTTATATTTATCTAGATTGAATTAGATTAATTAGGACAATTATTTTATTTTTTATTTTTATAAGATTAGCTTGTTTGACCCAATTTGAGAATAATAATTTTTCTTTTACTATGGTTATAATATTATAAATTATAACATGTCGATTTGGTCAGGGCATGATAAAAATCGAGTTCAAGGCAAATATGAGTTCCACAACCAAAGCCTGTCGCATGTTTGACTTGGGTTCAAGTTTGTATAAATTTTACCCGTTTTGACTAAACCCGGCCTAAATGTAATAATTTTTGGTGAAATACTCTTATAGTGTCTTATAACTACAATAAGATGTGCGTGAGCTAGGGTTGAGCAAGTTGAGTTTGGACTTATGTATATTGAAATGGAGTACGTTTGGGTTTATTAAAACAAAATTAGTTCCGGTTGAGTTGGTTTCTTTTTGATTAATTGCTTATATTGAATTTTGATTCTTTTAGATATGAGTTTTATAACAAAAACCCGATATAGGTTGAAGTCAGTGGTGCCATAGGCACATGCATGTCTAGGTAGCCTTAGCTAAATTCAGACAATTGTAATGTTTATTTTTATGTAAAAAAATTATTAGATTAAGCCGTTTGATCCATCCAATCTGATTTAAATATAATAATATTTCTTCAAATGCAATTATAATATCATACAATTACAACATGTCGGGTGAGTTGAGGCAGGATAGAAGGAGTTTGAACATATGCATATACTAAATGGTTAGGGTACACTCTTATTTTCAAAAAAAGACCTGCCTATTTATACGCTAACCATTTACATAGGTTTTGTTTTGAAAATATATATGACTCAAACTAATGGTTAGTAAATAGGTGTTTCGATGAATATATTTTAAATATATAATTTTTAATTAAAATCTATATTTTGTATTATAAGTTATTTCATTTCAAAAAAAAATTAATTTTTTTAGGAAAGAGAAATCTAATGTAGCAGTGTAAAGTGATGTTGTATTTTGCACAATCTTTTTACACAAAATTCAAATTTAATGGATGTCTTTTTTGTATTTTTGGAAAAAAAATTTATTTTATTAATAGATGTTTTTTCATTTTCTGTATTTAATATCTTATATATTAACTAAAATTTATGACTTATATGCTAGTTCATTTTTTGCGACAAAACACTCAAATTAGATAATTCACGAATTAAGTTTAAATTATCCAATTTGTAAATTGGAGGACAACATGTATGTATGATATTTTATACAAAATGTTATAGTACCAATAAAAAAAAAGATGGGTAAATGACACTTTTTTGCCCCCTAAAATATTGGTCAATTCTCACTTTGGTCCCTAAATTTACAAGATTCACATATAAAGCAAAACAATTTACAGTTTGTTTCACTTTAGTCCAATGGAATGTTTATTGTTTTAGAATAACATTTAGTTATGTTTTGTAACAATCTTTTGGGATACTTCCAAATCATTTATATGAGTTTTAGCGTATTTTTGTTGCCATTACAATAGCAATACAACAAAGCCAAGACAACATACATAAATTGTGAATTAACTAGATAAAAATTGTCTCATTAACCTTTTATATGTAAATATAGTTGTGTAACTTGTACTAAAAAGAAACTTTCTAAATAACATTGCGTATTCGCAATATATTTCCTTTTAAAAATGTTGTTTATTTCCCTTAATTTGCTTGAAGAAAGGTTAATGCATGTGTAGAGCACAAAATACATACATATTTATTTATGTATAGCTCACATAAATTTATGAATGAAATAGGGCATTGGAGATTTTG
This sequence comes from Lonicera japonica, assembly GCA_021464415.1. Taxonomy (NCBI): domain Eukaryota; kingdom Viridiplantae; phylum Streptophyta; class Magnoliopsida; order Dipsacales; family Caprifoliaceae; genus Lonicera; species Lonicera japonica. The sequence continues at coordinate 80,714 of JAKCWG010000773.1, forward strand.
GTGCAAATTTTTACAGGAAGCAACTCACTTTAGACTACTTACTTGGAACATATAAAAAACCAGTGGTGAGATACAATTTTTTGGCATTTATATTTTATACTTATTTTACTATATTACGTATTTCAAAACTTTAATTTCTTGTGACTCGATATATTTTGTAGGTTGCATTGATAAATGGCATTGTAATGGGAGGAGGTGCTGGAATATCTATGAATGCGAGATTTCGAATTGTTACTGAAAAAACTGTACGTATAACAACAAATTTTTCAATTAATGATGAGATTTTTCTGGCAAAAATGTGTTTTCGTCATAAAATATGCACATTTAATGACAAAATATTAGTGAAGAAATACTGACAAAAATTTGTATTTCGTCACCTAATGTTTTCATTTAGTGATAAAATTTAATTACAATTCATCACAATAGTGGCGATAGCTAAGAAATTGGCGACAAAACTCAAAATTTTGTCATTAGAGGGTATTTTCTTAATTTTGCTCAAAATTGTCATAATATAACTAAGAACCTTTATATAATGACCAAAACTTTTATGATGAAAATAATATTTTTTCGCTCCGAAGACTTTTAACAACTTTGTAATGACGAAATCTTTGGTCACTTATGTGATTGCGACGAAATCCTTCATCACGTAAGTGATTGTGATGAAAAACTTAATTTTAGTGACAAAATATATTTGCCACAAAAAATTATTTTGATATATAACAGGCAACTGAATATTAAAAAATAAATCACCTCACCTATGTGATTTATTTCATAGACTAAATATCTATAAAACAATCATATTACTGCCGTCGATTGATATAACATATTGTTTCTTTTTTGAGAATTTGGCGAGTTGTTCATCGATTCTCATTTCTTAGACACTTTATAGTCATCGTTGATCCCTTCTAACAGTAAATTATTATTTAGCTAGACGGAATTTCAAGTACTAAGATTCATACAATATTTTCATGAAGTCGTAACTAAAGGTGCTTGGTTAAAACCCTAATGTTGATATCGATCAATCCATTCCTTTCGTAAATTATAGTTCGTATAGCACGCAACTGATCGAATAGCAAAAGATAATCACCTAAATGATTTATTTTTCACCCAATTATCTATAAAAAAAACTCCTCTAGTCGTCGTCGATCCCTTTTAACACAAAATTTTTATTTCATTAGACGAAAACATGGATGGCATTTGAAGTACAAAGATTAATACAATATTATCATGAACCTGTAATTAAAGGGTGCATGGTTACATTCACGGACAAATCCATTGGGTAGAGGGAAATCATTTCAAACAAAGTTAATTTGTTAATTGAATTATTTAGAGAACGTGGTGGTATTATGGTTTTTAGAAAAAAAATATCTTTGACCCATTGTGGGATTCGAACCCATAATCTCACGAGCACTATTGGACGCTTTTAGCATGCCTAGGCAATCGCAGTCACTCGAGAATTTCCCTATACATTTGAACTTCTTATGAACTACCTTGAAACAAAAAATTATGACTCAATTAATTGTAGAAACCCTATATCTAAATAGTAATTGTAAAATAATATGAAATAAAAGAACTGCACAAGTTTACTAGAATCTATTAAAGGTTTTTATTTTATAAACTTGTGTAGATATTTGCAATGCCAGAAGTATCAATCGGACTATTTCCAGATGTTGGGGCCTCGCATTTTTTATCACGACTTCCCGGCTTCCTTGGTAATAGGAGATAATTACAATTTTTGTCTTTGCTATAAATGCGATTAATCTAGCTAGCTTAATGTATATTCTTTTATCACGTATGATGTAACTTTATAAAACATTTTCTCAAACACATATGCAGGAGAATATCTAGGGTTGACGGGTGCGAGATTAGATGGGAAAGCGATGTTAGAATGTGGTCTTGCAACTAATTTTATCCTTTCAAAGGTAATTTAAATGTACCTGATGATAGGTTTCTTTGATTAACTTCTAAAAATGGGTAATTAGCAAAAATGACCGCTGAAGTTTGGCCAAAGTCTCTCGCTCGCCCCTAAAGTTTAATTTTTGGTTGAAGTATCCTTAAAATTTTTAATTTGTCCCTTGCTCGTCCAAAACTGGATGCCCCTTTAAAAACATGGACGAAAAATGCACGTGGTTGTCACATGACTCTACTTTAAGGGGCATTTTTGGTACTCTTGCTTTAGTGGACGAGGGAGAAAGTTTTCCGAAAAATAAGAGACCAAAGAACAGCGCCGACGAAGGAGAACATCAGTTTCTTCCCAATCGCCTTGATTCCTTTACCTAACTTAGATTTCTTTCCCGAACCTTCGACAAACGGCACCCGCGAAGGAGAACGCTTAAGTCTCTCTCTATGATCACTCGATCCACGGTGCTTGTGGAACTCTTGCGGTAGTCTCATCGCCATCGCCATCGCCATCACCTTCTTCTTCTTTGCTTCTTCTCCTCTCCCTTTACCTAAAATTACCATCTACCAAAATACAAATATTTTTGATAATTACCGCAAATTAATCACTCGTTCCATTTTTCTTTGCTTTCCTCCTTGTTATGTTGATGCAAATTAACATTAAACTTCTTTTTCTGCGAACAATTTGTCAATTTCTTTCATCAAAATCTAAAATTCTTATTCAAAAATCAAAGGGAAATATATTAATTGACTGTTGACTAATCGTCGGGGAGATAGTGGAAGGTGGTGCGGTGGTTTTTCTGGTTGTGTTTTTCGACGGAGAAAGATAAATCAACATCGGCAATGTGAGAATCCATCCATCAGTTGAATACAAAATGTTTCAATCAATTCTCAAATAGAAGATCTGGACGTCGGCGAACCGACTTCTCGCCGAAACAGAGTAAGGCTAACTCTTCGTTGATTTATGGAAAACATCACTCTAGTGTTGAAGCCGTCGATGAAGAACAAGCTAAAATAGAGTACAACCTCTATTGTTCTCTCTTTTATTCCTCACAAGCTCTTCTTCAAGCTTTAATTTTCTCTCTTTTCTTCTATCCTCTTTGTCCCACTAAAGCAAGTCATTGAATGTACAATTACATAATATCGAGATTTAGTGGTTTTCCTCAATCTTGAAGTGAAATCAAAGATGCATGGTTAATTAGTTAATGCTTATTATCACATGTATACATACAATACATAGTATTAAAACTTGTTTTCAACTTTTCTAGGATATTGCTTCACTCGAAAATGCACTTGATATGACGGCTTCATCTAATGTCTTCAACATATCTATGATATGCAAGATTATCAATAAATTTTCACAGGAAATAGACTTGACACAAGATAGCATCACTTCAAGGTAAAAAGTTTACATTGTTTCCTTCATGTAAAATAGGTAATTGATCTTTTATGTCCTTAACGTTTACTTATTTTCTTACTTTGGTCCGTAAAATTTCATTTGTCTAACTTTTGACCTAAAAGTTTGAGTCGAGTTCTACTTTCATCCAAATTTGAATGCCCGAACCTTGTTTTAGATGAAAATGAAACGTAGTTCAAACTTTGAGATCACTGAGACAACTAAAATATTAGGTCCAAAGTGAGAAAACGGATAAACTGTAATGGTAAAAAAAGAGTCAATTACCCATGTTAAAATGATGATATGCATACTGGAATATACGGTTGGTATTGTTTCCTTCTTCATTGTAAATCAGTAATTGATCTTTTACACCCTTAAAATTTACTCATTTTCTTAACTTGGTCCCTGATATTTCATTTGTCACTTTAGACCTCAAAATTTGAGTTGATCTCTACTTTCATCCAAAATTGGATGCCTTGATCTTTTTTTGAATGGAACTGAGACATAGTTCAAACTTTGAGGACATTGGGGCAACTAAATATCAGGTTCAAAGTGACAAATTGATAAGCTTTAACAGTGAAAAAAGTCAATTAACCATGTTAAATTGATGATAAGCATATAGTAATATACATATGCTATGTATTTTACTAACTTGGAGGTGTATTGATTGTAGATTGGAGATTATCAACAAATGCTTTTCTAGAAAAACTGTTGAAGAAATATTATCATCACTGGTATGTTTTCGTTTATGCAAATAAAATTTATTTTCTAGACAAAAACTTTTGAGATCTATTAAATAATTATATTTTCAATCTTATATTGTGTACGTAGTAATATAATAAAACTCATTGAATATGACTGATGTAAGATGTATGATTATTTTTCAAATTTTCTATTGTTACGAAGAAAAAATGACAAGACTAATATAAAATTTGAATGCATCTCAAAATAAGGGGAACAAATTGATTTTGTGTGAAAAGTTAAAAAATAAGTTATGTGACATGGAGAGATGCTCTCTATTTTTTATGAATAAATGTCATTCATCCTTCTTTATTTCTTGTGTAAAAGCTTTCTTTTTCGGGAAATTTTTTTCGATGGAAAAAAGCAAAAAAGTAAGACAATATCTCACTACACCCCTCAACTTATTTTCCAACTTCTTACCTAAATTAATAATTTTCCCTATCATTATCTATCTTGTTATCAAACAGAGGCTTAGTCTTTGATTATAGAAAAATAAAAATAATTATATGATTGTTAAGATACTATAATTTGACATCAAATAAGATTTTTGCTAGTTATAATGTTGGATTTCAAAACAAAGCTTTCTTAAATTCAAATGCAATATTCACTTGGAACGCGCACAAATCCCAATATACTTTTCTCATTTTGTGTTATCTTAGGAGGGAGTTATTGCTAATAGAGAAGACAAGTGGATCCTCGACGCGATAAACTCGATGAAGATAGCTTCTCCGACAAGCCTAAAAGTGTTTTTACATTCGGTAGGTCAACATTAATCTAGGGACTAAGTTTGGAATGCTAATTTTGTCAAACTTAGATACAATTTAGTTTGTTGAAATTAACTCATTGATTTTGTGTTTTTTTTGTGAGTAGATTAGGGATGGAAGGGATCAAAAACTTGATCAATGTCTCATTCGTGAATTTAACATCCTCTCTCACATTATGAGGCGAACAATTAGTGATGATTTCTTCGAGGTTTGTTTGAACGTTCTTTTCATCGCTCGTTTGGTTTATAAGTGTCAAAGTCACAACCTCTAAAGTGATAAAAGTCACTTTTATAGGTAAATTTATGCAATTTGGACCCTTAATGCTAAACTGAACAACTCGGATTAGCTTAAATTCAGTAGAGTTGTTGCTAAAGCTATACACTTTTTCTAGCGAGGAATGAAATGTTCAATTTACCATTAACGACCCATATTGCATAACTTTACAACTTAAGTGATTTTCATAACTTTAGAGGAGCTAGATCCAAAATTGAATTATTATTTTTTATCAATTGAACAAAGTTTTCTTATTTTCTAATCAATATATTGAAAATTTTGCATGCAGGGTTCCAGAGCCATGTTAATTGATAAAGATAAGAATCCACATGTATGTTTCATTAATATTTCTTATGGAGTTTAAGATTTTGGTTGGCAAAATTTTTAATTACTTTTGAGAAAAATGTGTTTTCAGCATTTACAAATTCATACTTACTATACGTGGAATAATTTTTTTATTCTTTTTTCTAATAGTGGGTGCCTTCGAAACTAGAGCTAGTGAACGAAGAAATGGTGCACAAATTTTTCTCCAATTTTGAGGATGAAGAGTGGGAGTCATTAAAACTTCCTATAAGATCCCAACTATCCTACACTATGTTATCAAGGCTATAAGTAGTCCATTAGTACAGGGTGATTAAAAGAAGTACACCCATTGAGGGTATATTTCAAACTTATCATAGTGGCAAACTCAATTCATGTACAATGTATATGAAGTAATTTGGGAATCATATGCAATAAATGTTAGTGATGAAAATTTATTTTCATCATAGAATTAATTTACACCTTTAGCGACAAAGTATTTGCAATGAAATGCAATTATATTTCGTCAATGAATTTACTCTTTGTAGAAAAGAATTTGTGTTTCATCACAAAATGTACTTGATTAGTAAGGATATGCATAATTCAGTTTTTGATTGGATTCTACAAATCTTGTGAAGTAGATTTCAAAAATTGATCAAACACTAGATTGATTTAATTTCACTTTGGTGAAACCAATGTAAAATCAATCCAATCCAAACTCACTTAAAAAGGATAAAAAAAAAAAAAATTCATTCAAAGGGAAATACTCCCTAAATTTTATCAATCAAATGATCAAAGTCTTCATCTAATATTGGGCCCCTATTGTCCATTCTACAAAATACCTTTCAACATCATAGGGATATCATTCTAGTAGTACATAGTTCTCTTACTCTCTCTACTATATACACAGCCTGATTATAACAAATATGCTCCCATATTGTTTTCTTTGAAAGTATGGAAAGTTGTAAAATCGGGTAATTAGCAATCTTCGCCACTAAAGTTTACCAATTGTCACACGGTCGTCTTTCAATTTTTTATCCGGCAAAGGAAAATTCAAAGTTTGCTCCACGACCCACACTTATCGAAAAATGGATGTCCTGTTAAAAGTCTTGATATAATGAACACATGCAAGGCATGTGCAGGGATATTTTTGACATTACATATCAAATACACAATTAAACCAAGTCACTCTTAATAAATTGTTCCCCAAACCAAGCTGATCCACTCCCTTTCCCTTCCCATCCCCCACCCTCCTCTCCAAATCCACCAACACCCCTCATCCTTTCATTATAAGCCCTAAATTCGCGATCCTTTTAATTCCTTAACCAAACATTATAAAATTCTCAATCAATTCCTTCTCTACACTAACAAACCCCTCAATTTCTCTTCATAATCCTCTAATCTTCTCAACTAACAAACCAATTGGAATAAGTCACTGAAACCAATTACGAGCAAATTGTGTGTGACAGTTAGATAGATAGACATATAGATATTTTTAAGTCACTGAAACCAATTACGAGCACTTGTCCTTTCTATACATAATTTTAACGAGACATTCACTTTTCGATGACTGTGGGACACAAAGCAAATTTTGATCAATGAGTGTGGGTCGCAAAGCAAATTTTGAAGTTGCCTCTGCCCAAAAAAATTTAAAGGACACAATTAGTTAAGTTCGTTAAAAATTTAGTTAATTTTTTGGCCATTTTGAAAGCAAGTTTACTTAAAACCATACGATTGGTTTTAGAAAATAATTATGGATTCATGTTCTCAAAATTTTAGGCGAGTTTTAATTTCATCAAAAATTGGAATTTCATAATGATAATTAATGGTTCGTTCAATTTTGAATCTACTCAGTACGTTGGGCTAAAATATTGAGCTCCGAAATGTGACAAATGAAATATTAAAGACCATGGTAAGGATACATATAAATTTTAGGGGGCTAAAAGGTTAATTACACGTACTTTTAAAATATTATTTTTCATGGGGGGAAAATTCCATAATTAGGTATTTTCTAAATAAGTTTTACAAGTGATATATAAATATTCTTAGGTCATTATGGAAAAATTCAGGCCAAGATTTTTATTAACTCCCTTAAGCTCAAGAAATTGTTACTTGTATTTTCTTTATTCTATGAACTAAAAATCTTAGATCTGTGGCTGGCAACAAATACGCTAAAATTGATATTTCATGCAAGACTAGCATAATAATCATGAATGTATTGAAATACTTGATCGAATTATTATTTTATTAGGAAACTAGGATTTCATCCCTTCTTTTGAAACATATTAGGGGTTAGGACAACCCCTTTTGTATTATTAGTATCACATCCCTCTTTTTAAATAGTTTCTTAAAATAGGGTTTGTGTCATTAACTCATAGATTTATGTGTTACATGAGAAGACGATTTTGCCCATGAGACAGTATAAGGAAACAATATTTGATTGAGAAATCAATCTATTTTTTTTTTGTTTTTTTAATTTTATTCAATTTTGGATATAATACGTAAATATACTAAAATCACGGAACATTACAAATTATGTGAAACTATGTTAGAAATTATTTATTAATCAATCACGCTACAGTTGCCAAATATTATCATTGTCACTTATTATTTTTAACTATATGAAGTAATAATTATTTTTTAACCATATATATAAATTAAGTTGTACCTGCTAATAATTTTTCATATAATTTATAATGTCACAGTTCGCTATAAAATCCGAATGTTTTGTAACTATTATACAAAATAATAATTTTGTATGTATGTAATATATTACTGTTTAATATTTATATATTTTGCAAAAGTGTATATGTTTAAAATATAGTTACATATTTATACATTTATAACTTAACTTTTATCTGTTCTAAACTCCACAATGTAAATTTTGAATGTTTAAAATACATTTTCCTTTTTTCACACAAGTGTTTATCTGTTAATTCTGTAAATAGTATTTGTGTACGTTTACAATAAATAATTCTTTCAATAATATAAATAAATATATATATATATATATGTAAATATGTTTAAAATGTATTTTCATTTTATTATGAAGTGAACTCTATCTGTTTTAAAATTCATTTGAATTTATACAGACATACAATATAATCTTTATCTGTTTACATTTTATGATGTAAATTTTATCTGTTTAAAATACGTATGTGTTTTTACATATTTTGTGTATATGTAAAAATGTAAATAGTATTTGTATCTGTTTATAAATATATAATTTTCAAATGATATATATATATAGATGTATATGTTTTTATATGTTTAAAATACATATGTATTTTAAACATTTGTGTATCTGTAAAACTTTAAATAGTATTTTTATCTGTTTACAATATATAAATTTTTGAATGATACATATGGATGTATATATTTTTATATATTTAAAATACATATGTATTTTTACACATTTGTGTATCTGTAAAAATGTGTAAAATAAAAATTACGTATGTATTTTTACATATTCTGTGCATATGTAAAAATGTAAATAGTATTTGTATCTGTTTACAAATATATAATTTTTCAAATGATATATATAATTAGATGTATATGTTTTTATATGTTTAAAATACATATGTATTTTATCACATTTGTGTATTTGTAATACTTTAAATAGTATTTTTAACTGTTTACAATATATAAATTTTTGAATGATACATATAGATGTATATATTTTTGTTTTATATATTTAAAATACATATGTATCTTTACACATTTGTGTATCTGTAAAACTGTAAATATTAGTTGGATCTGTTTACAATATATAATTTTGTCAATAATATATATATAGATGCATATGTTTTTAAAACATATTTTCAATATTTTATGATGTAAATTATATCCGATTAAAATACATTTGCATTTATCTACACTTGTAGTTTAGTTTTTAACTGTTTTAAAATCTAATCTTTCATCTGTTTACAAATATATAATTTTTCAAATGATATATATATATATAGATGTATATGTTTTTATATGTTTAAAATACATATGTATTTTATCACATTTGTGTATCTGTAATACTTTAAATAGTATTTTTATCTGTTTACAATATATAAATTTTTGAATGATACATATAGATGTATATATTTTTGTTTTATATATTTAAAATACATATGTATCTTTACACATTTGTGTATCTGTAAAACTGTAAATATTAGTTGGATCTGTTTACAATATATAATTTTTTCAATAATATATATATATATATATATGTATATGTTTTTAAAACATATTTTCAATATTTTATGATGTAAATTATATCTGATTAAAATACATTTGCATTTATCTACACTTGTAGTTTAGTTTTTAACTGTTTTAAAATCTAATCTTTCATCTGTTTACAATTTATAATTTTTTCAATAATATATATATACATATATTATTAGGTGTATGTTTTTAAAATATATTTTCGTCATTGTGTAAACTATATCTGTTTAAAATATACTTGCCTTAAAATATATATATATGTTATAAAAATTCATATGCATATGTACCCTTATTTATTAAAATTGTTACGTATCTGTAATATAGCAAGATCTTTTATATATATTTTTATTACATAATTGTGTCAATAAGGTGAATGTATCTGTTTGAATACATTTTTATTTTATTTTATTTTTACTAGTGACTGAATGACACTTATAACTTTACAAAATAATGCATGTATCTGTATATTGACATTGTCAGTATACAGTTGTTTAATGAGTGCGTCCGGTGATGATTCTGCGTACATACTTGTTTATAAAATTCAATCATTAAGTTCAAAAATTTAATTTTAATGACTATTTTGAATTTAAATATAATATGGTAGATTTCTGAACATTTATGGTCTTGTAGTTACCATATAATTTCGGTAGGTAGTCACATGATGTACAAAATAAAGGGTAATTAATATGGGTAATAATTACTAATTAATTTCGGATTTATTATAAACGTATTATATTAGTTGTCGTTGAACGGAAGTGATATATGGTAGTGTCCGTAAATTACTGAGCATTTATAGCGATAATTGATCGTTTGAAACGTATATATATCAATGATGTGTACAATCAGTATTTGATGATTTATAAAGTTTAATATTTAAATTTGTTAATGATTCATAAACTATTTGATATATTCATAAATATCACTTATTAAAATTAAAATATCATAGGTATTTGATAAAATATTTTTTTTTATTATATTTAACAATCAAGTTATAGTTTCTAAAACTATTATGTATTATTATTTGTAAATATATCGCTTGTAACATTAAAGATACACCTAATATATGAATCAAACTCATACAACACAAAAAAGACAACCTTTTTGAATTTTGAAAAAGTTATCAAATTTAACCCGTTTTTCAAAATTCATCCGTAAAGACTTACGTTATATATACCACCGTCCTTTTGTCCTTAATATTATCGAAAAAACTACATCTGTTATATATTCACGTTTCGCATCATATACATCTGTTTGCGCCACAACATACCACTTAGTTGGAAACGTAAACCACTTTTTTTTTTGCAATCGAACAAAAAGGTGAATACAAATGTTGAAACAGATTGATGCGTCTTTTTTATTATTTTGATGGTGTTATGATATTCTAATATTAATATACAATATTTTTAAGTTTTGTAACTCAATATATGATGTATTTATACTCGTTATATTGTTTCAATATGCAGGACAATGGACTCATGGACTACTTCAGTTGCTAGATGTACGTTTAGGGAGTCCACCATTGCAATCTACGTAGATGAAAAATCGTCGTTCAAACAGCTAAGACACGAGATCAATTCGTTATTTCCTGGCGCAGAATTGGAGGCAACAATACTACTATATTATCTGAATGGAGGTACTAAATGCAACTTAAATTCGGATCGCGACATCCATATGATGTTTGTAAGCCAACGACTTGCAAATGCAGACTTTATCGACATCGAAGTTTCCGAACTACCTATTAAAAAGTTAACAACACGTCGCGTTGACAATGATATGGGTATGGAGCTTTGTGACCCTATAAGCAATGTCGATCGTGTATTAATGGGATACGAAGAGAACGAAAACAATGTATCTATGAAAGATGTGTGGAAGACATACATAACACAGGTTAAGCAGGTTTTCTATGGAGGAGCAAAGGAGTTTAGGCAACAATTGATCAAATATACGATTGCTGTTGGTTTTAAAATAAAGTTCATTAAAAATGACAAGTCCAGGGTTACCGCAGTGTGCGCTAAACGTGTTACGTGCGGGTGCCCATGGCGTATACATGCTTCTATCTGCAAACTGAACGGCAATTTCTACGTGAGGACGTTCAATAATGTGCACAAATGTGGTGGTAATATCACGGCCAGTAGGAGTGCAATGGTAACATCTAGAGTGGTTTCATTAATCATGACAAACATGATTCGTGAAAACCCATTGTACAGTCCTACTGATATTATACGTGATTTAAAATCCAACTTTGGTCTCGACGTGCCATATTGGAATGCATGGTACGGTCGGGAATTGGCAAGAAAGGGACTTCACGGCGACGATGACGAGTCATACCAACAGCTCGTTGTGTACCTGTTTTCAGTTATTAACACCAATCCAGGATCGCACTGCAGGATAGAGTTCGATAAGGAGACAACTCGATTTACTAGGTGTTTTGTATCATTTGGTGCATGCATAAGCGGGTTTAAATATTGTCGGCCATATCTTTGTTTGGACGGGACACACTTGAAGAGTAAACACAAAGGTACACTACTAGCCGCAACAGCAAAGAATGGTGACCAAGGTGATCGACAAATATATCTCGCGTATTTGTTAATTTTTGTTTCGATTACAAATTATTTAACAGTCATTATCAAACATTTATTAATTTTTTTGTGTATCAGGGCTATACCCGATCGCGTTTGCTATCGTCGACAATGAGAGCGATGAAAGTTGGGGTTGGTTTGCAGAACACTTACAGCAGATTCTTCAGGGTGATAGCAGGAAAATCACATTCATGTCAGACCGAAACAATGGTCTTATTAATGCGATCAGAGAATGGTTTCCCGGGCATCCGCATGCATTTTGTTACCATCATTTAAAGCACAATATTGAGGCTAAATACCCTGGTTCAAACAACAGGGAAACTCGTGATTCTGTTATTAAGCTATTTACCAGTTGTGCGTACACGTTTTCAAAGAAACGTTTTCACAAGAAGCTAGACGAGCTTAAAAAGGAAGGCGGTGATGTAATAAAATCCTTTTTAAGTGGTCTACCATTTGAGAACTGGGCAAATTCATACTTTCCGGGAGAACGTTACGGTGAAATGTGCTCGAACATTGTTGAGTCATTCAATTCAATGGTGCTTAAAGAGAGGGCACTGCCTATTACACAGTTAGTTGATGGTATAAGATCCAGATTGATGCGTCTTATTGGCGAACGATCACACGAAGCAAGCAAGTGGAGCAATGTTCTTTGCCCTAGATATGAAAAGCTGTTGTCAAATCACGTTAAAGCAGGAGAAAATTGGATAGTTAATCGTTCAAATGAAGATGTATATGAAGTTCTTTCAAAATTCACTTGCACAGTCGACCTTGCGGCGCGATCGTGTAGCTGTAATAATTGGAAGTTTACTGGTTTCCCATGTGTGCACGCTGTGACTGTTATGAAGTTCATTGATGTTGAACCATATCAGTATGTTGACTACTACTTCAAGGCGGATACATTTAGGGAATGTTATTCGCACAGTATATTGCCCATTGTTCAAAACCCCGATGAAATGCCTGATGAGGACGAAGTTCCTTTATTACTTCCTCCGAACACTAAGAATCAACCCGGTAGGCCATGCACAAAGAGGTTCAAGTCAAGTGGGGAAACTGGAAAGATAAAATGTGGAAGATGCGGACAATTGGGTGGTCACAATAGACGTACCTGTTCTGAGAGAATATAGTTTATATTTAAAAAAGAGTCCTTATTAGTTACTTTCAAGTATAAATAAACCGACAATTCCTAGAATTATTTATTGTTTAGATTATAAGAATACAAAATGAAATGCTATTGTTTTATATTATACTATATTATGGAATATTGTTATTGAATTTATAATCAATTATATAGGACGGTGTACATGTTTTTCGATTGACGTCTGACAAATAACTCAGGTTATTAGGTGTTTGTATACTTTGGTGTATGGATAACATTGATTTTACAAGCACATTAAATTCATTGGTAGTGTATTTATATTATATACAAAATTTAGTATATGATATTATTACACACATTTTACCGAATATTGTTATTATTCTGGTAATATATTTTTCTATTTCACCAAAATAACAATTACACATTAGGAGTTCATAATAATATTGATAATTAACATGTATAACGAAAGGAGTAATAATTTCGTGCAACATACTAATTAATATTAACAATTTATAGTGTATCTATAATATGTGATTATATTATAAGCAATGTAATTTCAGTGTTATTCTACGTATAGTATACGAAAATAGGGAGTATTGTTATTGGAAGTCATAAAACAATTATATACGATTGTGTATCTGTTTTCGGTTTTTAACAACTATCTAGCGTCGCGCTTCAAAACAGTGTTCGACAAGGAAACAACTCAATCTACTGCGTGTTTTATATCGTTTGGTGCATGAATAATAGGTACATAATATGGTGATAATCGTTTATACTATAAGCAGAGTAGAGTCAGTGTTAGTGTTTTTATTTCATACGGTAATATGGAATATTGTTGGTGAATTTTATCAACAAGTATGTCCCATGATGTATATGGTCTAGTTAACAACTGATTCTACTATGTATATATTTTAGTTAACAACTGAATTTTTATAAACAAGTAGTGTATTTATATTATATACAAAATTTAGTACATGGTATTATCACACACATTTTACCGAATATTGTTATTATTCTGGTAATATATTTTTTCTATTTCACCAAAATAACAATTACACATTAGGAGTTCATAATAATATTGTTAATTAACATGTATAACGCAAGGAGTAATAATTTCGTGCAACATACTAATTAATATTAACAATTTATAGTGTATCTATAATATGTGATTATATTATAAGCAATTTAATTTCAGTGTTATTCTACGTATAGTATACGAAAATAGGGAGTATTGTTATTGGAAGTCATAAAACAATTATATACGATTGTGTATCTGTTTTCGGTTATTAACACATATATAGTGTCGCACTGTAAAACAGTGTTTGATAAGGAAACAACTCAATTTACTACGTGTTTTATATCGTTTGGTGCATGAATAACAGGCACATAATATGGTGATAATCGTTTATACTGTATGCTAATTATAGTCAGTGTTAGTGTTTTTATTTCACACGGTAATATGAAATATAGTTGGTGAATTCTATAAACAAGTATGTCCCATGATGTATATGTTTTAGTTAACAAACTGATTCTACTATGTGTTTCATCTCATGGGGAGTATATATAACAGGTACATGTCATGGTGAAAATCGTTTATATTATAGGCACCTTACATTCAGTGTTATTGTTTTTATATAATACGACAATATGGAATATTGTCGGTGTATCTGTTTTTTTCGTGTCATGTCCGACAAATAACTCGATTTATTAGGTGTTTGTACACTTTGGTCTATGGATAACATATATTTTATAAGCACATTAAATTCATTGTTAGTGTATTTATAATATATACAAAATTTAGTATATTGTATTATCACACACAGTTTACCGGATATTATATACAAAGTTTCCTAAAACAATTACATACGAATGTGTACCTGTTCTCATTTATTAACGACTTTACAGAGTCGCACTGCAGAACATAGTTCGTTAAGGAAACAACTCAATTTACTAAGTGTTTTATATCGGTTGGTGCACGAATAACAGTTACAGATGATGGTGGAAATTGTTTATATTATAAGTACATTAAATTATGTGGCAGTGTTTTCATTTCAAACGAAAATATGGAATATTGTTGGTGAATTTTATAAACAAGTATTTATCATAATGCAAACTATGTATCATTACATTATGAATTAGTTTCAATATATTATAGTTACATTATTCAATATGGATACATCTCTTGTTCAGGTAACTCACATTAATAATGAATTACATCTGAGTACTAGTAAAGACAAATCACATGTAATAATTTCTGTGTTATTGGATGTATAGTATACGAAAATATGTGATATTGTTATTGAATCTCAATACTGAATATTTCAAATAATCTTTAGTTGGATAACAAAAGTGCATATCTGAATACGGACTATTAAACACTGGTCAAAATATCATTAAATCAGTCGAAACTTATAACAAATTTTTCCATTTAACAAAACAGCCAAAAAGTAAATGATTTCAATATATAACATAAACCATAACTAAATTATTATATCTAATTTGGAATACGATTGGATCATATGTTTCCTATATATAAAAAACATGATATCATTGTTCATATAACATAAAATTCGTCCAATTCGTATCTCAAAAGGGCACACTTTCAAAAGCAACATCTGCTCACGATCCCCCGGGGTTTGTTCGGTATTCAGCAACTCCAACATGCATTCTGTGAACACCTCAGCCACCCTTACGCGCATGTCTCGTATTACACTGCTCCGCAAAGTACCATCCAACTCTCGCCCGGCAAATATCTCGGTCATGTAATACATTACAGCAACTGCGCAGTCAACACTGAAAAAAAAAAGTAATAAGATATAAAATATTCCGTAGTTAAGTAGGACTTGTAATTACACATCACGTACCTATCGTTAGATTGATGGGGACAGTCTGTTTTCGCTTCCAGTGGGTAATCCACATATGAACCAACCAACCACTCAATGGCACTACGTTCATTATCACTCAGAACCTGCTTGTGTTTTGATTTCCCATCGTCCTTTGTGCTGAAATGGTCCCGTGTACCTTCAACCAGCATGCGGGGCGCATCTTGCTTCATTTGTATTAGGAACCGCCTTATCTCCGAATGCTACGTATTAAGTTTAACAAACAGGTGTTATTGACAAAGTATATTGCATCATTTAATTTCAATACTGAAAGATATTCAATGTAGATTTTTGTTACCATTCGTGATGCATCTCTGTAACACTTATTATACTCATCCCCCTTCTTCCGAGGCTTCATAGGATTAACATGGTACCACACTCCCTTCGATTTATCCAGGTACATCATCGTGAAATGATACTTTTCATCATGGTGCAATGGGATGATCACATGAGTTGTAGTGTGGATGTTATCCAATATGGGATTAAGCAAGAACTTGTTGATCCCAATCTCACGTCCCAATAGCACATATTGCTGCATTTTACAACACGGATTGCCGAGTTAGCGTGCGAATATTAGTTAGTATTATAACAGATCGCTATAAGTAAGAAATTTTCACATATTCATTCATATAACAAAATACCCAAGCGAAAGTCGTCAGAATAGTTGCATTAACACCATGACCTCTTTCGACAGATACACCTGTTTTAAGGAGCTTTGCATATGTATCAATTACCTGCATCATTTATAAACTTATAATTAGCCAATGCAACAAACTATAGTTTGAACCTTCGATATTTTGATCTTGATTGTATAAGATAGCGAAGTTTACATTGCTTGATAGGGATTTGTTGTCAAGTAAATCCACCATGTCCTTAACAGATAGGAACACGATGTCAAGCAAAATTAGCTCGTACCTACACAATACGGTATATGTGTTAAACAAAATAATAATTGTATAATAATGTATTATCAATAATATGCAATGCTTTCATATAAGTAAATATGGAGCTTATACATACCCTGGTGATTTGTCAGTCAATATATTCTGTAGCTTCATCTTTGTTCCATCATCGAGGTGCTTTGCAATTGATGTTTTATTGATATTAAACTGCTTTCGAGGTTTCACTGTCCTAGCTACATCCAAGCCATCGTCAATTTCATCAATATCAACAGGATTAAGTTTGTTTCCGTCAACTGGCCGGTCCTGTTTTGTGTAATAGACGAAACAGACCTCCGAGTCCTTCTAGTATGATGCTCATTAAGTGATGCGTAATCCGCCACGCCTATATCCTTGCGTTTTTTATCATTGCCCTCCCTAAGCTCGTCCTGTTTTGCAACCCTACCCCTTGCTCCTCTCTCCACGACACCCCGGGCTATTGAACCTTGTTCTGGTTCCAATTTTGGAATGGGTACACTTGGTTCGTTTTCCTTCATCTCGGATTGAAATGTGCGGTTTATTATCGTAAGTTCGTCATTCACGGACTGTATCTGTACCAATTCATCCATGAGCTTCCTACTAAAGTTAGACAAATCACTGAAGTCTTTCTTCTTCCGATCAAGGACTGAACGCACGTGATCTGCTTCACCTTTTGCGTTGTCCATTCCCCTCCTCCACCTCTCAGCTTCTTCTTCGAGCCTGTTGTTGTTTTCAATCAAAACTTGGATTTCCTGGTCCTTTTGTGTCATCATGTCGTAGTTCGTGTGTTGTAGGACCTCGATGGCAACTTTCAGCTTTTCGTTGTCAACCTCTAGCTCAAGTACCCTTTCATCTGTTTCAACCCCCGAGCTGGAACTTGCCATGTTATGTTTTTTGGATGACATTTGTGTTACATGTATATCAAACGAGGGCATGCCACTGTTTTCAAGAGGATCCGACTCTGTTTTTCCCATGCTTCTTGTCTTGATAATGCTGTGGACAGTGTCCGCAACATCAACCGCCGAGCACCTCTTTTCAAGCTCAGAAGCATTTGCACGAGACTCATCAAGCAAGCAAAGAAGCATTCCAACACGCGTCTCGCTCCTCTCTAGATGCCCCTCGTTATTCTTCAATCGTACTGCCATCTCATTTGCAGTATCTTCCAGTGTGATGCACCTGTTTTTAAGATCGTTTATCTCAGAGTCCTTGCGTTTTATTTCCTCAATTGACTTCATATAATTCTCAGTTAACTGCTCATGTGCAACCATCAATTTTTTCAATTCGGTCGCAGCATTGTCAGTTGCACCAATCCTTAACTGGTCTATGATTTCACGAATGACTGCCAACCTTGGTGGGATGGATGGCACAAACACATGACACCCTGCACGGTGGTACGACGACCTGAAATTCAATTTTGAAGGATCTGCAGCCTCGTGTTGTAGACCAGATGTGTCATCCCTCATCTGATTGATGTCTGCATTGCCAGAGGTATCTTTTGGTAGATTGGTTGTTTTGGAAGGAGCAGATTTGCTATACTGCTCTGATGTACTCTCCTTTACTGTCTGCGGTGCATACTGATGAGATGTATCAACCTGAACCGAAGGTTCCACCACAGTTGCCTTTGAACGATCCACGTTATTCATCATTGGCTGTTTTTTAGCGGACTCTGATGCACCAACGCTGTATTTCGTGAAATCAACATCAAACAATCCCCCTGCAGGAATATCCTTGGCAGGTTTGTTAATCTTACTGCCCACGTTGTCCCGTCCCTCACAAACTTCCTTTTTTAAGATTGGATGATCCGCACCGCGTATGTCGATTCCCTTTCCTTTTATCTTGGTTACATCTGATATAACAGGCATAGACGTCACAGTCCTCGGAGCTCTTGATCGTTTTCTTAGTTCAATGTCCATTTCAGATGCGTCAGATCGTGAGCCAATTGTTTCAACATCAATCACATACTTGTCGATTACCTACATTAATACAATTATACACAAAGAAACTCCACATTAGTTGTTAGTTTAACGTATACACGTTTATATCAGTTACTTATTTGTTTGATGAATTATACCTTAACAGGTTGCATATCTGCTTGCGCGCCTGGAACGCCTTCTTTAGCTTTCGTATGTCCCACCGTACAAATAATGGTTTGTCTTCGTCTTCTGGCTCATCCGGCTCTATAAACGACGTAACTTCACAGAACCAATACTGAAGCACAGAAAGATTGTATTATATTTAATATACGGAAAAAATGCGAATAATAACTAGCACGATAACGCTTGTTCGTTAATTACCATCAACAAGGGAACACAGCCTGTCACCGTGGATGGTCTGCTCGCCTTAGCTATAATTGACTCCATTAGCCATTCATAGATAGCCAATGCCCAATTGTATTTGTTCATTTCATCAATGCTGGACATTAGCTTTGCAAGGAACCACGGAATAGATGTCCCAGTATTCGGGAAAAAAACAGAGTTACACAGTAGAATACACATTAATTGGGTAACCTTATCCACATCTGCAGCGTTAACCAACTTCAAACGGCTGACGATCTCGCGTTCTACTTGGGTTTTTTGGAGCTGTCCCCTGCTCAGACTACAAGTTTTTAGTAATCCCGCATCTACCTGTTGGTTTCCAGATATATCTATCCTCTCACCCGAACTCGGTACTCCAAAGATCTTGGTTACCCAGGTATGAGTCAATTTAACATGTTTTCCACCAAATACGAATGTACCGGTAGGAGCGTGATAGCACCGAATGATTCGGATGATGTCCAAATCAGACTTTCGATGTTTGGTAGTTGAAACAAGACCCTGATTGTACATATCAAACATCGCGTAAAAAGGTGTATTCATCATTGAGATAGCGTGCATATTATTAAGGCCGCCTGCTTTGAACAACTCCACTGAACGACCAAAGGATATCATGTTAGACCGGAACTGATCGGTCGTGACGATGGCAGCTTCTCCATCAATTTGTACCTATTTCAAAACAAGGGTAATTCTGGTTATTTAATGGGAATAATTTGAACATATAAATGATACAACTTGAATTAGTTTGTTTCCCTAACGTGAATGCATACCATTGTGGCAGTACGGCTGGTAACTTTGGTAACAGGTCTAGATCTCTTAGTACCCTTGGTATAATTCATTGTTTCCTCAATACGTTTTCCAGTGCGTTGGACGTTATCTACCACTACGGGTTCCACCTGTTTATCATATTGATATCTTAGTTCCGTACCCCCGAACAAATTAGATGTATTAATACATAAATGTTTACATATTCATAATCGGTCTTAAATTACCCTGCTTTTCGGAATACTCAAACGTGGACTTCTTCGTCTGTTTAGTAATTCCTGTTGCATCTCCTGTATCGTGCAATATAAATGAAGACTGAATATAAATATTCGATGTGATACAAGATAGCAGTTTTAATAGATTAATATTTAAAGACGTAAACTAAGAATAAACATGGATCGCTAAATTAAACATAATATACTAATTAGCATATAAAAATATCTGGTAATTAAATTTTTTAATCGAATAATATATCTACTACAGTAAATTTAGGATATCGAATGTAACGGTAAAGATAAGATATTTCATAATCAAACAGGTACATACACATTCGCATTTAACGTCATTAGCAAAAATACAGTATTCATTTTTTACTGTTCAACCAGTCATCAAATTGAATAAAATAACATCATCATCATACATTTTTCATGTGAACCTATTCAAAACATGTAATCGGTTAACGATCAATATATAAGCGGAGCGGTAAACAGATGCAAAGATGCAATTGAGTTATATCTGTTGTAGGTATAGTGCACAGTCGATTTGCCTCTAATCCTAATCAATACATGCAACAGCACATTTTCATATAATTAAATAGTATACAGATACCGCAAGATCATTTCTGAAATATTAGCGAGTAAATCATCCACGTGGACATAGAATGCTTTGAAATGGACAATCATGAAATATATACGGCCTAATACGTTGACTATAATCTTAAATCGTTATATATAATAAATAGGTGAAAAATCGTTGTACATAGCAACAAATGAGTTTTTAGCA
Organism: Lonicera japonica; assembly: GCA_021464415.1. Classification (NCBI taxonomy): domain Eukaryota; kingdom Viridiplantae; phylum Streptophyta; class Magnoliopsida; order Dipsacales; family Caprifoliaceae; genus Lonicera; species Lonicera japonica. Next base: position 101,855 of record JAKCWG010000773.1, read on the forward strand.
TAGGATACTTATTTGTGACTCATTATAATCATTTTACGAACGGTGTTATACACATTCAGCTTTCACTAAAAGTATTAAACTTCGTTCATTGCATATACTCACATGATACGTATCTGTATTGCATTTATCGTTTGATGCATTTGGTAACATATAAATAACAACATATCCCCAAAAATTAGGGCTTCTAACGGGGGCGCACATATGAAAACAACGGTTAATGTATTTTAACTTCAATACGTAGTTCGAAAGGATGATACTGTACCTGTTGTCTATCGTTGTCCATTATCGCCGGAGTGGTTTACCCTTGTCGATTTTCTTACACTGAGCTTGTACAACGTTTATCAAGATTCTATATTTATATTGTAGCAATCACGGAGTAAATGAGTAAGAAATCAGTCTGTGATTTCAATCCGACGGAATATATGATACCGTATCTGTTTTTAGCGCTAATTTGCAGCAAGATTTCAGTCGTCCCGCTGTTTTTGATATATTAGCTATTGTTTATCTGTGTATTTTGGATTCCCGATATTAATGATATATCCTATATACATGTTTACGATTCAAATATCTGAATCCAATATTACGATTTTAGATAATTGTGGAAACAATATAATTTACAAAATTGAATCCGTACCGGGTTTATTCTAAGGCCCACTTTATCCGGGTGATGTATCCTTTTTAATTATTAATCCTCATGTTTATTATACACGTTTAGATTTGCATTTGTATTTTAAATATCCATAATTTTTTTCCATCTAAATATTTTTGACTCAAGACATTTGTAACACTATAAACTTAATTAATTTATTAATTTCACACCAAACATATAAAGTTTTAACATTAACAATGATAATCAATATATTGAACATTTACGTTAAATTCATTCAAAAAAAAATTTTGTAAATGCACCGAACTAACATTGGAGTAAATGTGTTATTTAGAAACATATTGTAGTTTGTTGAGCAAACATTATAAGATTACTAACGAACAACGTATTATACATTTAGAATATACAAAACATAAATTAGAAATGATTCGTAACAAGAAAAACAATATATGGGTTATAAGACAATCGTATTGATTTGACTACACAATATATTCATAAAGACATATACTGAATATGTATATGATTTTAGTGTTATGCAAGTAGTACATTGCACTGTATATCATGCAAAGAGGATATATTCGTTGTAATTGAATAGAAATCGGATATATTCGCATCAAAATTCAATAAATTAAGATACACTAACCGTTCAATATTAAATATATTTCTATACATATATATAATACCTCGATTGTATACATTAATACAAACGTTAACCTTTATGTACAGGATCTTAGAAGTATATTCCTCATCTCTATTACTGTTTAATTTACAGTAGCGTTCAATGCTTCCACGGATTTAAACACAGTAAAGTTATATCGATCTATTTTACATGTTTGTATTACGCGGTAACAAACACGATGGTGGTTCACAGATATATCCACATAAGGTATTTAAACATTAATTTAGGTAGATGGTATTTTTTTTAAAAAAAGTTATATTAGATAGTCGAATTACAACCATTAGAAGTACATGTACATTAACAATCTGGAATAATCGAATATAATATATATCATATCATACATTTTCATACCTGTCAATTAGAATTTTATTTTTATTTGATAAAGTTGTTTGTATGATAGATATACTATAATTAACGTATTGCAATAATAGAGTGTATTGCATAAACAGATATAAACCCAATAAGGTTATATTGATGCAAATTAAATAATTATTGGTTGACAACAACATATATTTTAGTTTCAACAAATCAATTTACTTTAAAGAATAAAAAAAAATTCATATGCATGTCAAAAATATATATACTTAATCCAATTATATATTTTCATGTACGAGTACAGTATTAATTGAATGTAGTAAATTTCTTATGGTATATTGTGAACCAATACATTATACAATCAATCAAATTGATATGTTGGTTTTGCACGAATGCACTTACAAATTTCACGTAATGTTAATTTTTCAAAATTTTCATGATGTAACATACACGAAGGCTTATTGATTATTGAATATTATAGATTTGATATAACAATGATTAAACCTATAATTTTTTCTTCAAATTTTCATGATGCAACATTCAACTGAATGTTAAATCCAGGTAATCGTCTTGGAATGGTTCCATGTTCGATAAAACATAGTAACGTTCAATTATATTCATCTATTTTATTTTCATCATCGCACAAGTCCATGTGAGATTACCAGAAACATACATGAATTTGTTTTGACATTAATTGTAACAATAGTTTTTAATTATAATGACATCGATACATAGATTTATCAAGATATTGAATATTGTTTATGGTTAATATAAAGTATTATTAAATATATTATCATTGTACATGTTTTTATGTTACAAGTAGATTACAACTTTCATGTAACATATCATTCGTACATTGAATTTTTTTTTTTTATATATATGGTAGCATGTTCATATAAATATTTTAAATAAATAATTGAATAAACTTTGTATGATTATAATAATTTTAATTATCAGTAATTTGAATATAAACAATTATATTATCACCAAATATTATAATTTGTTTATGAAATTCCAACTGCATACATTATAAGTTTAATGTTACACGTAGTTGTCAACTGATTATTATGAATATTAATTAAATCTTATATAATATGTTTTTAAATAACAGCGGTGTCTTAATATTTTCATATTAGTATAAGTACAACACTATAATATATACATTGCAAGTAAAGATATATGTTTATAAATATACGTATAAACAATTATCACAAAATATATGTAAATATATCTGTTAAATCATTTTTATGCACATGGATTAAATTTTTTAAGTACTCTCCAAATTATATTTAAATAACTAATTGTATAAATTTAATAGAATTGTACGAATAATTATGGATTGCAGCAATTAACTAAAATAATGATACTACTACAAAATACTTGTATGTTTTCTAAATTATGGGAAAATGAAATATGAACTCCCTCCAAAAATGAGCAACCTAATTATTAAAAACTCCCGCCAATAGTACTGTATATATATTAACATTCACAGCAAGATGCAACAAAGCAACAAAACCAAAGAACTTCACCAAACTGGAATAGTAAATGGCAATGGGTTTCGTTTGCTACTGCGGGTTTCAAACAGTTACTAGGACTTCGACAACACCCCAAAACCCAGGTCGTCGATTTCTCACATGTCACAAACCATCGGTTAGTTTAAATTTTTACAGATATTCCTATATTCAGTCAACATTCATGATATACAACTCACAAAATTTTTCTAAACAGAGCTCATCATGTGGATTTTTTCTATGGGAGGACGTCGCTATTTGGATTCATAACAGCCAACGTGTTGCAAGACGGGAGAAGTTTTTGTGGGTCGTATTGTTTATATGTTTTTACATTATATGGACGATGTCTACATATGAAAACCGAAAAAACCTGATATGTTTTATATATGTAATAAAATAAGTAACGTTTTTAATTATATCTGTTATATGCATAATATAATCAAAAGCCGGTTTATGTATTTGAATTTCTATTTATAAGTAAGTATACTTTGAAAACATCCAATCATATACAGTTAAAACATAATCGAGTTTCATTATATAGATTGTGTAATACAAGCAGATAATCACGCAAATTAAGACTCCCAATCGTAGATAAAATTCATTAATATAACCTTCCAAATTATAATTAATTACTAGTTATAAAAAACTGTTAACATGTCTGCAATATTACCAAATTTAACAAAATTATGATTCGTTCATAGCAAAAATCATAAAACCATCAAAAAAAAAAAAAAAAACATACCATCCAAAAAAAAAAACCATTGTTATCCATCATCGTTCAATCGCCAGGGTACGGATTGTCTGTTGAAGAGGAGTGGGCATATCGATCATCGTCATCTTCACTGTATTCTCGTCCAATCTCATTCACATCAAAGTCCGACCCAGAAGACGAAGAATCAGATGTAGTCAGATCCTCATTTTCCTCACGCTCTATATCTTCCATATCCTCGAGCCATGGCTGATCGTCGAATTGTTCACCATGACTGGACTCTTCACCTTCGTTGTCGTCATCTGAATCACCATTCTCGTTCTCCTCACCACCGTCTTCGTCATCTTCCTTTTCTCCCGTATAGTCTTCATCATCTGCTACCAGATCATTCGTTTTATCCAATGATGGTTCATTGGATGTATCATCTCGACACAGACTTTGGTTTTTGGGTTTATCTTCACCAACACCGGGATTCTTTAAGTTTGGGTCCGGTGATGATTCAGATGAATTCACCAACGTTCGTTGTCTTTTATTTGGTTCTAAAATTGCTGGTGAAGAGGTTGTACGCTTTAATATTCTATCTGGACTCTCCATTGGTACAACCGTTTGATACGAACAGTTACAAATGATATATCTGTTTTGGATAACCATATATCGTAACCGATGGCCGCATGTCCATAGGAAGAGACGCATATTCATTAATGCAAGTATCGGAATGCGAGGGGACGTGTCTGTTGATGATTCCGGTGTATAACACAATTCGATTTACAAGCATTCGAATATCTATTTTGCCGCGTTTCAAACAGGTACGTTACGGTTTCCAATACAAGTGATATTAATATATTAACTGTTATTTAGTATATAAGCAGCAATTGTTTTAGTCAATATCATATACAAATTTTTTTAAAATTTAAATTATATGCAACAACTTTTATAATACAAATATTATACACAACACTTAAAAAATCACCAAATATTAAATTTTATACAAATATTTTTTAAAAAAAATTATAGTATATTTTTTGATATTTTATAAGTATTATACGATGATTACATATTTTCAAATTATGATCAAATATCTGTCTATTTATTCATCGAAATTTAATAATTTCATATATTCAAATTATGTATAAATATCTGTATATGTATGCATCGAAATTTTCATATATCTGTTTTGACTCTAATCCAACAGGTACGAAATTTTCATGGTAGATCTTATTTGATAATTACATCTTTTCAAATTATGTATAAATATCTGTATGGGTATGCTTCGAAATTTACTTATATAGTGTGGATGAAAAATTACGCATGTTAAATAAAAAAATATAATTATAGTATGTTAACTGGAAAACTACACAATTATGGAAAGAATATTTACATATAGTTTCCTTATTAGTGACATAGGGGTAATATAGTCTATAAGAAATGTCCTAATTATTGCGATATAATTATTTAGGGCAAGAAGGACGTGTTACTAATATATAGATCTAACGTGTCCTTAAGCCTAATTAAGTATGATTACAGGGAGGTAAAACTAATTGCCCCATATTTTATACCGATGTATCAGAAAATTAATTGATCAGTATGTTAAATAAATCTTACACAATTATTAATGTCCTTCTTAACGCAACATTTAAGCTAGAAATTAATCATTCAAATTAGTACAAGTGATATATAAATATTCTTAGGTCAATGAATAATTTATTATTCATTGACTAACAACAAATAGGTGCAATGTTTCTCCTCGTACTAATTTACAATCAAACTTACAATATATGTTTCTCCTCATACTAATTTAGTTGTTTCATTAATATCTCTTTGAATTTATAGACCTATGTAGTACAAGCTCATGCACTATACTCGATAAAAAATGTAAATTATTCATAAACTAAAAAACGTTTTATTTAGTTGTTTAAATTATTAAACGAGTTTCCCTTTAGTTTAAAGGTTAAAGTAAAACTGAACCAATAATTTAGCAGTCATTAAGATAGTTTATTCTTCATAAAATTAGTACTGTGACAAAAAAGCCATTATTTTTAAAAAATTTATCATAAATATGTTAGTGTACATCCCAGCTAGTACCTTAAAAAAAAAAAAGGAAAAAATAATAATAAAAACATATTTTCGTCACATAATTAAATAGATTACGTCTCTTGCATTCATTCATTGTACCTTTTCATTCATGCACTGGTATTAAATAGATTACGTCTCTTGCACAACAGAAACATGCACCTATCCGCAGTTGGAAATAATGGACCACTACTCACTAGTAATGGACCACTACTAATGGGAAAAATATTTTTTATTGTTACTTAAATATGTTTTATAAGTAATAATATAATCAGTCTTACGATAATGTGGAAAAACTTAATCCCAAATTTCCAACTTTTTTTTATTTTTTTGCCTTACTTGTATTTTATGGCCTTCTGAACTCAAAATCCTTGATCCATCGCTGAGTAGGCTTCCAATGAAAAATTATGTAGACTTCCAACTCTTTTTTAAGTGACGGCGTGGTAGTTTGAAACTTGTGTGTGAGATTTGACTCATTTCCATTACATCATTATCCTTCTAGTTTTTTCAAAAGGGTCTATTTTGAGAAAGAAACAAATAAATTTTTTTATAAAATTTAGAAGAGATGATATATATAATTAGTGAATATTTTGTATAAAATTTTATTCAAATAATCAATTTATAGATGCCGAAAATTAACATACAAAAATAAACATATATACAAAATTCTAATTACACACACTTTTAATTTAAGAAAAAGATGTTGAATAATACACAAGAATATAAGTAGAAATATAACAATAAAAATAATTAAAACATATATAATGGGTTAATAATAATAACAATATCATGTATATAGCCTCATGCTTGTACCTCTCCTCGGAAAGCTCCATACCACTATACGCACATGGACTTGTCAGACAAGTTTTACACTTGTTTTGGACAACTTAAAAAAGTTTACTCATATACTTTAAAATTTACTTTTACGTGTAAGAATTAGTAGCGCACATGATGCATATTTAATATAGTAAGTTAAGTATTTATTTCTCACATCTTAGTATAAGTATTGTTTTTAATTTTAAAGCATGAAATGAAATTTTACAATTTCACATACATAACAAAAAGTCCTCCTCTCACTTTGAATATTACACAAATAATTAAGAATTCATGTGTAATGTATATCGTTAAAATATAATAAATACACATAATGAGATTTGGTCAAGTGGTTATAACGAACATTAAACTTTTAATGTTCAAGGTCATAGGTTAACATTGTCCTGAAAATAAAAAATAAAGGTCATAGATTAACATCTTTGTGTAATTACAACTTTTATAATTTTATGTGATTTCCCATACATACCAAAAGTCTTCCAAATGGTAGGTATACTGAATTAATAAAAAGAAAAATTTGTGGTAGATGCAATGTTTACATAGTCCCCCTAATTAATAATGTGTCCAAGTCATTTTTTTTTTCTTTTTCATCATTCTATCGAACTCCATTCATTTGATTAAATTTAAAAGGAGTTGCGTTAATGCGTGTTTTAAGATAGTCAAACATCGATTCAAGCACTGATACTTGTATATATATATATATATATATCTATTAATAAATTAGGTCAGTCCTAATATAGTAGGACTCTTTATATTTATATTCTCAACTGGTGGCTCAGATTTAATGTAAATGTTTGTCTTTTGATCCAACGTCTCAAAATTATTATGGCATGTTAGTAATATTGATTATAATGATGTGTTTAGTTTAATTTGCCAATAAATAAAATAGTGTTTCAAACCTACCAAAATTCTTAGTTTAACTTTATTTATTAAATTAAATATTTATTTATAAAATTAGATTGTTTATATATTTTCAACTCCCTATTGAAAATGCATTTTACACTAAGTCGATTATGTATATATCAAAAAAAATGTAAATTATCTTTACAAAAATCTTATCATATGAGAAATATAATTCAAATAAAATATTTATCCACAATTAAATATTTATTTATAAAATTAGATTATTTATATATTTTCAACTCCTTACTGAAATACATTTCACACTAAGTCAATTACGTATATATCAGAAAAAATATAAATTATCTTTACAAAATCTTATCATATGAGAAAATTAACAAATAAAATATTTATCTATAGTTAATTTAGTAAAATAAACCGGTTATTGTCGGTTAATACTTTATTATATGATTATATTTTAACATTATCCACCCCTTTAGTGAAATAAAAAATAAAACATCATATCATATAATTCAATAAAATTTGCGTTTCCCTTAATAATAATAATAATAATAATAATAATAATAATAATAATAATAATAATAATAAATCAATACTATTACATTAACAAGTCGGAGAATAATGTTGCACCTACAATTAGTCGAACTTCAACTTTAAGCATCCATGTTTTCTTTTTAAATATTTTTTGACGTAGTAATGGTAATTATTAAAATTAAATATGTGAACACATGCCTTTAATTAGGTTATGTTGAATATTTTTTAAATGTCTTTCATATTGTATGGTAATCTTATTATGGCATGTAGCCTATTGTATTATTTGTCAATATACAGTGGCGGAGCAATGAATTCAATCAAGGAGGAAAAATTTAAAGTGGACAAGAATATAAATTTAAAGCCATAAAATTTTAATTAAAACATAATAATATTAATACTACAAATTACTAACATTCTAAGGGATTTTTTATTTTGAAAGTATTATGAGATGTCTTCCTTCTCAATAGAAAACAAAAAGTTAGGGGTTTCGACCTAAATCACATAATATTATGCAACTAATCAACGAATTAAAAAGTAAACATAATATTATACAGTTAATCAATTATTCAAGAAATAGACCTAATATTATGTAATTGATCAATAAATGAACCTAACATTGAGCAATCACTATCAATTCTTCAATTAATCTAGCAAAGACGACCTAATATTATATGATTAGTCAATAATATAACTAATATTAGGCAATTAATCAAGAAATAAACCTAATATTAAAAAATACACCTAATATTAATAATGAACTACACCTAATAAATTTGTGGTTGTTGCACGTTTGGGAATATATATAAACAAGGACGAAACTTTTCACTTTTTTTGCATAATTCCAAACACATACTTTTCCTCACAATATTTTATAAAGCACTTATCTATGGCTATTTCATTAGAAAGGGAACCAAACCAGGTACTCCTCCATCTTTTATGTACTTTCGTTTATTTTTTCACAACACTTCCATTTTTAAGATTTAATTCGTGTTTATTTTTATCTATTAATACTGAATGAAAATTTATTCATAATAATTAGTATTTAATTTATTACATCTTAATGTTAAATTTTATTAAAATTCAAAATTCAACATTAAAATGCAAGTAAGGTGCTGAATGTTTATGTATGTTAAGTTTAGAAAAATTTAATCCATTGATGAGCATGTTCTTTTCTTTCATTGACAATTGATACATTAATATAATAAGACTAAACATATTCAGCTTTCAAAGTCAAATTAAATCAAATATATTTTTCACATCTCCCATTCACCATTACGTATTCAAAGTTCGGCAATCAGTGGTCGACCAACAGTCGAAGGCTAAAAAAATTTAACGGCTGGACGGCTACACTTAGTTAATTTGCACATACTAAGAATTCAAATGCGTTATTCATGATTTTTTTTTAAAAAATAAAATAAAAAAACTTGACTTTAACCCATATATATGATAGCATATATATAGGGTACGTAGTGCAACGGGGGTACTTTCCACCATATCTTACGGTGCACACCTCTTTACTTTAACGCATTTTTGTTGTATTTTAGGACAATTATCCTTGATATATTCTTCTACTGACCATATCAAGGATGTTTGGGTATAATATTCGATTGGCATTGTTGTTAGTTTGTGGCAAATAATAATGGTGTAACTTATTATTAATACACAAGCACACACCACATTAAATACTCACAAATTACCACAATACTCAAAAAATCAAAATAAATAATTATTTAAAAAAAAAACACCCTTAAATTAATTAGTTGGCTTTTATAACATCATAAAAATATAATTCAAATGTTAAATCAGCAACTTGAAGATGATAAATGTAAAATAAATTGATATTCACCATATATAGATTATGGTGAAAAGTACCCGATATCGAGCTACCGTATATCTCTATATAATAATGTTTGATTAATTGTACTAACAGGTGCTTTTTGAAGAGGTTTTTGGTGTGAGGAAAATAATATTAAATCGACCCAAGAAACTCAACAGCCTTAAGCATGAGATGGTATGCTTAAGTTGTTAATTTGTTTTCGGACTTGTATTTATTCCTTAACAATATGTTATCAAATGATTTCCTGCAATTCTTCCTTGAATGGGATAAGTCAAGAATTAAGTTACAAGTTTCGATCTATACGAAATGAACTGGTTTTCCTTTCTGTTATTTTTAGGGGGTTCTTATACAAATCCAAATAATAATCTTGAACAATTTATTTATCAAGTTTTTTTAAATTTTAATATATGTTGGATTTTCAAAAATTGTATTATATATCTACGTTGAGATGTTTATCCTAAATTTTGTCATATCGTTTATATGCATTTAGAGCATTTCTAGCCGTTGTGTAAAATTGTATGCACGTGTAAACTTTATGTGTTGATGCAACATATTTACATTTTTTAACAAAATTTAAAATATAAAAAAATATTTTTCGATGGTACTTTTTGCAAAATCTTGTGTAAAATTTTAAAACATCAACGGGCGTGTATTTTATGCATATATTTAAAATAGGTTTCCGCAAGTAGATTTCAAATTGATAACATATGTTGTATTAAGTCCAAAATCCAACCTTTTATTTGTCTCTTGGATGGCCAATAGCACGTGCATCGCACTAACGTGGCCTGAAGATAAATGTGACGTGTATTATTTTGTTTCGTCCAAAAAGCAATTGGTGGGTTGGATTTTGGACTAAGGTCATAATAAGATCAAACTTTATGTATGGAGCAGGCAGAAATTGAACTTCATTGATCAAACTAAAAATTTGGTCAAACTTTATGGGGTTAAACTGAAAAAACTTAAACTAAAATCAAGCCAAGAAAGATTCTTATGAATTTAGTATTTTATTGATGAAACTTAATAATTTAACTCACAGATTTGCCAAATGCTGAAGAAGTTGGAGCTGTATGAGAACCATCCTGCAGTGAATCTCATTATTTTAAAGGTAGAAAAATAGTTATAATAATTTATTTCTGTCTAACTCAGACCATAATGCAATGCATTTATTCAAGAAATCATTTTCAAAATAAAGAAAAAAGATCAAGTGGACTGAAATTTGTCATGTGAATTGAAAATGGTAAGATTTTGAAATGTGATTTTAAAATCGCATGATTTTCAATATATTTAGATATTCTTTTAGAAAAATTTTAAATTTTCATAAGTATTTTATAAAGTATCAAAATATAGCAATTTAATTAAGTTGAGTTTGAGTGAGATTTTGATTAATTTACCTGTTTTAATTAGATAGAAGAAGTCTTAATGACCAATAATAGATGCGAGATAGGATTTTAAAAAGAGATCGATCAAAATTCGAACTTTGTAATTCAACAACACATTCCCAAAATTCCAATTTTTTGAGCAGATTATGAATCCTGTAATTTATAGGACTTCAAAATTTAACGTAATTTTAAAATAGTAGACTTATCTAAAAAGAACAATCTTGAACTTGAACAGAATTATGAAATTTTGTAATTTATAGGATTTCAAAATTTATTGTAATTTTAAAATATTGACAAATCTCAAAATGACGCAAAAATACATATAGGCCAAATTTTTATATTGAACTCTTCCTCTGTAGTACACAAATTTTTATACTGTGTTAACAAGAAGTTAATAATATATATATATATAATTAAAATCGTGGATTCACCTTTCTCTATATAAGCTTGTTGATATAAAAATTGTGTATATGTCAAAACCTAGAAAGTAAATTCGATCAACGGGATAATCAGCAGCATGCGGACTTAATTTGGATTTGCCAAGTTGTTTTTATGAGAACAACGACCGATATTCACCGCGATAAAATAACATTTCAGTGATAAAATTAAGTTATATCTTCGATCACAAATCCCATTTGTGATAAAAGATTTTATCACGGATGTAGTCACCAAGTGTGCATCTCTAAAAGTCTTTGGTGACAAAAATAAAAATAAATTTATTTTCATCATAAAAGTTTTGTTCCTGCATCACTAAAATTTTGGCCACAAAATACCTTTCACTAACCAAAATTTGAGTTTGGTCACTAATTTCTTGGCTATCGCAATTTTTGTGACGAATTATAAATTTTGTCACCAAAAGCAAATTTTCACTAAACAAGTGTATTATGCGATGAATTCGCTACAAGAGTTATTTTACTAGAAAAGAAGCGTTCAATCAATAACTTTTAAATTTTAACGAAAAAAATGTAGCTCAAGGTAAACTAGTTAGATTTTGACAACTTTAAAGAAAAAACCAACTAAACACTCTAGCTTAATAACTTTACAAATAAAAACAAACACTAGTAATAGGAAAAACGAAAAATGGTTTTCTATTTTATTAGTGTAGGGGCGCAGTCTACTTGTGTACAATAAGATATTTATTACATCTTTAAATTATAAATCTATGTTAAAGATCACGACTTCAATTCTTCTTATAACGTTATTTTATACTAATTTAATAATTTTATGTGCATGCTAAAATTTTTTACTCGATCGCTTTATATACAGTATAATATATATATATATATATATATATCTCTGTGTGTGTATTTTATTGCTTAAAATCACCTGAACTATACAGGCAAATGGAAATGCATTTTGTGCTGGTGGTGATGTTAAAGCTGCCTTTAGTTTTATTACCGCAGGTAAAAACAATTAATGCATCTCTAATCTATGGACTGCTTTCTCGATCACAAATAATTTTCAACGATAAAAGACACTTATTGATGTTTGTTGAATCATTACAAAAATATATTATTATTTTGAAATATCGGCTATATAGTGATAAAAAAAATTTATTTTGTTATTTTTTATGGGTGATCACTAGGATTTACTAACAACTAGTACCCAGCGCCGTACAACTACAGTGAATGAAGGGTTGTATAGGGCACTAATTAATTATATCTTTTTAATAAAATTAAATATTGAACGGATATTTAAGATAAAAAAGTGTCTTTATTTTAAAATAAAAAATTAAAATTAATATCACTCCTTTAGATACAATTGTAGAAGGAGTCGCTCAAACTCATTTCTTCAAAACATTATTATTTATAGTTATTTAGGATAACATAAAATTTACAAGAATCTTTAGACTATATGAGCGTCAGGGTATTTTGTTGCTCTTGCCTGTTGCAATAGCCATAAAATTAGCTCAAAAAAATGGCCTTGTTAAACTTTCATTTTATTCATTTAAATTTTTTTTTTTGAGAGAAAGAAAAACCTTTCGAGTGACAAAAAACACATCCTTAATCGGACCATAACCATGAACATGTTTAGCGAGCAAATGAGTGGCTTGATTTCCTTCCAAGCAAAAAAGAACAAAAAAATAAAAATAAAATTAATCTGTAAATATAGTTGCGTAAGTTCTACTAAAGAATATCATTTTTAAATAAAAGTGCGTATTCGAAATATATTTGCTTTAAAAATGTTATTTATTTGACATTTCATGAATGACACAAAATACATACATGCTTATGTACAGCTCACATAAATTCATGAATGAAATAGGGCACTGGAGTTTTGGTGCAAGTTTTTACAGGAAACAACTTACATTAGACTACTTGCTTGGAACATATAAAAAGCCAATTGTGAGATACATTTCTTTAGACACTAATTATATTATATCTTTTAATTTGTTGTTATCTATATGTAGAATTTTTTTCATACGGATGAGTTCATACGGATTGGGACCTTTAGCGACAATTTTTCGTCGCTTAAAACATTTCCCCAAGTTTTAGCAACGGAAAACAGTTGCCAAAGGTCTAAGTTCGTCCAAACTTAGTTCCCCAATATAATGTATTAGTAACGGAAAACCGTTGCTAAAGGTACCAGTTCATATGAACTTGGTTCGTAATATACTCTATATTATATGTGTATCTTTTTAATTTATTTTAGTTTTTTTTTTAATTAATAAATTCTACTTGGGGTGCCTGTTCTTAATATATAAATTGTAGGTTGCACTCATAAATGGCATTGTAATGGGAGGAGGTGTTGGAATATCCATGCATGCGAGATTTCGAATTGTCACAGAAAAGACTGTATGTATTTACTTTTTTTTTTTTTTTTTTTTTTTATAATTAATCATCTTAATTTTATAATTTACTTATTAATAGGATATCTTGAATTAGAACTTGAGATCCGGTGTGCGAGTAAGAGTTTAATTTTATTCTAAGTGTATTATTCGGATAGAGAAAATTAAATTTACTAGTTAAAATCATGCTGCGCGCTGGTAACAGTTTGTTACCAGCTTAAACTTATATATATAATAATTAAGTATTTGTGATCATTTATTGATAAAGAAAATTTATGAATCGAATAATTTTAAAAGCCCTTTATTTAGACACTAATTGAAATGGCCTAAAATGTAAGACCTAGCTAAATATAACTTGTCAAGTAAGAGATTTCTATTGAATGCATATATAACTTATGTACCGTTTGGAATTAGAAATTTAACATCGGGAAATTAGATCCTCGCAAAATAATATAAAATAAATAGTTACTTAACCGATAGTCAATTGTTTAAGGGCTGGTTGATGCTCCGAACTTTGCTATAGTATGAGAGGGCAGTTTACTTATTCATGTGTTAGGCACATCGATGGCAGATGGACTTCACATCACTCAATATAATAAATCCATGTGTTTGCTCAAAATTACGGTACATGTGAGGGAGCGTTTTGGGATTATAAATCCCACATTGTAAAATTACCCACTCATCACGCAAAATGACAACACAAGATCCTCACTAAATTAATTTGTTTGCTCCAAACTCTAATTAAATAATCTCTTTATATAAACTTTCCAAACTTGTGCAGATATTTGCTATGCCAGAAGTATCAATTGGACTATTTCCAGATGTTGGGGCCTCTCATTTTTTATCAAGGCTCCCTTGTTTCCTTGGTAATTTTTGATAATTATTGTCCTTTGTCTCTGCTTCCATTTCGAATTATTTACTGTAACGCCACATAATTAGCAACAAAACATATATCCGATGTCAATATAAATATACTAACCCGCTACACACGCCAAAGACACTATCGACCACCTAAAAAATATCTTGAATATCAGCTACAAAATTATTTATCTCTTATACATTTTTAAGGGTGTCTAGATCGAAAACTAAATGGATTAATTTTTTGTTGAAACTTGGTAGAGATGATCTCTATGGTGAGTAGATTATCTCCACAAAATTTTATCAGAATATTCAATTTAGAAATTGGTAAGATGATGATCTAAAATTTGAATGGTAAAAAATGAACAAATGCATCAAATTTTTATTACACCCACTTTCAGTTTGACTTTCTTGATTAAATTTTTTGACATGATTCGCTCATTATAGAGATTATCTCTACCAAGTTTCATAAAGAAATTCATCTATTTAGCCCTCAAATTGGACCCCCTTGGACAGAATTGGACTGAAGGCGTAATGGAGATGAGCCAAGTCCATCTATTATATGCTAGCCCTGAGGCACACTCTACGCGTGTGCAATATATATATAAAAATAAGATGGTGTTTGGCTAAGTATAAATACACGTGCATTTCAAGTTTATGCTTTGAAGCTTGAATCCTTATTAAAGCATTATTTTCTAGTAACTTTCAGTGCGATAAGAGTATTTTTGTAATTTCACGACATCCCTAAAACTTTCTGCCATCACTAAATAGCAATGCACTTCTTTATTAAAATAAAATAAAAAATCTTTCGGTTTTATTTATTTAAAGCTTATGTATATTTTTGGATAGAACTTTTCCAATATTTGTTTTCTCCCTTTTTTGGCTAATCTCTAAAATGGGAAGTTTTCTTTTTAGATACTGAACCACATAATTTTTTAAAACATTATTCCCAACCATGTAGGAGAATATTTGGGGTTGACTGGTGCAAGATTAGATGGGAAAGCGATGCTGACATGTGGTCTCGCAACTCATTTCGTCCTTTCAAAGGTAATTATGGTCATCCAACAACATTTTATTATTATTATTATTATTAACTTCTTTTAATTTATAGACAATTAATTACTTTTATCATAGTAATTATTGTAATTGAAACATAATATACAAACATATATATGCATACAGTATTCTAGCAATATATATTAAACTCTGGCAATAGCAATTTCAACTTTTTGACAACATTGAATTTAAATTTAATTTTTTTATGTTGCAGGAGAATTAGTTGCTTCTTTTTCTCTTTTATTTTATGCTATAATATTGCACACACATTGCATCTAGTTTAGGGTCTAGTAAGAAATAAAGGGTCGGTATTTCTAGCTTTTAGATTTACATAGCTTGTTCATTACTCTTAAACATAGTGGCAAATTGTATTAATATATGCTAATTTGAACTTCGCTTGAAAAAATGTCTATTATGCTTCAATCTTGAAATCATATATGCATGCCTAATTTTTTTATTATCGTGTGTATTCATATGTACAAAGCGTATTTTTATCATTCGTCTTCAACTTTAATAGGATCTTGCTTCTCTGGAAAATGCAATCGATATTGCGGCTTCATCCAATGTCTTCAATATATCAACTATATTAGCAATTGTCAACAAATACTCGCAAAAAGGAATCTTAACGCAAGATAACATTCCTTCAAGGTAAAAAGTTGACATTGTTTTCTCCATTGTACATTGAAAATTTCCGTTTATGCAATGAATGGGGAACCGACAAATTTGACCCTGAAGTTTGGACTGTATTGTGGTTTTAATCTTGATGTATCAATTTTAGCAATAGCAACCCTAAAGTACTTTTTGTTACGTAATGTCAATCCACCGTCCACTTCCGTTTGAAAGTTCTTAACGGAGGCTTACATGATTGTTTGACATCCACTTCAATTCTATGTGTTTTACTAACGTTAACGTGCATTGATCATAGATTGGAGATTATCAACAAATGCTTTTCGAGAGAAACTGTTGAAGAAATATTATCATCATTGGTATGTTTTTATTTATTAACAAAAGACTATAAAATTTGTAGTCCGGAATAAAATTTATTGAGATCCATTGCATAATTATGTTTCAATCTTATATCATGTATTTAGTACCACAACCTCGCAAAATGTTATATATTCTTTAAAAGGATAAAAATCCATGTGAAGTAGTAGTATAATACAACTCATTAATATGAATCTTATAGGACTATTTTTCACTATTTCAAAAATATCTAATTTTATGACGAAAATTGATCATTATTGGCTGTTGAAATTTAGAAGATAATCTCCCCAATTTTTAAATTGAATCTTTTGATAAAATTGGTGGATATAATCTTCTCATCATGGAGATCATCTCTAACAAATTTCATTGAAAAATTCATTCATTTAGGTCCTTTCTTTACTTAAAGATATGATGGCTATCTTTAGAGCGATGCTATATAGGGGTTTGTTAAATTCAAATACAAACTTCTATTAAAAAAATCAAAAAAAATCCCAATTTTCTCATTTTGATCTGTCTCAGGAGGGAGTTATTTCTACTAAAGCGGAGAAGTGGATCCTTGATGCAATAAACTCAATGAAGACATCATCTCCCACAAGCCTAAAACTATTTTTACGATCGGTGTGATAACATTGCATCAGTTACTATATTGGAAATGCTAGTTTGTTAGATTCAATTCAACACTAGTCGAAACTAATTCATTGATGTTGTGTTTTATTTGGTGAGTAGATCAGGGACGGTCGAGCTCAGAAACTTGATCAATGTCTCATACGTGAATTTAACATCCTCTGTCAAATGATGCGAAGAACAATTAGTGAAGATTTCTTCGAGGTTTGATTGAAACGCTAATAACTTTCCTTTCTAGCTCATTTGGTTTTAGTTTTTACCAAGTACACAATTTATAAACTAGTAAATTTATATATAGAACCTCATAGTAAATGTCAAAAGAGTTTGAATGACAAACCTAAAGCTTGAACTTTATACAGGAGATTACAAATTTTACATTGCAATAAAATACATGTAGTTGACTAATCTGTTTTTTCCATTGAACTAATTTTTTTAATTTTCTAATCAATATAGTGACATTTCTCCATGCAGGGTTGTAGGGCCATGCTAATTGATAAAGACAAGACTCCTCATGTATGTTTGATAAGTATTTCTCATCAATTACGTAGTTTGGGATTTTGTTGGAGGAATTGTTAATTTTTGAAACGTGTTTTGGGCAATATTTTTAAATTAATACCTATTCATATTAGATAATTTGTTGTCTTTTTATTTCAGTGGGTGCCTTCGAAACTAGAACTAGTGAATGAAGAAATGGTGTACAAATTTTTTTCCAATATTGAAGATGAAGAGTGGGAGCCATTAAAACTTCCTTCAAGATCCAACCTATCCTACACTATGTTATCAAGTAGACTCTAAGTTAATTGCCATTAAGGGTGATAAAAATTCTTTGTGCAATTAATTACTCTAATTATGAAATATGGAGACATTAGCTAATATCCATATATATATATATATATATTGTTCCTTAATAATATTTATTATGATGTAAACAGTTATATATTCCCATATATAGTTAGTTAACTGATGTACTCATATGACTACCGGGTCAGCTGATTCAGGCTGAAGGCTTAGTTGATGATTTGGCTATTCATTTGGCTATGGCTTACTGCTTTGACTACTGATTGGGTTGCAATCCCAATTTCTCGGATTACTACTCTAGGCAGTGGACTCTTCCGTAACTTAGGATAGATCAAATGCAATAGGAGAGGTCTCTGTATTACATATATTCTCTTCCAACTAAGTTTTCTTCTTTTGTACCGTAGAAGAGGAGATGGCTAAGGCTTTTGAGCCTAGCCAAAGTGTTGGTAAATTCCATTTGTCCTGGGGAATCCGTAGACGAGATTGGGTATTCTTTGTTTTGAATTGTTCACTGAACTGGCTGGAAACCTATCCCAAATTTACATTGGTTGGTTGTGAGGAGAAAAGGATTAGTGTACCCTGGATAGTCTTCCTCGGGCCTAGTCCCGGCAAGAGATTCATCGCCTCCATGTACTGATTTACGAGGGGGCCCTAGTGATCTGGGCTGTCTAATCTATTGTTCCCAATGTTGAGTGCCTTTTAACGTTTCATCAAAATTTTCCACTTTTTGGCAGTTTTCATCGTTCTTTAACCTTTTTGGCACATCTTGGCCACTGATCATCCTGATTCGGACACTGCCACTGTTCTCTATATTGACTTGGGCTCAGCTAGGGCGTAATTGTTTCTCTATACTATCGTGATGAGATGTCGAGGACCTGGTGTTATGAATTATTTGCATACACCTAGATCCCTTTAGATTGCCCATGCCTAACAAGGATTTGTATATGCGTATAGTAGAAACAAACAAACTACAGCACCATGAAGTAACAGGGTTTAAACTAAACAAATACCTACTCCTTAGTCGCTTTTATTCTCTCTTTCAGGGGTGCCCTATGAAAATGGAGGTGATCACTCTAGTAAGGTTCCTGGGATGGATTTTAGATGATATAAGGTGGAGGATATAAGAGACTTTATATAGCATGCTAAAAAATAACTGGATTAAACATTTAGGACAATAATTATTTTAGCTTTCTCTCGTGTATTTGCTTAGTTGAGTATGAGACTTCCTATATTATCCTCTAGATACATGGTACTTGGTCATGGCCTTGGGAATAGGCCCACGGTTTGCGCTTAGCTGCTGCGCCGGTGACTTTAAGCCTAATTGATTTGGGCCGCGCACTTAGTCTAGCAAGTGTAGACTTTATTTATTTTGTCCAGGCCAAGGGCCATAGCCTATTTCATTTAAAATTCGGATTTTTACCCAGGTTTGGTTGATATATCTGGGTCAATTGCTTCCCAAGCTTGCAATTCCACGTCGCGTCCGAGAGGTAATGGGGGCTTCCTAAAATAACTACTCTGGGCGGTGTATTGGAAAAGATTATTTGAGTAACGTATATGAAAATTTAAAACAATTAAAACTATTACCATAATAATAATATTTATTATTACATATAAAAGGCCAACAACTTTCCATATAATTACAAAACCCATAATTATATGATTAATTGAACTAATTGACTAACAATTATATGATTAATTGAACTAATTGAGTAACGGTAGTCCAGTCAAATAAAAATATGATTTAATGTGAGTTTACAACTAAACAAGGTGAGAAGGACCAATAACTAAAATGAATCTTGTAGTGGACTAAATCTTATGTTTTTTTGTTTTTTTTTTGAAAGGGGGACACAATACTATTTTTCTCTTTAATTTATGCGTAAATACGTCTTACTATTTATTATCATACCAAGTCAACAATATTTTTAATTAATATATAAATTATGAAAAAAATAAAAAATTGAGGGGCACAACTGTACCCTCTCAGGATCACATGGGTATGCCCGTGATTAAGAGGACAGGAGTATATTAACCAAGACAAAGAGTTATTAATAATTTATTCCCTTAAAGTTTATCCGCTTTTGCACTTCTGTCCAGGAAGTTCATTTTGCATGATGCCAATCCTTAGAGTTTGCTCCCATTTTCACTTTAGTTCGAAACTCCACTTGTCATTATGTTTTTGGACAAAAAAGGCCATGTGTATTACACGTGGGCACTATAGGGAGGGTTAAGCAGTCAACCATTATAATACACTCATATATGTTTGTCTTAAAACCAAATTAAGGCAAACTCAAAGTGTGGGGTTGAAAAAATGACAGAGAGAAAAAGTTAACAACCTAAAACATTTTCATTCCATTGAAAGCTCTAAGTAGGGCAAAATGAGTTGGGAATTAGAGCATTATAGTAGCTTGTTCGTTTTACCCCCACTACAGTGTCCGCGTTCTGCTCACATGGTATTTTCTATCCAAAAACTTAATGACGTATGGGGTTTTGGACTAAAGTAAAAATATGATAAACTTTAAGGATACGCATTATGCATAATGAACTTAATGAATAAAAGTGCAAAAGCAGGTATACTTTTAGGGGATAAATTATTAAGAACTCCATGACAAAAAACCAATATCATTTGCCCATGTGTCCTTAATCTTAGAGGCACTCAAAATAAAAGGTCTATATTTGTAATTTAATTTCTATAAAGAAAGAAAATTAACTTCATAAATGTTAGGCACCCATTCCGCCTTTTCAGTCTCTAATGGCTTTATATGTTTATTCTATATTGAAGAACTTGGATGCTTTTACTAAGAAGTCTACTACTTTTCTAAAATACGTTTTTGTTAAAAAACCTGATTTTGGGAAAACATGAAAGGGGATAAAAAACTTGTTTTCTGTAATCCGATGTTTTGATTTTGTAGAGGATGAAATGAAAGTGACAAAATTAGTGATTTTTGAATTTTGAGAGGATATTCTAATATCGTTTACTCAGATAGAAATATTAGTTTTATCATTATTTCTATTGTTTTGGAAAAGAAGTCGGATTCTCGATTGGAATTGATTTGATATGGACTTGGACTCTTTGAGGAGAGTATGTTAGGTATATTACAATCTATATGGGAGACTGGATATACTCGATCTTAATCCTTTTAGTAAGTTTTATTGTTCCGAGTTTTGAAAACTTAGTTTATCCTGATAATGATATACTTACTTCTTTTGATTTTTGAAAATGGTTTTATCAAGGTTTTGTTTGGAGAAAACAATAGACTATTTGTAACTTAACAATAAGCTTATTCAATTAGAATTTGGACAGAACAATGGATATAAACAAAGGAAAACAAGTACACAGATATTTAAACTTCAAATACTAGAAGAAACTTTATTTACCTTCCCGACGAAATAAATAGAATAAGAAAGAGAGAAAATATAATATGACCAAAGATAATCCGGCGGATATAGTCTTTCTTCTCTAGATATAGTGGAGAATTCGACTTTGAAATTCGAGACGTCGAGTATTGAGAACTCGGAGATTCCTCGAGAGCTTGATAACAATAATTTACACTTTGAAGATCTTGAAAAATCATAATTTTTTAAAGAGATAATAGCCTTTTCTTTTCCAAAGTTGTTGTCCCTTGAACCCTTGGAGTGTTGGCCTATTTATACTGCTCAGGGGAGTTTGTCGCTCGACATTGCCCTCAAAAGTGGAACTGTCGCGCGACATCTTGCCAGGTGTCGCGCTACAAACGGCTGAAGGGTTGTCCCTGACAGACTAATGTATCAGGGAGTGGATGGTTTGGGTCAGAGGGGTTTGTCGTGTGACAATCTAGTTTGTCGCACTGCAAATGTCTCTGAAAATTGGTTTGTGGCATGATAAATCCTTTCGGGAATAGGTTTATTGGGCTACAGACTTTCCGAAGCAGTTTTTAGTATTTTGGGTGAGTTTTAGGCTAAAAAAGGTGCTTTTCCGATGGTTTTAGGGTTCTTGCGGGGGTCATGGATTAGGGTGTCTACAAACCCTCTCGACTCAAACTCCTTGCTTGCAAGTAATTGAGGTGACTGGAAAAGACCATGATCCATTACTCCCACAAGAGCTCTAAAAGAGTGTAGGCGTAAGTGATTGTGAGTGCATCTGGGGAGGTTTTTGTGATGGCGTTTGCCTCTGGAGAGGGCTTCCCTTACTTGTTGCCTCTCGGGAGGACTTTGTTTGATCTACTGCTTCTCTGGGAGGAGTTTGTTTACTCCACTGCCTCTCTGTGAGGACTTGTTTGCTCCATTGCTTCTCTGGGAGGACTTTGTTTGCTCCACTGCCTCCCTGGGAAGACTTATTTGCTCCATTGTCTCTCTGGCTGGGAGGACTTATTTGCTCCACTGCCTCTATGGGAGGACTTTGTTTGCTCCACTGCCTCTCTGGAATGACTTTGTTTCATGTTCATAAGAAAAATGAACGATAACTACCTCTGGAGAGGGCTTTGTGCTTAAGATTTGCCTCCAGAGAGGGCTTATGTCTTTTTATTTTGCCTCTGGAGAGGGCTTGTGCTTGCAATTTTTAAGAAATCATGCTTTTTGTATCTTCTCCTGATGCTAGAGTAAGAGAGAGAAAAAAATTGGGAGGTGAAAGAACTCGTCATTAGTTTATTTAATCCAGTTATATTTTCTACCCTCCGGGAATATCTTAAAATTTCACGTACTTGTTTCGTTTCTTAAGAAAGAACACTTCTTCTGAGATAACAGTTTTCTGGATTTCATTGGTTTTTCCTAGAGTGATGATTCGAAGACTTATTTCCAAGTCATCTCTTCTGTATTGTGCTGAAAAGAAAATTTGTTTGAAAGGAATCTCTGATCTTTTTGGTCCTTATCCATAATCCTTTTTAGGAACTCGTGGGCCCACATCGTTTTATGTTTTTCGATGTCCTTATTTCTCCCTCGTTCGGGAAAGCTTTTATTGGCCCTCTCTGTTTTTTAATCAAGAACCTTTTGCCCCATTTGGCGTGATTAAAAGCCTTACTCATCCAAGATGAAGCCCTGAGCTGTTTTAGCATAGCTGTCACTATTGGGTGGCTCTCCCTGTCACTCTGCACATTTCTGTTTCTCTCGCTCTCTATGGGCGCTCAGGTGGGATTATTCTCTTTTCTACTATTTCAATTTTTTCTATTCCTGTCTTATCTTAATGCTTTTCTCATTATTGCCGGATTTTGGTCCTCTATCAGTAGGAGATTCCTTTATAGGTTGTTTTGTTCTCGTGATTTGAAGAGATGACTTTTGGAAAATTGCATTCTTCTCTCACCTCGTATGCGTTTTTGTTGAAAGAAACCTAGAAACCTCTTTTGGAGGCGTTCCTGTATGAAACGAAAGAAGGAAAAAAAGTCAAAAATTCAAAGGAGAGGAAAATGTCGCTTAATATTTCGGTGTAAGGGGATTTGTCGCACGACAAAGAGACCTTTTGTCGCGCGATAAATGCCTCAAGTATATAATCCCTCTGCTGAGCTCATTCCACCTTATTTCTCTCTTTCCCTTTCTCTCTCTAGCTCTCATTTTCTTTCTTTTCTCTCACCGAAGCTTTGCCAAATTAGGGTTTTTCAGACAATTTCCTTATTTTCTACTACGCTCCCCCTATCACTTATGGATCCTGCTCATGGAGGTCAACCAAACTGATTGGAGGGTGACCAGGATGATGTCACCTTCACTAATGCCCAGGGCGTCCTACGTTTTAGCCCTCACCACGATGACTATGACGACTTTGATTGGTATGGGGATGACGGGGTGGACCGTGGACCGTGGCCATGCAGTGGTGTACCGGGATGTGACCCGAGCTACTCTAGTTTTCGAGGTCCCTTAGCTACTTATGGAGCCTGCTTCCCACGAGATCCATCGCCGGACCTTGGTATGTTTTATGAATTCTTTATGTGTATGTATGCAAAGCATGATATTTTTTTAGGCTATGTTTTCTATGTAAGGATACTGTTTGATCTCTACTTTCTTGTTTTTGTCATTTCCCTGCAAGTTTATACAAACTTAGTTTCTTGT
Organism: Lonicera japonica; assembly: GCA_021464415.1. Lineage (NCBI taxonomy): Eukaryota > Viridiplantae > Streptophyta > Magnoliopsida > Dipsacales > Caprifoliaceae > Lonicera > Lonicera japonica. Next base: position 126,308 of record JAKCWG010000773.1, read on the forward strand.
GATTCTCACTGATAATGATATCCGATTTAGGAATTACATACTTTCACCTTTTCGTACTCGAATTTAGTTAATTATAACTCTCGTAATTGCCCAAAGTACCCTTTGGTTTTGAAAATTACATAATTTACCCTTATAACCCCTATAACTCTCATAATTACACAAAAATACCATCAGATTTTAAAAATTACATAATTTACCCTCATAACTACTATAACTCATAATTATATAAAGGTACCCTCAGGCTTTAAAGATTACATAATTTACCCTCATAACCACTATAACTCTCATAATTACATAAAGGTACCCTCATATTTTGAAAATTACATAATTTACCTTCATAACCACTATAACTCTCATAATTACACAAAAGTAACCTCGGGCTTTTGAAAATTACATAATTTACCCTCATAACCCCTATAACTCTCATAATTACACAAAAGTACCCTCATGTTTTGAAAATTACATAATTTACCCGCATATCCCCTATAACTCTCATAATTACACCAAAGTACCCTCAAGTTTTGAAAATTACATAATTTACCCTCATAACCACTATAACTATCATAATTACACCAAAGTACCCTCATGTTTTGAAAATTACATAATTTACCCTCATAAATCCTATAAGTCTCATAATTACACAAAAGTACCATCAGGTTTTTGAAAATAACATAATTTTTCCTTATAAACCCTATAACTCTCATAATTATATATAAATATATATGTCCATTGTGTGTAGTGGGTTGGTCGAGGTTGCAGTTCTCCTAACACTATTTTTGTTGAGTGGCGACAGGCCCCAGCCCCGGTACAGGAGTTATTATTCGCGACCCCCTTCGAAGCTTTTCTCGATGCACTGCCGGAGAGGGTGTCGCAGGCAGTCATCCTAGTGACGGCTTTGGTGACCCATTGGTGAGATACTACTCATACGTTCCACTAGAGTTGGGGGGAGATGACGATGACACCGTTGGATCTATTTGCTTTGACCGAGATACCTTTGGGAAGTATCTCTATTCAGGTAGATGTCCCTTTACATCTTTCTCATGAGGGTATAGTTGGTGCTTTAGGGTAGTTCCCAGAGCTACAAAGTTTGGGTGATACCATTCCTCGGGCCATTTTGATCACACGCTTGGCAACGGAAAGAGCCAGACTGACTGTTTTCGAAGAGCCGATGAGGGTATAGCCGTGTCTTGTTGTTTCTTACACTCCATGATCTATTCGAGGCCCATGGGGGGGATGCGGCCCATATCTGGTGGCTGCCTTTCATCCGGATTTCAGTGCTTTGTTTAGCTACGATTAGGGTGATTTTATCTTGGCCGTTCTTTATGATGCCATGGATCAGGTTTTGCATCATTTGGCCTTTAACCTTAAGGGCTTTTCTTTACTGTGGGAGGTATGAATCTCTAATTTCCTCTGTTTGTATTATATATGTACTTTTATTTGATAATGGTTGCTAATGACCTTGTATCTTCCTTTTTCAGAGTTGGTTCATTGCATATATCCGCGAGGGTCTAGCCCAAGTGGATCTCTTCGTTGAGAACAAGGATTAGTTCCCGCTTCTCTGCCGATTCATGGCGGGAACTATAGGACTCCTTATATATATCGGATCCAAGAGACGGGGGCCACCGCGATCTCTGACCTGTTGGAGGAGCACGTAAGTATTTAAATATCTTTATATTTTTACACATACACACACACACATATATATATATCAAAACATGTGAAAAAAAGATTAATTTCTTCTCTTTTCAAATTGAGTGGGCCCTATGGGGTGACTTGGGCCTTCATTTTGGATATGCCCGAGCTTTCACAGCCTCGAGGACCAGATAATTAATTCGGGACAAGTACGATCTTCACTTCTATTTGGGGGAGCGAGTTATTCGTCAGCACACACTAGCTCAGTGGCCTCAGCTTCTAGTGTTTCCACCCATTTTGCTGAGATGGACCGGCGAGATCGATCCGGTGATAGTGTTGGCCTTAGTAGATGGGCTGGATTTTTAGACTTTCACTAAAGAGGGTGACTACTTTATTTTTGCTACTTGGTTCCTAATGAGAGAGCTGAAAGGGACTCGAGGTTGGGTTTTTTTTATGAACGGTACAAAGTGTTAGGTGGAGATCCCAACTATATACGGGGGGCCGTACCATTTGTCGAGGACTGTTGCGGGGCACTTACTGCCAGTCCGGCCGTCCCCAACAAGAATGAGGCAATTCCAGATTCAGATGATGATAATCCCGAGGGCGAGAGGGATGTTCCTGCTGTTACAGAGGGTGACGGCGGTGACGAACCCGAGGGGGTCATGAAGGAGGAGGGGCGGCTATGGTGCCCTAGTTAATGCCATAGGGCGTTCCTAGAAAGAAGGGGCAGACTAAGCATGATGGTTTTCAGTTCCCTACCGGTCATTTCATAATTTTTAGGAGCTATTTTTTAGGAGGCGGATGCTCCACAGAAGGGCGAGGATCTTACTTCGGAGAGATTGTGGGAGCCAGCTAACTTCTGCTTTGATTATAAGCAGTTTGGGTAGACCCCTCATGTTACTGTGGCTACTCCTTCTGGGGGGTCCCCTCCTCTAAGAGAGACGACCCTTATTGATCCTCCTAGTGTTTGGACTTATGCTACGCTGACCCCGATTTGTCCGACTACCATAGGCCCTCCGACCCGATCCCCTGGGGTGGATGCTTCATCTTCTCATCGTCCTTTGTATCCAAGATGGGAGTAGGGGGTTCTTCTTCAGCTTCGGCGGGTCTCCCTAGTCCTTTAGTGGATATTTTTCCACTCCCTTAGGACACAACATAAGTTGGAGAGGGTCTTCGTAGGTATACAGTGCCGGAGATCCCCCCATATCATCCTTTGAGTTTTTTGGGTGGTCATGCTAATGATGAGGTACTTTTTCTTTCTTTTCCATTCTTTCCTTTCTTTATTTATGCGCTCCGATTATCCTAGTGTTTGATTCAATCTGTTTTTGTGGTAATTGGTGGTTTCGATCCGTGTGGGTGATTTACGAGCTTTGTATGCCCATTCCTTATACAACTAGAACCTACTGCAGTTCGTGGGACGGGATCCCACCTCTTACATGCACGATTATCGGAGGGTAGTCGAGATTTCCTTACACGCGGATGATCCCATGATCTCTTCTCGGATGCGGACTAAGTCTCAGAGGACTAATAGTTGGATTTCCAGGCGTTCTCAATCTTCAATGATCCAACCCACGGCTCCTATTCAGACGGTAGATCTTACTCCTGAGGAGGCTTCGGGTGATAGTGAGAGCGTATCAAACCACGCTCGATTAGATTAGCTTTATTCTTCCTGCATAGCTTTAGGATTCTTTAGACAAAATGTTGGTCATTAGTTTAATTTATTTTTTATCTCTCTTTTGTGTTTAGAAAACTATTTTTTATAGGAAATGTTTGATGATTAGTTATTTATTTATTTAAAGACGTGTTTTTCTTTCCTGTGTGTTGGTGACTAGTATATACACACACAGATATATATATACATTTAACTGTAAAATGTGTTTTGAAAGAGCGTACCTTGATTTAAAAGGGCCCTAAGGTCTGCAAGAGAAAGAACATAGTAAGTATAATGCACATACAAAAGTAATTCTTTTGGCAAAGATTTATACAGTGAGTTTTACAGAGTTTATTGCGCGACAAACCCTCCTGAATAAATGTTTGTTGCACAACAATCTCTCATGGGATTGTGTTTGTCAAGCGACAAACAAGTACAGGATATTTTTTTCCTATAAATACCCTATGTTCCTTCCTTCATTCTCACACCATTATTTTCTCTTTTCCCTTTATTAGGCAGAAAATATCTTTCTTCTGTTCAAAATCTGACTATATGTATATCAAAGCCCGGGATGCCTTAGTATCTTCGAAAAATGGTCTAAACTTTGGTATTTTTAGCCCCTTGGCTGCGTAGGGCTTTCCATCCCGTAGATTTTTCTTTTCTTTTAAGTACTTTGGCCTTTTGTGATTCAGACAAACATCTTTTTCATTTTGCTCTAGACGATCTCTGTCCGACTTTCTAGGAGTTCTCCTGGCTCTTACGTTTTGATACGCGGTTTCTTATGGCTGCTCCGATTGAGGATGTTAGTCCTCGGGATATGCTCATTTCTTTGTTATCCATTCCATAGGTAGCATGTGATCGTTTGATTACCGGGGATTTGCTAGATCTTCATCGGATGGTCAACTTCTTTCATCGTTTTGAAAACAATCCCTCCTTCAATTTTGGTCATACCACTGCAGCTCTGATCTGTTTAGGTTCGGATATGCTGTTGGTAACGGGCTCTGATAAACGTGCAATTTTGCATATGCTAACGCTCTTTAAATTACATTTATCGCATTTACCTTAGCATTGATTAATTAATTTAGCTCACTTTTGCACACACACTTTAAATATCAAGAATTGCTTTCACATGGTTCAAATTAGCTTTTTCTAGTGTTTATATTATAACCATAGACTTTGGAAGCAAGTTGGGGAGCTTTGGGAATAATTCAACGAAGACAAAAGACAAAAGACAAAAGGAAGCTATAGTCAATCAAAGATCATCTAAATCAAAGTGCAGCCTCCAAATCAGATTTTTTCTTTGACCTTTTGATTCAAAGAGTGCTGGACTTTCTTTCATTAATGAGGCTCTTATGGGTGGTTGAAAAACGGGGATAGACTAGCCATCTTTGAACATTATTTCTCTCCCTATTTAAACTTCTCTTTGTCCATCATTTAAAGGGAGTGGGGTTGTAATTTGAAGTTCAAGTTAGAATACATATTTATTTTCTTGCATTTTATTTTTTTCTTTAATTATCATCTTAATAAAATAAACTAATTAGAGAAACTCTTTAGAGAAATGGAGATAACTTCAATGGTCTTTGTTCATACAATTATCATGGAGTAATTTCCTTGCTAAGGCTAAAAGATGAAGTTTGCAATGTATTAATTATGTAAGTTCAATTCTCATTACATTGTTAGTATTGTTAAATACTTGTTGAATCCTTCATCTTCTCCATTTAATCAACCATTCATAAGCTAGTAAGATAATTTTTATATGACGATTTGACTTTATATGCCCTGTATACATAGATCTCAAGCATTAATGAAGAGATGATACACTTGTGTATTTCTTACTAGCCTATGTCCATTCTTTCTTTGAACGAGATACTTTTCATTGCCAAGCATGATTAGTCTTTGAATATTCATGGAAACACCATAAATTTGAGATTATAATCCTTGAATACTTTAATGATATGGTGAGTGCTTTCTACACTTTATGTGATTTTAAGACGCATCATCTTCTTAGTTAAAGTGTTGCCAAAGAGATCTTTTAAATTTATGTGATAAATAACTTCACTAACCATTCTAAGGATTCAATTTGTATTTATCAAATATGTCTATATAGGACGGTTTGACCTCCACCTAGACCTCCCAATCTTAGACAAATGAAATGTTATGATTTATCGAGCTAAACTCTTTTTAGTTGGCCATTTTCATAATCAAGTCAATTGCCTAGGGGAAACTAACAATGAGTTCCCGAATGCCTAGTTTAAATTTATGCCTTTTCTTTTTGTGTATTTCAAGTTTGAATCTTGGTTGAACATTATATGGGAATGGGTTGCACCTGCTTCACACTCTTTGTCACAAGATAAAAATGAAAGATACACTTGTGTTGATTTTTGCTTACACCCTTTCTTTATATGGCATTTATATGGGAATGGGTTGGTTTTGCTCCACGCCCTTTTGCTTAGAAATGGGTAAAATACTCAACATTTAGGATTTGCATTGAGAACTTTGAATGAGGTTGATTCCACATAACTTTGCAAAACAAATGAATTATATAATGCCTTAGCCTTTTCTCATCTATTGTTACATCATTTTAATTTTTATTGCAAGACTTTAAAATCAACCATTAAAATGAACCAATTAAATTCTTTTAACAAAACCTTGGACTCGTAATCACCACATTGTCTTTTCGACTATCCTTATGGTTCGACACTTGGACTTGCCAAGTATTATAACTTGACAACCTGCACTTGGGTACCTAAGCACGGAAGTATTTTCGACGCGTCAGGCTCTTCTCTAATTGATCCTACTATTTTGAGTTTGATACATCAAGCCTAAAATGGGGAAACTATAATGCCCATTATTCTTGCTAAAACTCTAAATGGCTTGGATGATCTTAAAAGGGGGTCCTTGACATTTCTTAGGGGGAGCCCACGATTGTTATACATGTGGCTACTGGAACATTTTCGGTCAGCAGGGTTCAATGAGGTACAGTTAGACATTCTGACACATTTCTTTCGTTGTCCCTTTTTTGGTGCCCTGCCATGTCTTCTTCTGATTGGACCGGGTGGTTTTTTGAGAACTTCTGTGCAATCAAATGTCATGTTCCATGGTGGAAACTTAGAGAGATGGTGGTTGGCATAAGTGGGCAGAATTATATTCGTCTTAAAGGTCTCTGGTTCACCTTATTTTATGTTCCCGTGCATCTCTAGCGGTAATTTCACATCCCCCAGAATATCCCTGTTAGTCTGAACAACTTTTTTTATGAGCTTAAGTTTGTTACTTCACATGTTTCCTTGTTTATGGAACGGATGTGGCGTAGCCATTTGTCCCGTCAGTTCAACCATACTTGATTCGGTATCTCCTGACCCCTACGTGCAGACATTATCCGTTCTTATTGGCAGTATTCGGGAGAAGAACTTGTCGATGACCCTTTTCAAATGGTGTGATTTCGATTCATGGATTGTGAGCCTACTTAGGACAATATTGTCTTAGCGTACCAAATTATGGACGAGGCTCGAATTGACTTGGCTACTGAAGATCCTGCCTGGCCAGCCCCTAGAGTTTAGGCTCTTATGTATTTTATATTAGCAGTCTTATTTGTAACCTTTGGTGTTCTGAACCACCCCTGAATAATATATAAGAATTGTTTTATTATGGATGAAAAATTTTCATTATAATGTTTAAACCATGCATGAAGTCACTTCTCAGGTTGCATGCGTTCCCCGTTTTGATTTTTCAAAAATAATAAGTTTAGTTGGGGCTTAGATTTACTTAGTTCTTAGATATACATGGTGTGTTCTATTGGTAATACTTTATCAAATGATCTATATTGGCGGGTGAATGAAGTAATTGTCCATCTAGATCTGCAACTATTGTGGTCCCCCATGTTGATTTCTTTGACAATATACGGTGCATTCCATTTCTTTCCGAACTTTTCCTTCGGGTCCCTGGCTGGTTCTCGAATCTCTTTTAGCACGATGTCATTCTCACTGATTCCTCGGGTCTTAACCCTTTGGTTGAAGGCTCGAGCGATTCTATTATGATAACCCTGATGGTGATATATGGCTTTCAGTCGCTTATCGTCTAGCAAGATTAACTCATTGTACCGGGCTTGGACCCATTTGACTTCATTGATCTGATTTTCCAATACCACTCCAAGGGAAGGGATTTTTAAATCCACTAGGAGGACGGCTTCCATCCCGTAAGTAATGGAGAAAGGGGTGGCTATCGTAAAGACTCTTTTGGTGTTGCGATAACCCCATAGTGCATACGGGAGCTTTCCTAGCTAGTCTCAACAAGCGTCAGTTATTTTACTCAAGATATTCTTTAAATTCTTGTTGGCAGCTTTAACTGTCCCATTAGTTGATGGTCGATACGGAGAGGATTTATGCCTGGTAATTCCATATTCCTCCATAATGGCATTACCCTCTCCTTCGAAGTGAGTGCCGTTGTTAAAGATTATCTTATGTGGGACCCCATATCGACAAATAATGTTCTTTGAATAAATTGAGGTACCTTCCTGTTGTCAAGAACTTTGTAGGATTTTGCTTCCACCCATTTGGTAAAATAATATATGGCTACCAAGATGAACTCGTGGCCATTACTTGCCTTGGGTGATACTTTTTCAATGATGTCAATTCCCCTGGTTGCAAAAGGCTAGGGAATGGTCATGTTCTATAATTCTTTCGGAGGATGTTTTTGAGACTTAGCGTAGATCTGGAACTTATGGCAGTGACACACATGGTCATTGCAATCACTTTGCAGAGTTAACCAATAATATCCCTATCTGATGATTTTACGGGCTAGCGTATGACCGCTCATGTGGGGTTCACAGTCTCCACCATGTATTTGATCCATCATCTTAACGGATTCCTCTTTTGTGAGACATTGGAGATGAGTTTCATCGTAATTCCTTTTGTATAGCCTTTCGGCACATAGTATGAATCTTGATGTAAGTCTTATGAGTGTAACTCGTGTCTTCTTATCTGTTTGTTCGGGTTATCGATTGGTTTTTAGCAAATTCCATATATCATAAAACTAGGTGGATGAGTTCACAGCTTCATTTTCAAATTCGATGGCCATGCAGTGAGCTAGGCTGGACTTTTTTTTTCTAATGTTAGGGTAATCTCTTTCATCCCCTCCGGGATGTCAATTATCGACGCTAATGTGGGAAGTGCGTCGGTGAAACTATTTTATGATCGGGGAATATAGTAGAATTCTTAGTGCTCGAACTTCTCTGCAACATCTTCCAATCTAGTGAGGTATATGACCAATTTCTTATCTCTGATCTATCATTCTTCCAGAATCCTATGTACTACTAATGCTGAATTCCCATAAACTTGTATTCTTTTTATTTCTTTTTAAAATGCGATTTCTAACTCGATTGTGCAAGCTTCGTACTCAGCCATGTTGTTAGTTGTGAGAATCTGCAAATGCGATCCCCGTGTCTCGCTCCCGTCCTTGGGCGTCTGAAACATCGAAAATGATTCCGTCGTTCCATTTGCTTCTAGGTGTTGATATTTCCATATCGGGTGTCCCTATATTCTATTTCTAGATGCAAAAGGGTTCGTTCAGAGTCGCCAGTACGTTTTACGAGAAAACAAACAAAATAGTTTGTGTAAGAGAAAAGGCTACAAATAAGCCTTTCTTTACACGTTTGTTTACGAAACCAGGATTCTATAGGGTTCGAAAACTATGTTACGGATTAGGAAGGTGTTAAGCACCCATTCCGCCCTTTCGGTCTCTGGTGGTCTTATATGTTTATTTTATATTGAAAAACTTGGATGCTTTTACTGACAGTCTACTACTTTCTATGTGAAAAACCCTAATTTCTGATAAAAGCGGGAAAGGGGTAAAAACCTCTGTGTTCTGGGATTCGATGTTTTTGAAATATGTAAATATAAGCGACAAACGGTTGTTTTGTTTTAGGGAAAGTTTCCCGTATTATTCCTCAGATAATGACGGTTTTTGGTTTGTTTTGAAAAAGTTCGGATCTTGTATCGGGACTAATTTAATATGGAATTAGAACTCTTGAGGGGAGTTCTACCAGACATATCACAATCTATGAAAAAGATCGGATATACCGGGTTTTTAATTCCTAAGTAAGTTTTACAGGTTCGGGTTTTGAAAACATGATTTTATCCGGATGATAATGTACTTACTCTTCTGGTTTTGCAAATGATTTTATCAGGGTCTTTTGTTTTGAAAACAGTAGACTATTTGTAACTTGGAAATAAGTTTATTCAAATAGAACGTGGACAAAACAACATAAGTAAAACAAGTACACAGATATCTAATGTTAAATACTATAAGAGACTTTCTTTACCTTCTCGACAAGAATAATAATAAGAAGGAAAATATAATACAGCAGAGAGATCCCCAGCGATAATAATCTTTTCCTTCTTCAGATATTTCCGAGAGTTTCATTCCAAAGACGGGACACGTCGAGTGTCGAGAATAGATTCGATAATTCTTCAGAAATGAGACGATAATGAAAAATGCTTGACGAAGAGACGAGAAAATTAGATATAAGCCAATAATTCTTCAATCCCAAGTTGCTGTCCTTAAAATTAGATAGCTGCACGCCTTAGCCGCAGCCCTCCCTAGCCGTACGGCTGGCTCTTAGCCGCGCGGCTACCCAGGCCATTTTTCTGCATTTTTGACCTATAAATAGGACCTTTGGGTTCTCATTTTAGGCATTAACACTCAATAGTGTTTTTAGTAAGTAGAAACTCTGTCAAAATTATTAGAGAGTCATTTTAGAGAAATTTTAAGAGAGAGAATTTCTAGAGAGAGAAAGTCTTAGAGAGAGGAAGTCTAGAAGGAGAAAGCTCTAGAGAGAGAAAGGAGCAAACAAGCAGGCTTTCTTCTTCAAGCGCATCAGGTACGTCTGTCTACAACTCTCCTTAATTTCAATACTGCATTTAAATACTAGTTTTAATACAGAAAATTAGATAACTTGCAAAGAAGTTCACTGCTTTCAAAATAAATCCTTTCTAAACTTTACAAGAAAACTAAAATCCGTTTTGACACGTTTTCAAAACAAAGCCAAATACAAAAACAGTTTCCAAACAAATGGAACTACGAGACTCTAATTTCATTCTACGAATGAATACGTAGGCGCTCACAAAGCTCGAGTCTGATTTCAAAATACTGTTTTAAATTGAATTTATCTAGAAAAAGGACTATTCTGAAAACTATTCAAACTACTTGCAAGATATCTAAAACAGGAATTAAACACATGATCCATTAAGAGATCGAAAAGGCGAATTGGGTGCCTAACACCTTCCCAATTCGTAACGTAGTTCCCAAACCCTAGCAAAGTAATTTTTTAATGAATCTCTGGTTTCAAACACATGAAAGATAATTCACTTTCGAATTGTCCTTCGTACGATCTTTTGTTTGTTTTCTTGTAAAACAAACTGGCGACTCTACAAAACCCATTTTCTTTCAAAACCGAGAACGAGGACACCTCTCGGGTCGCGGGTCCGGATTCTCACAATGAGAAATCCAAACGATATGAAATGGGTGAGTGGGTTTGATCTGGCGAGACTAGTAAGACACTTATTTTGTTCCTGTTACGATTAGCCGCTCCATCAAAATACATTTTTTAATCTTCATCTGTCTCGAGGTTCATGATGGCTTTATCTAAAAATTCTTCTTCTTCTACCATGTTTCTCATCATTTAGTTGGTGGCCAGATAATTAGCGATGACGTTGCTTTTCACTGACTTTTGGGTCATGTACGTGATGTCAAACTTAGAGAGCAAGAACAACCACTTTTTCATACGGGTCGAAAGGGCCAATTTTTTAAAGAGATACTTCAGTGGGTCGATACGGGATGCTAAGATGTCTGGGAAAATCAGCAAGTAATGACAGAGTTTCTACGTTACCCAGACAAAAACGGTGTAAGATTTTTCCAACGGTGTGTAGTTCAACTTAAACGGTGTTAGCTTCTTGCTCATATAGTAAATGGCTTGTTCTTTTCAAGTAGTAGCCAAGTATTGGGCCAACATGGATGATGCAGCGGTATCTGTGACTGTTAGGTATAATATCAATGGTAATCCCGATTGAGGGGATACCAGTATCAGAGGATTGGAGAGATAGCTTTTGATCTTATCGAATGCTTCTTGACACTGCTCATCCCATTCTCCTGAAGATGACTTCCTCAAGAGTTTGAAGACGGGTTCACATGTTTGGGTAAGCTGGGAGATGAACTTGCTGATGTACTGTAAGTTGCCCAAAAATCCACGGATTTCTTTCTTGGTGCGAGGCTCGAGTATATCTTGGATGGCTTTGACCTTGGTTGGATCTACCTCGATTCCCTTCTCACTAACAACATAGCCCTATAATTTTCCTTTTCTTACCCCAAATACACATTTCTGGGGATTAAGTCTCATTTAATACTGGCGGAGTATGTTAAAGAAAGCTCGTAGGGCAGGAATGTGGCCCCCCTTTCTTTCAAACTTGATGATCATGTCATTCACGTATAACTTCACTTCATTATGGATCATGTCATGAAATATGGCTGTAGTGACTCTCTGGTAAGTTGCCCCGGCATTCTTTAGGCCAAACAGCATAACCGTATAGCAATAAGTCCCCCACGGAGTCATAAAAGCTGTCTTCTCTTGGTGATCTGGGTGCATCTTGATCTAGTTATACCCTACAAAACCATCTACAAATGATTTCAAAGCATAAGTGGTTGTATTGTCTATTATTAGATCTATGTTGGGCAGAGGGAAGTCGTCTTTTGGACAAGCCCTATTGAGGTCCCGGTAATCTACACACATACGAACTTTCCTGTTTGCCTTTAGGACAGGCACGATGTTGGCTAGCCAAGTGGGGTAATCAATTACTCGCGGAAATCCCACATCCAATTGCTTCATAACTTTTTATTTAACTTCAATGATCATTCTGGCATAAGTTTTCCGAGCTTCTGTTTGACAGGCTTAAATTTTGGTCTGGTGTGGATCTCGTGCATAACTATCTCACAATTGAGTCCAGGTAAGTTAGCGTAGGACCAGGCAAAGACATCCACGTACTCTTTTAGAGTTTTTGTGAATTCTTCCTTTTCTGCTTTAGTTAAGTTAGCCCCAATACGGACTTCCTTTTTCTCTTCCTCGGTCCCCAGGTTGATTGTCAGAGTATCTTCTTCATCACTCTATATGCGTGTGTTATTCTCTTCTCGGTGCTCATTCATACTTTTTATATCGGCTAAGGCAATCATTAAATTAACAACATCGGAGTACTAAAAAGTTGAAACTTCTTCATTAATTATATTACATACAAGTACAATTTTAGAAAGTACATCGAGAAGTGACTCATCCCTGGTTTTTCTCCCATTCTCTCTCCTATTCTTACCCTTTATAATTTCACTTTTCCCCTCCTCAGGATCAGTGTGGATTAGGTAGACAAGATCATCCTTTGGTACGTCATCTTCTAGGGCCATAATATCAAAGAGGTCCCCGATCATTTCTTCCTCTTCTTCTTCTTCTTCTTTTTCTTCTTCTTTTGGGTTCTCCGGCCCAATTGTTAGCTTAGTGGAGAAAAAGTATGTGGTCTCCCTCTTGAGATATAGGTCGTCTTCATAAAAGATTTTCCAACCAGGCATACTTTCCCCCTTCTTGTTTTGTTTTGCCTTGGGATCACTCCAATCCCAATTTTTCGAGATTAGTTGTAAGTGCAAGTGGTTGTGGAATTCCTTGGTCAGTCTTTCTGAGGCCATGTCCGGGTAAAAAGTTCATCTTTGCCATCCACTGGTCAATGATCAAATTAAGGCCTGGTGCCACTTGGGCTGTATTAGAGGGATTGGCTATCTAATTTTTGCTCAGATCTTTCCCTTTCATATAGATGGTTGCATCTTGGTTAATGCCACTTGATTCTATCTCGGCTCTGGGATAGGTTGGATCATCTTGGATGAGACTCACAAGATCAAATCCCTCTTCATCTGTAGTAAAAATATTGATTTCGACTGTGGGAGCATGGTTGGGGAGTGGATTATGAGTAACATTGGGCCCACCAGGTGCGGGTATGATTCCGGCTTCAATCAGATCTTAGATGCGGTGTCTAAGAGCCAAACAATGGTCGATATCGTAGCCGGCAACCTAATGGTACAAACAGTTCTCGTTCATCCTCCAAGTACTTGGAATAGGGTTTCGTGGGGTGTGAGGATTGAGCGGGGTGATAAGCCCAGCATTTCTGAGTAATTCGAGGCTTTTGGTTAAAGTGGTGGGGAGGGTACATAAATTCCTCTTCTTCTTGGCCTCGGTATTTGATGATTATGCTTACACAGTCTAATTTATTGATGGCGTGTGTTATGGTTGAAAAGGGTTTTGTTGGTATGGGTAAGTGCTTAATTGATTTACTATTGGGGTACTTGTCTTCTTCCGTGAGTAAGGGGCTTTCTTGGTTTCCGTTTCTGCTTTTCTAGCCAACTCATCCTTTACTTGCGAACCCATGCTCAATAAAGCTTGAAAGTGTGGAAAGACGTGTTTTTCCATGCAATTCATAACAGCCGGGGTAAAGTTCTTTTATATTACCTCCAACTGCTCTTCTTCATTTTGTTGTTTTGACATTTGGGAAGCCATTTCTCTCCAACGAGTGACGAAGTCACTAAAGCTTTCTTTCTATCCTTGCTTGGTCATCTCTAGATGCTTCTGGGTAATTTTTAAGTCTTCGTTCGACCCATACTTTATCATAAACTCTTTAATAATATCCCCCAATGTCTTCATTCGGTCTTTCTCTAAATTAAATAACCATCTCAAGGCAGCTCCCATAAGAGTCATGTGAAAAGCTTAGGCCAATTCAAGTTCTCTGCAACCTGATACTTGCATGGATCGTATGTAGGATTGGAGAAGTGTTTTTGAAGGGGTTATACTAGTGAATTTTGTGATTGGGGGCAGTTTAAACCCTTGAGGCAATCTAGCCCCGGGGTAAAGGGAGAAGGTATACATATCTGTGATCTCATCGGCCCCCTTCATCTGAGAGATTCTTCTTTATAGGATTCTCATCTGTTTTTTCAACTTTTTCAACTCTTCACTTTCTCTTGGCAATTCCTTGGGCTGTTCTCGAGTTATTATCGATTCTGCATAGGTTGCTAGGAGACGGTTTATATATGAAAACTCATTGAGTGGGGCTGTTAGGGCTGTAACTGGGGTAAGCCTTAAAGGGATCTGTGGCCACTGTTGGTACTGGGTTTCGAAGCCTGGCTGGCCCTAGGGTTGAGGCCATACAATCAGTGGTTCTTGCTGCTAGTAAGTGGGTCCAAAATCTGGGGCCCATTGGACTTAGTTATCGGGTTGGTTGGGTGCCACGAGATTAGGGCCTGTGGGTTGGATAGTGTTTTCGGGGATGACTGGTGGCACTTCTTGACTGTGGTGGGGATTCGATGCTTGATGACGCGAAGTTTGCCCTTGAGCTCGATTGGGAAGTAAACTTTCAAACCCTGGCGGTGCAGTCCGTTTGGCCGACATCTCTTCTAGAAGAACTCAAATATTTTGTAGTTCAGTAGTGATACCTGCCAAACTCTCATTAATTGACAAAAGCAGACGATGCATTTCTTTCAAAGTTGGCTGGGCTTTTGCTGCCTCGATGAGGCTATGTTCTTCATCTTGAATCTCTAAATTGTTCGACATAACTGGCGTGCTTTGTCTCATTAATCTTCCCCTATAATCTCATCCGGCCCAACCTTCTAAACTGAGGTCTTCGGAGAAGCTACGCAGTGAAAATGAAGGAAAACTTTAGAGCGACTCATTTTTGCCTAAAAATGTACTTGAAAATGACCACGAGACATGCTTCGGGTTTTATAAAAAATGGTGAGTAAAATAAGCCGTGGGGTGGCACATCCCCCCGGGCTGACTTGACATGTGTTTTACTCCGACTTGATCTTATATTCAACGTAGGTAAATGCATAGTTAAGGCTTCAGGCTCCCTCCTTTTTGGTAAGACCTCGCTATATACCCCAAGGTGGGTACATGAGAGAGCCTTTTGATATACTTCCCTAGTACGTGAGTGTTCTCGTCACTCGATATACCTTGGGGGCGTACTTTGCCAAGGAGAGTAGAAGTAAATGCTTTCGGTTTATGTTGGCCCAAGCGAGCCAACTCCGTACTCACTTATAGTATTTTCGAGGGTTTGGGGTGAAATCATACTCGTAAGATCATGCATGAAGTAGTGACGTGTGTGAAAGATTTTTGAAAGGTTTGTTTCACAAATATCTTATCTTTCAACGTATATTTTGAAAATCTCAATTTTATTAAAAAAGTGTTTCTTTACAATCAATTAGTAGTAGAAGTAAAGAAACCAGTAAAGGCATGCATATAATCATAGAATAAACAAAGTCTACATATAAGAACCTAGTTCTCTGGTCCCCAGCAGAGTCGCCACTGTGAGAATCCGCAAATGCGACCCCTGGGTCTCAATCCCGTGCTTGGGAGTCTAAAACGTCGGAATGGATTCCATCGTTTTATTTGCTACGATATAGGGATTAGTCCTATTTTTTATCTCTAAATGCAAGTGGGTTCATTTAGAGTCTCTAGCACGTTTTACGAGAAAACATACAAAAAAGTTCGTATATGGGTAAAGGCCAAAGCATGCCTTATCCCCACACGTTTTGTCTACAAAACCAAGATTCTATAAGGTTCGGGGAACTATGTTACGGTTTAGGAAAGTGTTAGGCACTCATTCTACCTTTTCAGTCTCTAATGGCTTTATATGTTTGTTATATATTGAAGAACTTGGATGCCTTTACTAAGAAGTCTACTACTTTTCTAAAATACATTTTTGTAAAGAAACCTGATTTTGGGAAAATGGGAAAGGGGATAAAAATCTTGTATTCCGTAGTCCGATGTTTTGATTTTATAGAAGATGAAATGCAAGTGACAAAATTAGTAATTTTTGGAATTTTGAGAGGATATTTTAATATTGTTTACTCAGTTAGCAATATTAGTTTTATCATTATTTCAATTGTTTTGGAAAAGAAGTCGAATTCTCAATTAGAATTGATTTAATATGGATTTGGACTCTTTGAGGAGAGTATGTCAGGTATATCACAATCTATATGGGAAAGTGGATATACCCGATCTTAATCCTTTATATAAGTTTTATTGATTTGGATTTTAAAAACTTAGTTTATCTAGATAATGATATACTTACTTCTTTTGATTTCCGAAAATGGTTTTATCAGGGTTTTGTTTGGAGAAAATAGTAGACTATTTGTAATTTAACAATAAGTTTATTCAATTAGAATTCGGACAAAACAATGGATAAAAACAAAGGAAAACAAGTACACAGATATTTAAACTTCAAATACTAGAAGAAACTTTCTTTACCTTCTCGACGAGATAAATAGAATAAGAAAGAAAGAAAGAAAATATAATATGACTGAAGATAATCTGGTGGATGTAGTCTTTTCTTCTTTAGATACAGCCAAGAATTCGACCTTGAAATCCGAGACGTCGAGTATTAAGAACTCGGAGATTCCTCGAGAGCTTGATAACAATAATTTACACTTTAAAGATCTTGAAAAATCAGAATTTTAGAGAGAGATAATAGCCTTTTCTTTTCCAAATTTGCTATCCCTTGAACCCTTGGGGTGTTGGCCTATTTATACTGCTCGGGGGAGTTTGTCACGCAATCTTCCCCTCCAAAGTGAAACTGTCGCGCAACATCTTGTCTAGTGTCGTGCGATAAACGGCCGAAGGTTATCCTTGACAGACTAATGTGTCAGGGAGTGGATGGTATGGGTTAGAGGGGGTTTGTTGTGCGACAATCTGGTTTGTCGCACAACAAAGACCTCTGAAAATTGGTTTGTCGCACGACAAATCCTTTTAGGAATAGGTTTGTTGGGCTACAAACTTCCCAAAGCAATTTCTTGTATTTTTGGTGAGTTCTAGGCTCAAAAAGGTGCTTTTTCGATGGTTTTAGAGTTCTTGCAGGGGTCACGGATTGGGGTGTCTACAGTACGGTTATGGGTTGTTGAACTTAATTTATTGAGTTGTTTGACAATAACTGCAAAACGACCATCTTCAGCAGTACGTTGAGCCAAAAAAAAGAAAAGAAAAAGAAAAACAAATTTGTTGAACATGCTTTAAAACAAAATTATGTTAGATGCTATATTTTTATAGTCTCATTCATCTTGCTTCTGAGTCCTTTCATTTTCAATTTTTTTATCAGTTAGATTTAAAAAAAGTAACGTTAACGCGTGTCTAAAATATACCCAATATTTTAATCCTATGTAATAATGTCATACTTTTTTTATTAAAAAGTTTGTTTGCAACAAAAGTCGAATATTTCACGTCAAGACTAATATAAAGACATACTTAATCACTTGATCATCTATCATTATCTTTAAAAAAAATCTTCAAATTATATATACCGCTTGCATATGTATCGCCTATACAGAAATATTGAATATTGAAGAAAATTGTAAATTTTTTATTATTACAAGTGGAAGAAGTGTAAAACTAACAATTTGGTCTATGATTTTTGTTATTTAATTAATGAACCTCCGAACAATTTGGACGATATTAGCCGCGCTTTAAAGAGAACCAAATTTATTTATTTTGGAAAAGGACCTTCCATTATGAGGGATAAATTGATGAATTTTTCTATGAAATTTGGTGGAGAAAATCTTATGTGTTTTTGGTAAACAGTCGCCCTGGGCTGGTCATTGTGACCCCCCATGAGAAATATGTTTGGAGTACAAACTTTTTTAAATTGAGAAATATACGTACGTACTCTACTTATTATTTTTTTTTTATTTGACATCATTATTAACTTCTTTGTTTGAAAAAAAAATTAACTGGCTACACCCCTGCATGTTTGTAAGGCTTACGATAAAATTATTCATGATATTGCATTCGCAGGGATGAAATTTGAAACCATGTCAATTTTAAATATAAAGAACAAGAAATCAAATCTAATTTTATATTACTTTGAGATGATCTCATTTCTCAATATGAAATTTATAATCTCAATACCCCTCCCCCCTCACGCAATTGTTTATATTGAGTGACGTTGAGTTCGTATGGCCCTCGGGCCTAACACGTGATTAATGACATTTTCACTGATATCATAGTAAAGTTCAGATCATCCAACCCAAAACCACTTGACTATGGATAGAGTAAACCCTTATTTTATATATTACTTTGAAAATATCTCATTTTCTAATATGGGCTTTTATATATAGTTTTGAAAAAAGACACTAACGTTTAGTTAGATCTATCAACAAGTAAATAAAAGAAGTTGATATGTTTTCATTTTACTACTTATTCAATTTCAAATGAAAATCACCTTCACTATGCAGACAAATGGAAAGCATTTTGTGCAAGTGGCGATGTTACTGCTTTGGTTAGATTAATTACCACAGGTAAAAAAAATTAACACTTCTAAAATAAAGAAAGAAATTTTCAAATTAAATGAAGAGGAATTTATATTTTACATAAGGTTCATTTTGTAATACATCCATGAGAAAATCTAGTTTTATCACATTTTCCACTTTAGTCTAAAATAGAACGTATCGTTTGTTTCTTGGATGGAAAAGGCCGTGTGCAACTGGCGTGCGTGCCTTCAAACCCAAAGTGACACATGGCATTTTCCACTCAAAAATCTAACGGCGGGTTGGATTTTGGATTAAAGTGAAAACGGGAATAAACTTTAAGGACATACATGATGCAAAATGAATTTCATGGATGAGAGTGCAAAAGTGGTCAAACATTAAAGGGATGAATTATTAATGACTATTAAAAGAATAACACTATATATGCAGCCAAAGGCAGCTAAACTAATACTTGTACAATTTTGTTTTATACAAATTGCTCTAGCACCAATTATGTCAAAAGAAAGACGGAGAATACATTAAATGTTGAGGCTTTTTTGATAAAAAGATTGAAAAAATGATAACAAAAACAATATATATGTTTTTATGTATAGCTCACATAAATTCATGAATGAAATAGGGCACTGGAGTTTTGGTTCAAATTTTTACAAGAAGCAACTCACTTTAGACTACTTGCTTGGAACATATAAAAAACCAGTGGTGAGATACAATTTTTTGGCATTTATATTTTATATTTATTTTATTATATTGCATATTTCAAAACTTTAATTAATTTTTTGTTACTCATTGAATTTTGTAGGTTGCACTGATAAATGGCATTGTAATGGGAGGAGGTGCTGGAATATCTATGCATGCGAGATTTCGAATTGTTACTAAAAAGACTGTAAGTACACTACTATAAATTGTTCAATGAATAATGATTTTTTTCTGGCAAAAATGTATTTTCGTCATCAAATATGCACGGCCAAAAAATTGATGACAAAACTTAAAATTTTAACACTAAAGGGTATTTTTCCTTAATTTAATTCAAAATTTTCGCAATATAATTAAGAACCTTTAGTTTCCAAAACTTTTATGACGAAAATTATTATTTTCTTAGATGAGAATTTGGCAAGTTGTTCATCTCCTCATTTCTTATACACTCTACACTCATCATTGATCCCTTTTAACACGAAATTATTATTTAACTAGAAAAAACGTGGGCAAAATTTCAATTACTAATATTAATACAATATTTTCATGAAGCTGTAATTAAAGGGTGCTTGCTTAATTACATTCACGGACAAATTCAGCGAGTAGAGGGGTTTAGAAAAAAATATCCCCAATCTATGAATTGACTCGAACCCAAAATCTCCTGAGCGTAGGTGGACGCCTTTAGCATATCCAGGATAGCCTAGTCACTCGAGAACGCCTCTGATTGAACTTCTTAAGAATTACCTTGAATGTATATGCATTAATTTCTGCTTGATCATTCTTGAAACAAAAATTATGAATCAATTAATTTTAGAAACCGTCCATCTGAATAGTAATTGTAAAATAATATGAAATAAAAGATCTACGCAAGTTTACTAGAATCTATTAAAGGTTTGTATTTTATAAACTCGTGTAGGTATTTGCTATGCCAGAAGTATCAATTGAACGGCTTTCGAGCTTCCTTGGTAACTTGAGATAATTACAATTTTTATCTTTGTTATAAATGCGATTAATCCAACTAGCTTAATGTATATTCTTTTATCACGTACGATGTTATTTTTTAAAATATTTTTTCAAACTATAGACATAGGAGAATATCTAGGGTTAACGGGTGCAAGATTAGATGGGAGCGCGATGCTTGCATGCAGTCTTGGAACTCATTTTATCCTTTCAAAGGTAATTATGTGTCTCGAAGGACATTTTTTTTGTTCATTTAACTTCTAAAATTTTATAACATCATTGACTTTTAAGTTATGTTTTTATATTTCACGATTACATATTATCTAAAATTTAGTGGCTTTCTCAATCTTTAAATGAAATCATAGATACATGCTTATATTATTTAATTAGTGCTTATTATCATATGTATACATACAATTTATAGTATTATCTCTTTTTTTAACTTCTTTTATATCTTGCTTCGCTGGAAAATGTGCTCAATATGGCGGCTTCATCTAGTGTCTCCAACACATCTACGATATTGCGGATTGTTAATAAATTTTCACACAAAATAGACTTGACACAAGTTAGCATCACTTCAAGGTAAAAAGTTGCTATTGACTCCTTCATTTCAAATGGGTAATTGATATTTTATACCCTTAAGTTTACTTATTTTCTTTCTTTGGTCCCTAATATTTCATTTGTCTCACTTTGAAACTCAAAATTTGAGTCAAATTCTACTTTCATCCAGAATTTGATGCCTTGACCTTTTTTGGATGAAAGTGAGACGTAATTCAAATTTTGAAGACACTAAGACAACTAAAATATTATGTCCATAGTGAGAAAACAGATAAGCTTTAATGGTGAAAAAAGTCAATTACCCATGTTAAATTGATGATATCTTATAGGAATATATAGATGCTATGTATTTTACTAATTGGGAGGTGTGTTGATTATAGATTGGAGATTATCAACAAATGCTTTTCCGGAGAAACTGTTGAAGAAATACTATCGTCACTGGTATGTTTTTATATGCAAATAAAAATTTGAATTATACACAAAAATTTGTTGAGATCCATTAAATAATTATATTTTTAATATTTCTCTTGTTATAAAGTAAATTTTAAAAGACTAATATAAAATTTGAATGCTTATCAAAATAAGGGGAACAAATTGGATTAGCAACCATACCTCTACTATGTAATTAGGATCTATTCAATAACAAGATTGAAAATGAGAGGAGAAACAATTGATTTTGTGTGAGAAGTCAAAAAATAAGTTATATGATGTGGTGAGATACTATACATTTTGTATATCTCATCTATCCTCCTTTATTCACAGATAACATGATGGATTTTTTTATGAGTAGATCTCACCACATTGCTCAACTTAATTATTTTCCAACTTCTCACCTAAATCAATGATTTTTCGTATCATTTTCCATCTTGTTATCAAAAGGAGTATAAGAGTTTGATTATAGAAAAATCAAATTATATAATTGTTAAAATATTTTATTTAGCATCACATAACATTTTCGCCAGCTATAACATCAGATTCCAAAACAAGATGTTTGTTCAATTCAAATACAATATTCACTTGGAACGTAAATCGCAAAATATTTTCTTATTTTAAATTGTTTTAGGAGGGAGTTATTGCTAGTGGAGCAGACAAGTGGATCCTCAATGCAATAAACTCGATGAAGATAGTTTCTCCGACAAGCCTAAAAGTGTTTATACATTCGATAGGTCAACATCGATCTATTTACTACTTTCGGAATGTTAATTTTGTCAAACATGGATTTAGTTTATAAGTTACTCTAAATTAACCATTGATTTTTTATTTTATTTGGCGAGTAGATTTGGGTTGGACGGGATGAGGAACTTGATCAATGTCTCATTCGTGAATTTATCGTCCTCTCTCACATCATGAGGAGAACAATTAGTGATGATTTCTTAGAGGTTTGTTTGATCCATTCCATTCATTGCTTGTTTGGTTTAAAAGTGTTAGAATCAAAACCTATAGTGACAAAAATCATTTTCAGAGGTAAATTTATGCAATCTAGACTCTTAATGCCAAACTGGACAATTTAGGTTAGCTTACATTCATTAGAGTCCTCGCTAGAGGTGTACACTTTTTTTAGCAAGGACTTAAAATATGAATGTTCGTTTACCAATAATGATCCATATTGCATAACTTTACATCTACAGTGATTTTCATAACATCGGAAGAGACAGAACCAAAATTGAATTATCATTTTATCAATTGGACAAAGTTTTCTTATTTTTTAATCAATATAGTGAAAATTATGCACGCAGGGTTCCAGAGCCATGTTTATTGATAAAGATAAGAATCCACTTGTATGTTTGATTAATATTTCTTATGTAGTTTAAGATTTTGAAAAAAAAAAATGCATTTTTACTTTTGAAAAAAATAAGTTCTCAGCATTTACGGATTAATACATTTTATGCATGCTTTTTTCTTCTTTTTCTTAATAGTGGGTGCCTTCAAAACTTGAGCTAGTGAACGAAGAAATGGTGCACAAATTATTCTCCAATTTTGAAGATGAAGAATGGGAGTCATTAAAACTTCCTATAAGATGAGTCCACTAGTAAAGGGTAATAAAAGGAGATACACCCACAAAGGGATATGCTTTAAGTAAAGGGTTTATTTCAAACTTATTATGGTGACACACTCGATTCATGTACAATGCATGTGAAGTAATATGGGAATCATATGTAATAAATATATACGACACTAGCTAGAACAAATTGTTGAATTAGTGATGAAAACATATTTTCATCATAAAATTTGCACCTTTAGCGACGAAGTATTTGCAATGAAACACAATTATATTTCATCAAAGAATTTACTCGTTGGTGATGAAAATTTTCTTTTCATCACAAAATGTACTTAATTAGTAATAATATGCAAAATCCAATCCAAGTTGCTCAAACAGACAGATCAAATTAGGCGAAACCAATATAAAATTGATCTGATCCAATCTCACTTTTTTTAAAAATAAATTATTTAAAAGGGAAATACTCCATAAATTTTACTAATCAAACAATCAAAGTCTTTATCTGATATTTGGGAGACCCCCATTGCCTATTCTACAAATACCTTTCAACATTGTAGGGATATCATTCTAATTGTATAGAGTTCTCTTACCCTCTCTACAACCTACATAGCCTAATTACAACTAATCAGCTCCCGCATTGTTTTCTCTAAAAGTATGGATAGTTGTAAAGTTTGGTAATTAGCAATTTTTTCCCTTACTTTACAATTTTCACACTATCATCTTT
Source organism: Lonicera japonica (assembly GCA_021464415.1). Taxonomy (NCBI): domain Eukaryota; kingdom Viridiplantae; phylum Streptophyta; class Magnoliopsida; order Dipsacales; family Caprifoliaceae; genus Lonicera; species Lonicera japonica. The sequence continues at coordinate 149,852 of JAKCWG010000773.1, forward strand.
CAAAAAAATTATAGTAGAAGCAAACTCAAAGTTTTCTCTGTGTCCCACACTGGTCTAAAAGTGGGTGTGCCGTTAAAAGTCATAACATAATGAACACATGCAAGGCAAGTGTAGGTTTTTTTTGGCATTTCAAATCAAACACACAGTTAAACCAAGTCACTCCTCATAACTCGTTCCCCAAACCAAGCTAACTCACTCCCTTAATTGCCCCATCCCCATATCCACCAACACCTCTAGCCTTGTCCTTTAATCATAAACCTTGACGTGCCGAAAATACTTCCGTACTTAAATACCCAAGTGCAGGTTGTCAAGTTATAATACTTGGTAAGTCCAAGTGTTGAACCACAAGGATAGTCGGAAAGACGATATGGTGATTACGAGTCCAAGGTTTTGTTAAGGGAATTTAATTGGTTGATTTTAATGATTGATTTTTAAAGTCTTGCAATAAAAATTAAAATGATGTAATAATAGATGAGAAAAGACTAAGGCATTAGAGAATTCATTTGTTTTGCAAAGTTAAGTAAAATCAATCTTATTCAAAATTCTCAATGCAATTCCTAAGTGTTGAATATTTTGCCCATTTCTAAGCAAAAGGGTATGGAGCAAAAGCAACATATTCCCATATAAATGCCATGTAAAGAAAGGGTGTAAGCAAATATCAACACAAGTGTATCTCTCATTTTTATCTTTTGACAAAGGGTGTGAAGCAAGTGCAACCCATTCCCATATAATATCAACCAAGATTCAAACTTAAAATACACAAAAAGAAAAGGCATAAATTTAAACTATGCATTTAAGAACTCATTGTTAGTTTCCCCTAGGCAAATGACTTGATTATGAAAATGGCCAACTACAAGGAGTTTAGCTCGATAAATCATAACATTTTATTTGTCTAAGATTGGGAGGTCTATGTGGAGGTCAAACCGTCCTATATAGACTTATTTGATAAATACAAATTGAATCCTTAAAATAATTAATGAAGTTGTTTATGACATAAATTTAAAAGATCCTCTTTGGCAATACTTTAACTAAGAAGATGATGAGTCTTAAAATCACATAAAGTGTAGAAAGCACTCAACATATCATTAAAGTATTAAAAGATTAAAATCTCAAATTTATGGTGTTTCCATGAATATTCAAAAACTAATCATGCTTGGCAATGAAAAGTATCTCATTCAAAGAAAGAATGGACATAGGCTAGTAAGAAATATACAAGTGTATCATCTCTTCATTAATGCTTGAGATCTAAGTATACAAGGCATACAAAGTCAAATCATCATATGAAAATTATCTTACTAGCTTATGAATGGTTGAAAAAATGGAGAAGATGAAGGATTCAAAAAGTATTTAACAATACTAACAATGGAATGAGAATTGAACTTGCATAATTAATGCATTGCAAATTTCATCTTTTAGCCTTAGCAAAGAAATTTGCTCCATAATAAATGTAAAGACAAGAATTATAAAAGTGAACTCCATTTCTCTCTCTAGAAAATACTATTACAAGCTCTCTATAAATTGAGAAATGATAAGTAAAATAAAATTAAGCTCTCCAAAACAACAATGAAGACTATAAATAGGAGAGTTGTGTTGGATGCTAAAAAATAAACAATGCTTTTTATTTTTGGTGGAGAATTCCACTATCTTTGATGCTCTTTTTTCACATGGACAATTCTACTTTCTTTCTTTAATCACATAGACATGGAGACTTCCACTTTCTTGGATGCTCTTTAATCACATGGAGACTTATTTTCTTGGATTCCTTTTGTCCATGGAAAATTCCATTATTGTATTAAATACAATATATCTTGAAATCTAAAGACACCAAAATAAACACAAAATGTGCCTTTCCAAGCATTGTTAAATACAAAAGTGCTACGAGACTAATCGCGAAATAAGTTGACAAACCGAGTAGTTTTAGAGAAATAAACGCGTCAAACAACTCCGAAAATAAGCGTATGAATGACAATATTAAGCGTTTATCAAACCTTAAAACCAAGACCCTTTAATTCTTTAACCAAACACCAAAAAAATCTCAATCAATTCATTCTATATGCTAAACAAACCCCTCAATTTCTCTTAATAGTCCTCTAATCTCCTCAACAAACAAACGAATTGGATTAAGTCATTAGAACCAATTACGAGAGAATCAGGTAGTTGAGGCTGTTGGAGATGGGTAAGATGGAGAAATTGTGTGTGAGATAAATAAGAAGATAGATAGTTAGATATATATATATATAGAGAGAGAGAGAGTGGAGGAAGGATTTCAGTGTGCCTTGCATGTGCAATTTTCACCCATATTTTTAATAGGACATCCACGTTTGGATGTGTGTGGGACTCAAAGTAAATTCTAAGGTTGCCTTTGCCGAAAAATAATATTTTAAGGATGACCATAGGACAATTGATAAAGTTTAAGAGTGAAATGTGCTACATAACCTGTAAAGTCCATGTTTGTTAAACTCTCAAAGATTCTTCTAATTTCAACTTGAACTGCCCATGGACACTTACTCCAATAAATCCTCACTTTAAAATGACACATGTCATCATGTAGTTGATTATCATTATACACTAAATATATGATATTTACCTTGTTGCACTTTATTATTGCTACATATAAATAAACCCTAATTTTACCGTTTTAATTTAATACGTTATGTTGTGTTGGTCTTAATATATATCATTAATTAGATTTCTTTTGAGAAAATTGAATAATCTTTAAAAAAAAAAAGGGTTTCAAATCAATTCATTTGGATTGGATGGAATGCTAGTACCAAGTTGAATTGAATTGGATTGATTGATTGATGAATTTGTAATAAACATATTAGTTTCTAACCCTTGCACATCTTTATCAATTAGTGATAAAACTAAGAATTTGTAACAAAAGTTGCAACAACCAATAGATTGGTGACGAAACTCAGAGTTCACAATCAAAGGGTGATCTCTGAATTGTGCCAAAAATTTTATTGATGCAGACTTAGTAACCAAAACCTTTTGTGACGGACAACATTTTTTTCACCCATACACTGTATTTTTATTATGTTTATATTTTTAGATGCCTAACTTAGTATTTCCATCAATGTCTCCTTGAATCCTATGGAGATATATAGTACAGGCCCATACATTGTATTTTTATTATGTTTATATTTTTAGGTGGCTTTATTTTGATACCAAAAACACTTTTTCTTTTGTAATCGTTTTAATCAAGTTAAAGATTGGAAGATCTAACAATCAACGGAATATCGTCAAATTTACCGAATGCACTGTATATAATTTAGGATCTCAGGTATATTGGTTATATGATTTGATTCAAAATATAGGTGGTAGTTGAGGGTTAAAATACAAATCAAAAGTCTTTTGAATCAAATTTATTTTAAAAGTGTTTTCACAGAGTTATGCCGAAATTCGTGAAGTCCCAGCGACATAAATTAATGAGAAATTTTTTTATTCATGTTTAATATATTATAAAAGTTTCCACTGAAATTGAGTCGAATCGGAGTCCAAATAGATTTAATACACCAAAATAAAAGTAAAAAAAAGTAAAAGATTTATTTTTTTTAATATAAAAAAGGGGAACGTTTGAAGTAAAAATTATTTTCCTTTTTTTTTTTAAAAAAAAAAAGGGAAGAAAAAGGTGTTTTGGATAAGTCAAAAAGTCAAAGCCTTTAATTAAAGGCATGTTCGACCTTTTTCATTCATGGGCCAAACCCATTTGTTGTTATGGTCTACGGCCAAGCCCATTTAGCCTAAGCAAGCGCACGGTTAATTAGAAAAATAGGCAGCCCAATTTTTTAAACGTGGGCCGGTACACCTTTTGTTAATGTGTATTAATTTGGTGTATTTTGAGACCATTAAATTGAAATTTATATTTTTGTACCCGTACACACTTCTCCTTTTGTAACGGTTCAGCATTATTTTTGGGGGTATGTATTTTTATATCAAAAATCTTTTTTAATGTTTTAAACATATTCCAAAGATGACTTTGATTTAATATTTTTCTATAAATATAACCCATTGGTTTGAGACAAAAACACATGATTCTAAATAAATTTTTTAGGACAAAAATTTCCAAACGCTATAATCGCTTTTTCAGAGTTTTGAGACACGATCTAAATTTTGTTTACATGTCGTAAAAGATCTTATTGTTTTTCAAATTTAAAAACTAGGGTTTCAAATATTTACGATCCTATGGGAGTATCTTCGGTTGTAATTAGAGATAGGGTGAGCGAAGTGATTAACTTGCAATAAGGGAGATCGCAGACGGAGGTGAATGATTGTGATCAAGTGCATAGACAAGATTGTTGCATAAATTGTGGGGAAGCAATTGTTGTAAGTCATCGAGTTTGTAATTTCGTTTTGATCAGAATGAAGCACTGTCAGGTTAGTCCAGATGATTAGTCCTAAGTAAGCAGAGATACCTCGTTACTTTCTAGTGTTATGTGATTTTTTTTTGTGTAATTACTTGATATGATTACTAGAAAACACAAAACATGATTTCAACATACTAAAATTTGATAAACTTAATGTTTTAGTTCTGCCTATAAAATTTTAAATTATTTTTGATGAAAAACCCTAATCCTAAAATTTTCTTCACTTCATCTGATCGATCAGAGGCCCACTTGCTTGGCTTTCACTACCTTTTGCTGCCTTGCTTGTAAATGGAGGTCAACCTAGAAAATTTTCCTCATTTTAAGGAGAGACCTTTTGCTTGAAAATGTGATTGTTGTTTGATTTTAATCTTATTCCATGGTTAATATTGTTAAATATTTATGAATCATTCTTCTTCTCCATTTAATCAATCATTCCACAATCTTACAAGATATTTCTATATGATAATTTAACTCTATAGGCCTAGTACTTGTGTATGTTTTTGTAAGTTTGTGTTCATTCCGGCTATGAAAGAGTTGACTCTCTTATCAAGTATATTGAGTTCATGTGCTTTCATAGAACAACCATGAGCTTGTGATTTCAATCCCTAATACACTAAATGATATGATGAGTGCTTAACACACTATATGATGTTTTAGACTCATCATCATCATAAATGGTTGATGGCTTTAGGGTTGGCTTAATCAACACATGGGCCTTTTCAGATTTAATAAATTTTGGGCCCAAAGCTGGGCTTGGGCCATGATCAACTTTTTTAAAAAAGTTCTTCAAAAATTAACATGCTAACACTAGAATTTGAACCAACACTTTCAACCGTTTGTGCTGAGCATTTATTTATGTTAATGTTTCACTTCTTTTTATCTTAACCCCAAACGCTTTTGCACTCATTTCCCATTTTATTTTATTTTTTCCATAACTTCTCCAATATAATTTTAATTTGTTGCATTCAAAAACGAATTTTTCCATTTCTTTCCCAAGCACCGAAAAAACACTAAAAATAGAAAAAATAAAAAATAGTAATAATATTGCTAACCAATGTATAAATTAGTAAGATAAATTATACCATTTTTTTAGTACATTAACAAACCTGCTAGCTATAAAATCCTTGACCATTTAGTGCATCAACTCTCTATTCTTTAGGCGCAAAAATTCGTTGTTTGGCAGGGTTTTTTCTGCTTTTCTTGACCATTTTGTTATACACAAACGTATTTTGCTTAAGGTGATTAGCCAGAACTTTTGGAGGGCGATCTAGAAAATACCACTTATACAGATGACCAAGGCGTTATTCGGTGTAGAGCTCACCATGATGATGGGAGGGCATTGACTGGTATGACGAGGATGGGGTGGACCAAGGGCGTAGTGTGGTTTATCGAGATGTTATACGAGCTGATCTAGTCCAGATGTCCCATGGCTACTCATGGAGCCACTCTCCCACAAGGTCCGATGTTGTAGATAGGTATGTTCTCTAAAATTCCAACTTCATAAATTTAACAATAATATGCATGTATGCTAAATTTTTATATGCGTGTGTTGGTGTTTGTTTTAAAATCCTTATGCATGCCATGAATGTAAACGAATATGCGCTAATATATTATAAATTGAACGTTGGACCAGAAAAAAAAGGTGGGAGATGGAGAAACCTCAAGCACTATTAATTAATCAATAAATAAAGATCCATATCTTAAAATATTGATGAAATACACGAGACATCTAAGGGTAAACAGCATGAAGAGATAACTAAAAAGGTTGAAGTCTCGCCTTCACTTTTAAAGCCTACAATTGAACTTTTCAAAGGATTTTCTTTAGGTAAATCGACTTTAAGTCAAGAAATTCTAGATGCTTTAAAAGATAAACAAGATTCTATGAATTTTAGGAAACAAGTCTTGCCTATAACACGTAATGAAGATATTTCTGATGCTGAAACTGAATTTTTAGATGTTTTTAAAATTCAAAATGAATTCATGAATATACAAAATATTGTTCTCTAACCCTATACACCTAGCCAAACAATATTTTGAACATGACCAGGAATTCCCTGTTTTAAACAAAAAGAAAATGGCTTATTATGAAGCCATTTTAGTTGAAACTCATTCTTGTAAAATTATTCACATAAATAAAAACCCCAGAGTACGTGGTAAAGAAGCTGAGATTCAGTTCTCAAAATGTTTTATAGCGGGAGTCCTTGACTTCCATGATTGGGGAGTTAATCCTAACAGCACTAATCTGCTTCCTGTATATGGAGAACCCTATACTTATTAGGATTATATTGATGCCTGGTCTAAAGCTTTCTTATATCAAAATTCTTATAATACTCATTCTTGGTGGTTTCGTTTTGAAGCTCTCCAAGAGCCCTCAGTGGTTTTAAAGAACCCTCCCCACTAGTTTTATAATTAGTTCCTCAAGTTTGGGCGTGAGAAAATTTTCCTTCATGAAAAAATTCAACCCATTTTTAAAGAGTATTAAGCTATCCATCCAAAACATTTGGACGAAACCCAACCCATAAGGAATGTTATTTTGATGCGATTCCTGGGTCATTATTCTATTCCCTGGATTTTCAGTGGTCTTACGCCATTGGAAATAACCAAAATCTTTTTATTCTTGCTAGAGACTTGTTCTCCAAGTGGTGGCCTAAATATGAGTTCGATGAGCTCATTCCTAAAATGATTTTAGATTTAAACGCATATAAAGAATATAATTTATATGTCCAAGAAGAAGAAAAAATGAGAAAAACTGAAGCTTTTATGAACCAAGAGTTTAAGACTCCGCCCGTCGCCTCCATCATAAAGAAGTATCCTGATGCTTTGCCAGAAGAAATAAAGAGAAAAATGGTAAAAGATTTCATTTCTCAATTGGGATTCTTTGATGAGGATAATATGTTTGTGTCCTCTAAAGCTCCTTCTTCTAAAGCTCCTTCCATTAATTTGGAAGATGTTGAAGAAAATATTGATTTTGATGATAATGAAGATATGGAGAAATATATGGGCATGTCATGGGCAGATCAAATGGATGCCATGGAAAAAGTAAAGAAGGAAAAGAACGAGAAGGATAAGGAAAAGGAAAAGGAAAAGGGGTCAAAAGTTTAGGGACCCAAATAAATTGTTTTGTCTCTCTTTAATTGCTGTCGACGCTTCAAGACAAATTGTTTGCTGTTCATGTTATATTATTGAGTTTACTGTGTAAACTTTAATTATTAAAGTTACTGTTTGTAATAGTTCGGATTTTATAAGTTTGTTGAATCCGATTAAATGTTTAGTTTATAAATAGGATTGATGCTTCGTATTAGAGCATCTTTTCCTTTTCCCTTTGTTTTGTTTGTACTCTCTCTCTCTCTCTCGTTGTAATTTCTTTTAAATCAATAATATAAAAACCTTCCTTTATCCCTTGTCTCAATTCTTTTCTTTTCAATCTTATTTTATATCTTTGGTTCTCACTTTGGTATCAGAGGAAGATTCTAATCGATCAACACTTAAGTCGCGTTGGGCACTCAGCCTAATTAAGCCAAGGTAAGGCGTTTTAAGGCTTCTTTTTTCGTAATTCGTTGACAGTTGAGTTAGAAATCCTTTGTTATTAATTGTAGAACAATTTAAGTATGTTATCTAGATCAAACTCTGTTATGGTACATCATTTTAAATCTAAACCTTTAATTAAAAATAGAGAAGATATAGAGTTTTGTGATATTGAAAAATTGCTTGTAGACTGGAATATTTCTAAAGCAAGCCCTGATAAAATATATTAGACTGGAATGTTCAATTCATTTTCTACTATGTCTATAAAAATAATTGAACAAACTATTCCAGTTGAAAATTCTTTTGATTCTATACAGTTGTTAACACAACAAGAAATAGATAGATATAAAGATCGTTATAAATATTTGCATATTGGTTTAGTCCAAGTTGCTTAAAAACCCCTAACTATGAAGGGATTAAATACTTCGTTTTTAATTGCTCTTCGTGATTGTCGTCATCTAAAATTTAATAATTCTCTTATAAGAATGATTCAATCTAGCCTTTGTAATGGGCTGTATACTTTGATGCTCATCCAAATCTTTCTATATCATTTACAAACAGAAATATACTTGAAGTACTTACTGTAAATCTTCAGCTCCATGGTTATGAAATGAAACCTGGATCTGAACCCTTAAATCTAACATATCGTATATATTATAAAGTCACGAACACTCTGAGTCCCCGCACTCATTTATATGATTGTAAAGATAAAACAATTTTACTTGAAACTAACATCTTAAATTCTGATGTTGTTGCTATTCCTTGAACTATTATGTGAAAAGATATAACTCCTCCTTCTACTTGGTTACTTGAAGCTGCTGCTCCCCCTGAGCCTGTAGAAAATAGGAGATTCCAAGAAATAGTTCAGTTTCAAGATGGTGATGTTATTATAAAATTTAATAATAATAAAACAACTAGATTATCAACAAGCTCTAGACACTCTTTTAAAACTTCTTCAGAAAAGTTTTATACGCCTACTAATACTTTAGCAAGTACTATAGCTAACTCATTTGCCCAGTCTTCTAGGGAAGGAGAATTTTATACCCCTGCTTTATCAGTTGTAAATTCTGCTACTAAGGCCAATAATCTCATTTTTTAAGGAATTATAAACTCTAAACAAAATATACCTCATGGTGTTTACCATCCAGCTAATCCTAGTGAAGAACAACCTGTTAAAAATGAACCAGATACTATATCAAAATTGGGAATAAATATTGCAGGTTTAGGCATAAATACTAAATCTATAAATGTTGTTACAATTTCTGAACCATTTGTATATGATAGAAATGAAATCAATAAAGAATTTTTTCAAGAAAAATATATTGGGTTTAGGAATTGGTTTTTTGATTATTATACTAATGATCAACAATATAAGTTCAAAGATTTATTTTATGATTATATTGATAAGTATGAACAAGTTGTTCCTTTTGCTCTATGGTTCTATGAATACCTTATAAAAACTGAAATCGATTTCCCACAAATAAATGTTTTAGAAATTTTTTATAAAGAATGGAAAGTCGATTCCGGGGTGGTGAGAGCTATCCATCCGCCTCCATAACACCTTGCTTGGCACTTGTTTCCCCTTATAGTTTCAAAATTGTCGAAACTGATGCCACCGATATAAGGTATGGAGGAATTCTAAAGCAAAAAGGAAAGAAAAGAAGAAGATGTAACCTTACAATATATTTCAAATAATTAATTACTTCGTTTTGAATTTTTTCAAAGAACATGTTAACGATATTGTTAAGCTTAAAAGGTATCACGTAATTAATATGGCTCTATGTGGGTTTTGTTATAGTAATTCTCAATTTATTCATTGAGGGTTGATCCATATATATGTTTTAATTATGTTGTGTTTCAAATGTACATTCATTTAATATTTATGTAAAGTTCATAATATATTTATGCACAGTCGGCAATTGCAAATTAATCCAAAATTTTGGCACAAAATTCAGAAGTTTGAATATCTAAAAATAGTTTTCATTTCCATTTTTTTAAATCGAAAATAAAAAAAGACTATACCTCATGTCAATATTCAAAAAAGTTGAATTAGAGATTGAAAATTCCCAAAGTTTGTAAAAAACATGAACTCCTATTCTTAGTGATGAGACAGACGATGTTTCTTAGACTCTCTGGAATAACCGTATATTAAAGGAGAGGAGCATCTTAGTGTATATAAATGGAATAACAAAATCACCTTTTTTTTATTTTAAAAAATTAATAATAATTTTACCAGGATTTGAACCCACGACATTTATTTTAATCAACATCCAGATTAACCTATTAATTAAATATTATCACACCACTTTATAAGATTTAATTTTATTACATACCTACTAGATATTTTACACACACGAAAGATGTGCTAGTCAAATATAGGTAATTTTAAAAAAATTAAAAACGATAAGTAGCGGAGCAGCCAAAGTCTTATAACTGTCACTAATAGCGCGTATTCAAATCCCACTGCTTACATTATAGTGTAAATCTTTTTTGTGAAATAAAACCATGAAAGTCCACAAGGACAAAATTGGAAATCCAAAACCTGTCACAGTTTTCATGCCTTCCAGTTTTATATAATAGTAAATTAACTATCAAGAATCAAGATCGAGGTACAAAATTTTACACGCATCTAGAATGTCACATGTTCTATACTTTTATAAAAATATATATATATTAATGGCTCTTACGTATGGTTATGTTGAAAAACTAATTTTTAGTTCAATTTTATGATACTCTGGTTGCAATTTTCTCTTTAAATTTTGTTGATTGCATTGATGGAGATTCTGATTAAAATAAATGTATTGCCACTTAAGTTTTACTTTGAGTATTTGTCGGATAATAATTGATAATAATCGGTAAAATGTAAATAGTACAAAAGTGTGTCTCGCTCAGCAAATTTTGTACTGGCCGGAAATTTTTACTCACTCTATTTATATTTGTGGTCATTGTGTGTATATAATTTTCATAGATAAATAACGGACTGCCATGATGACATTTTCCTTATTTTTTTTTATTCAATATTTATAGTAGTAAAATAGTAAATATCCAAATAAGAATACAGAAAATAGGGCATGCATATTTATATTTTCGAACTAGTGTAAATCATAGATTTAACTATGTTAAGCCAAATCTATCTTACAATTAAAGGCAATGTAAGTCATAGCTGTGATTGACATGGACGTAGTATCACAACATTTGTTGTGTCTATCCCGTTGTGTTGGTTGTTGTGCGTCCACCCATTATTGTAGTGAGTGTAGACTCATGATCGACTTGTATACAAATAAAATTACATAATGAAATCACCGCTTGTATCAATAAAAAAAGTTGATCGAATACATTCACTCTACAATATTTTTGGCTTTATTAAATAATGCTCAATAATTTCAAAGTTTAATCCTAAAATATTAATTATTTGTGTTATTATATATATATATATAAAGAAGTACATGAACCGTACGTTACAAGATTTTAAAATGTTTATATATACCCTTTCTTGAAATTTATATTTCGTTGGTTTAACATTTTGTATAATTGACTTTTATCTTTGTGAAATTATTATATATTCATATTCCTCTCTTTGTTGGAAAAAATACTAAAAATAAATTTTGTATTCACCGAGAATGCAAAAGATGTGCTTTGATTTTAGTTTAGTGTTTTCAAAAATCAAAAACCAAAAAAACAAAACACCATGGTTTTTGGATGGCTAATTTTTACCTACCAAATTGACAAAATTTTACCCTAGTTCCAAGTAATGATATTGCCTGAGTTTTGTTCTCATTGTTATACCATTGGTCAGCTTGTTGGTGAATGCAGAGTCCTGAAAAGGGCCCAAGATGAATCTAACAAGCCTCAACAAAAAAAAAACAACAAAAAACAAAGCCGTAGTTGTCTCTAATGCTCCTAAGCAAAACACCTATGTGCCTAAACAGAGTCCTAATCAAGTTGTAGAAGATGTTAATGCCGTTGGTGATGGTGCTGGGACATTCACTTCTAATCTTGAACCTTCGAATATGGTTAATCATGATGAAAATGTGCCATCTTCTTTCCCCTATGTTGATCAAACTGTTAATGAAGCTCTTGTGGAGGATGACGACTCTCCAATTCATGCTGATTTACCTGAGGTAAATGACATTACTGAAACACCCATTAATGCTAGCTCATGAAGACAGTCAGCCTATCTCACCAACAGTGGCGAAGCCAGAAAATTGAGCAACAGGGGGCGAAATTTAATCGAAAATCAACACACACTATATCATATTTAAAGCCATAAAATTTGAATGCAAACATAACACTATTAATAATAAAAGTTCATACAACTTAAATAACAAATGCAAACAATTATGATAAATTACAATAACATTCTATGATTTTTCATATTTTGGAAGTATTGGTGAATGGTGGTAGTAAAAAAATGGTGTAGATATTTAATTAATTAGGTTTAATATTAACAAATTGTTCTTTAAGATTTTGTATCTTACAGTTAGGTCCCCTCAAGTTTATTTTTATGCACATAAGTCCCTAAAAAGTTTTTTTTTTTTACAAAAAAGCCCCAACCCAAGGAGGGGCAGCTGCCCCCCCTGCCCCTACATAGCTTCGCCCCTGCTCACCAACCCATGTGAGCTATTCATTTTCCCCGCTTAGTGGGAAATTCTGGCATGACATTGTTGAGGAAACTGAGAATGATGATGCTGGAAATTGGAAATCAAATCTTGATGCCAAATTTCTGTCAAACTTCTTCGACTCTTTGTTAGTGGGGAAGTTTGTTGGTCGATCCTTGTTTTTAAAATTTTTTAACTACCGGTACACAATTTTTTTTTAAGTTTGCAATCCCTTACAGTTTTCAAGTTACCGAACTGCCTCTAGCAAGAACTCATATCCATAGACACTGTAGTTAAGTAACCTGAGAAATACCAGTTACCGTAGCTAGGTAACCGAAAAAGATGTCGAGAAGTACCAATTACCGTAGTATCAAGGACTGCAAACTAAAAACCAAGGACCACAAACTTTAGAAAAAAAAATGTGGATCGTAAGCTAAAAAGTTCTAAAAAGAGGGATTGAAACCTAATTTTTCTTATTTAGTTGTGATTGTTCGAATGATTGTATTTTTCAAAATTTCGCCTCATTTCACCCCACCTCTGTTCGAGTAGACTAGATTATCACTTGTATTATAAGTGAAAAAAAGCAAGTATACAAGCCCAGTAAAAATAGGCTAGAATATTATAACATGTATTTAAAGATATAAAAGTGAACTATTATTTTTTAATGGGGTTAAAATATAAATAATGTAAAAATTTGATAAGATTAAGCAATTACCGAAAGTTTGTTGGTAACTGCTAACGGTTAACGTTTGCCGAGATAATGTGTGGTCAAAAATCTTCCGTCACGTTCAACGAAATTGTGTACGGTCATGCAGGCATTTCCCTTCCAACAAAAATAGTTAAGTTCAACTACCACCAATGCTGCGGTGTCTGTATAATTTTTTCAGAGCTATATTTAAGAATCACTATAAATATTCACTAAGGTGGCGTTTGATAAAACATCTGAAAACTGAAAACTGAATTGAAAACTGAAAACTGAAACTGAAAAAACTGTTTGTTTACTTCTAAAAATTGTATATGAAAAAGTGTTGTTTGTTTGAATATAATACATCTGAAAACTGAATTTTTTTTAATATGACAACTTTGCCCTTGTTACTTTATTTAGATGACATGATTCTAAATGAAAATAAAAAAGACCACATAATTTAAGAGTACTAAATTCACAAACTACATAAATCCATAAATAAAACATAAACTCAAAGTTACTAAATCATCTTCAATCTTTGCCAATGATTTGTTTGAATATGTGTGTGTGTATAAGCGTATAATATAGTGTGGCAGATGCATATATATATATAGGTATGGGGTTTCTTTCAAGAACACCACATAATGGTACCCTTCTATGAATCCAATTGAAAATGAAAGGAAGAAGTTTATATATGAAGTGGCATAACATATAAAAATAGGGGGCATGAGGCTGTTACCTGTGAGAGAAGATGGTGGGCAGGGAGTACAATTATTTTACAAATGTTCAATCACCTAATTGACATAAATAAATACCACACTTGATCTACTACGCTTTGTTAGGTACTTACCAAGCAGTTGGATAGAGAAAAGTCCAACAAAGCTAGAAATTCCTCAGGTCATCGTCATTGGAGAGCTTGGTAATTTTACCACTTAAATGGATAGGGTTTTCAGATTTCAGTGGTAATTTTACCACTTAAAAATTTGGACCAAAAAATTTAGATTTAACTGCCTTAGCACTTTTTTTTTTTTCAAACAAACAACACTTCTACCACTGAAATCTGAAAACTTTGAGTTTTCAGATTTCAGATGGGCAAACAAACACCACCTAAGTTTAGCTTTGAACGAACAAGTAGTTTAGTGGTAACGCACTGAGATTCGCGCTAAGTTCGACTGGAAGTAGCTGCAAAAACATCTGATAGCCAGCGGTGAAAAAGATATGTCCTAGGACTATTCATAGATTATGATTTGTACTTGGATATTTTATGCTTATTGTTATTTATAAAGTTTATTTATTATACTTTATGTTCTCTTGTAAATAATATATATTAATACTAGTTCATCAAGTACGTGACTTGATTGTGGGATGCTAGTAATGTTATAATAATATTATTTAGATGTCCCTAATCATATGTCAATAACCTAGGATCACATTGATATAATGATTAGAGTATGGGTCAGCTGATGATTATGTTCCACAAGTCATGGATATGGAAATATCAAGCTGAACATACTGATACTTGTTAGGGAACAAGGTATTGGACTGACCCGCTTTGGGGACACTGCGAGGAGTGTTACATATTGTCATCAGTGATGTTCCCCATTTGTGATATCGTATTATCCTTAGACCTGAGATCGCCATGGTTACCAACATAGGGATTAGCATGTCAGGCATTATCAAACGTTGCTCTTGATCAAGTAATTATAAAGATGATGACCGAGCCTACTATGAACTATGTAGAGGTATGTGGTTGATCAAGATGGGATTTGTTACTCTCGTATATTGAGAGAGATATCGTTGGGCCCCTTGATAAGTGTAATTAATATTTGCATGGCCATGCACAAATGAGATGTCATTTGTTTTAGATTAATTATACTTAGAGATCAAGAAATAAAGATTGAACTATACAAGAATGACACTTGCCTAGTCTTGTGTTCAATCTAGATATCGATTGACAAAAGGAGTTAATATTTGGAATATCAATTTAAGGTTGTGTCGTTTTTGACCTTTATACCCTTTGGATAATATTAATGTTTTACTAGAGACCGCTTACTATTCGTATAATAAAATGGGCTTTTATTTATACTTCCAAAGAGTGTAAAACCTACAGGGTCGCACACCAAAACGAGTTGGATCAAAACGAATTAAAACGGGCCAAGTTGGACTTGGGCCCAGTTCGTTTGTTGCTTAGGGTTCTCACTAGGGTTCTCTTATAAAAGGGAACCTTTATTCATCTTGGCCGTCAAGGAAACTCCGAGAGGCCAGAGAGAGAACCCTAGAAGGCGCTAGTACACCAAGCAAGGATCTCATCCCGTTCGTGTGTGCATACCGTAGAGGCGTCGTAATTTCTACGCTAAGGACGACAACAACAGAAGGATTCAATCCATCCGGTTCGTTTTAGTAACATCAAATCACACATAAGGTATGTCTTCTGTCGATTTTATTGAACATCATAGATCCTAGGGTTTAAGATTAGTGCGTAAATAAGTGTATGCGATGCATGATTACTGCCCTAATTCCCTACAGTGGTATCAAAGGAAGGTTATTTACTGTTCTTTATTTTCGATCATGATTATAGTCGTTTAATAACTTGAAGGTCTGTTCTCGTTTAAATTTCGATTAATATCATATTCGGATTTTTAGTATCATGCTAGGTTTTGATAATATCGATTAATGGGTTAATCGTTTTCTATAGCATGTTTTCTGTTTTGTTATAAGTTTGCATATACGATATGTCCTTTTATAATTTGATTAATATAGATCTGATATGTTGAAAACGTGATTACTGTATGACTGTTATCGACATGTTCATGATTCTGTTAAGTCGTTTTTTTATTAGGGTTCATCTTTATGCTGTCATGATTTTATTCCGCAATTATCATGTTTAGCGTTTTCAGAATCGTTCTGTTAGGGTTTACGCAATCTGGTAGACTTGATGAGATCACGGCTATCGGGTTCTTTCATGTTAATTTGATTAATGAGATAAGGCAGATTAATGTGATTAGTCTAGACGAATCTGTCTAATAAGATCAGACACGTTTCTGGAGAAAATAATTTGAAATCGTTCAAATTTTCACGGTGGCAGAAGTATGATTCTCTTGCAGGTCATACACCGGTCAGCGGGACCGCCGCCGGGGTGTCCACCCCCCGGACCCCGGTTGGGGCGCTGCCCCAAACCCCGCGGGGGCGCTGCCCCTCGACCCTATTGGGGCGCTGCCCCAAACCCCGCGGGGGCGTTGCCCCTCGACCCCTAATTGTTTATTTAATAATTGATTAAATTTATTTTCGCATTTATGTGTGTATGCAATATGTTGTGTTATGTGATAATACTAACTTGCAGGATTTTAATTTTAGTGATATAGTATGGCCAAACTAAATACGGCCTGCGTGTCGTTTTGTGTTTTGCAATGTAATTTTATATTACTAGTCTCTTGTATTAGGCTGTACAATTTTTGTATATTACCTCGCATAGAAGATGGAGGATCCCTCATCACAAGAGAAGGTAGCCAAGAACTTTGGAGTGTCCGAAGCTACAAAGGATGGAGAGCATAGTTAATTAGTAGCCTTATTTCTCTGGCCATACTATATCACATATTTATTGGTTGATGCATGTTTAAATATTATGTTGTATTATTGTGAGACTGCATATTTATGTCCCTAGAACAAAAGAAATTATTTGTGCCTTTCCAACACTGATAACTATTAATTTTATGATTATTATAGAAAACGCCTGCCAAAGCGGGGTTATCTTAAATCATCATAAATTAATAGAATGGAAGTCGGACATCCATAATTCAGAAAAGTGTTGGTTTGATTTCACAAGGCCGTCAAAACGGTTTTGGGCCTTGAGGCAAAGTGTTGAGAAGCCGAAACATAAGATATAAAACTCAACAAACCAAGAGTTGCATAGAATGTAATTAACAAATGTTGCTTACCTAATTAACAATGTTTAAGTGAAAAGCCAAAGCTTTCTTAATACCTTGTGTAATACGGATCTTGGACCTACTATGTCCTAATGGGACAATTGCGTGTAAGACATAGTAGGAAATTTTAAAATAAGCATTTTAAATGTTTGCATATGTTATTTTGCTATAGATAGATGACGAACAATAACACAACCGCTTTTTCGTTGCGATCTGTCCTTGAGAAGGAAAAACTAAACACAACCAATTTCCTAGACTGGTTCAGGAATCTGAGAATTGTTCTCAAACAGGAAAGGAAAGATTATGTCCTCGAAAATGCTATTCCTGAAAAACCGACAGCTAATGCTCCTCGTGCACAGAAAGATGCATATCAGAAGCATCTAAATGATGATTTAGATGTTTCATGTCTCATGCTTGCTAGCATGAATGCTGATCTGCAGAAGCAGTTTGAAAATATGAATGCATTCGACATGGTTAAGGAACTAAAGAGTTTGTTTCAGGAACAAGCTCGAGTCGAACGCTTCGAGACTACTAAGTCTTTGTTTTCATGTAAGCTTACCGAGGGAGGCTCAGTCAGTCCTCATGTACTCAAAATGATTGGGTACATTGATCACCTAGAAAGGTTGGGGACAACCATTAGCCAAGAGTTGGCCACTGATGTCATTCTCCAGTCGCTGCCTGAGTCATATGATGGATTCATTATGAATTTCAATATGCACAGCTTGGAAAGGACATTAACTGAGCTGCATGGGATGCTGAAAACAGCTGAATAGAACATTGTTAAAAAAGTTAAGAATAATGTTCTGATGGTTCAAAAGGGAAAAGGTTTCAAGAAAGGTGGAAACGGTAAAGGAAAGTCCAATGCCAAAGGCAAAGGTAAAGCTCCAGTTAAGAACTGGAAGAACAAGAAACAAGATTCTGAGCCCAAGCCTAATCCACAAGCTGAAATGATATGTTTTCACTGCAATGAAAAGGGTCATTGGAAGAGAAACTGCAAGAAATACCTTGACGACAAAAAAAAGGGACTAGCCCCTTCGTCTTCAGGTACTTACGTTATAGAAGTAAATGTTACTTCAGCTTCTTCTACTTCTTGGGTATTAGATACTGGTAGTGCATCTCACATTTGTGCAAATGTACAGGGACTCAAAAGGAGTAGGAAGCTGGCTAAAGGAGAAGTGGACCTACGCGTTGGAAATCGAGCAAAAGTTGTCGCTCTAGCTGTAGGAACATTTGAGATTCCTTTGCCCTCAGGATTGATTTTAGAATTAAATAATTGTTACTATGTGCCTGCTTTTAGCAGAAACATTATTTCTATTTCTTTGTTAGACGAAGAAGGTTTTGAATTCAATTTTAAGGACAAACGTTGTTCATTTTCTTTGAATAATATGCAATATGGTATTGGACAATTATTGGATGGTCTTTATATTCTAAATCTTGAAATACCTGTTTATAACGTAAATAATAAAAGAATCAAGTCTGATGATTCGAATCCTACTTATTTATGGCATTGTCGTTTAGGCCATATAAATGAGAAACGCATGTTGAAGCTCCATAAAGACGGTCTTCTAAATTCATTTGATTTCCAATCTTTTGAACGATGTGAATCTTGTTTGTTGGGAAAGATGACTAAAAGCCCTTTCAATGGTAACAATGATAGGGCAAGTGATCTTTTGGCCCTCATTCATACTGATGTATGTGGACCACTAAACACAACTGCCAGAGGAGGATATCAGTACTTCATCACATTTACTGATGATTTCAGCAGATATGGTTATGTTTACTTGATAAAACATAAATCGGAATCTTTTGAAAAGTTCAAGGAATTTCAAAATGAGGTACAAAATCAACTTGGCAAGACTATTAAAGCTCTTCGATCAGATCGAGGAGGAGAATACTTAAGCCAAGAATTCATTGATCATCTTAAGAGTTGTGGAATTGTTTCACAACTTACTCCACCAGGAACACCACAATGGAATGGTGTATCTGAAAGGAGAAACCGAACACTGTTAGACATGGTTCGATCAATGATGAGTCAGACATCTCTTCCAATATCATTTTGGGGATATGCTCTTGAAACCGCAGCGTTCACACTTAACAGATCTCCATCTAAGGCTGTAGAAAAGACACCTTACGAGTTATGGACTGGAAAAGTTCCAAGTCTGTCTTTTCTGAAGATTTGGGGTTGTGACGTTTTCGTCAGACGACTAATCACAACTAAATTGGAACCCAAATCTGACAAATGCTTCTTCGTAGGAAATCCTAAGGAAACAAAAGGATATTATTTTTATAATCCAACCGAGAACAAAGTGTTTGTAGCTCGGAATGGAGTTTTCTTAGAAAGAGAATTTCTTTCCAAAGAAAACAGTGGGAGCACAATACATCTAGAAGAAATTCGAGATGATAGTAATCTTAATGAAGAGCCTCAACAAAGTATGCAAATAGTTGCAGAAACTCCTGAAGAAGTTACAGTTTTACGAAGGTCAAGTAGGCCACGTCGCGAACCTGAGAGATTATCACTTTTCGTCTCAGATGAGCAAGACCTAGTGTTGTTAGACAACAATGAGCCCTCGACTTTCAAAGAAGCAATGGAGAGCTCTAGTTCCGAGAAATGGCTAGAAGCCATGCAATCCGAAATGAAATCCATGGATGACAATCAAGTATGGGACTTGGTTGACATGCCAAATGGCTGTAGAGCCATAGGTTGCAAATGGGTTTTCAAAATTAAGATTGATAAAGATGGCAAGATCGATGTCTATAAAGCTCGATTAGTTGCAAAAGGATATCGACAAATCCATGGTATTGACTATGATGAATCTTTTTCGCCAGTTGCCATGTTTAAATCAATCCGGATCCTTTTAAGCATTGCCGCATATTATGACTATGAAATATGGCAAATGGATGTCAAAACTGCTTTCCTTAATGGATACCTTGAAGAGGATGTGTACATGACACAACCTGAAGGTTTTGTCGATCCAATAAATGCTAACAAGGTATGCAAGCTTAAGAGATCCATATATGGTCTTAAGCAAGCATCTTGGAGCTGGAATCTTCGTTTCGATGAAACTATCAAAGAGTTTGATTTCAGAAAGAACGAAGAGGAACCTTGTGTATACAAGAAAACTAGTGGGAGCGCGATAGTCTTTCTGGTATTGTATGTAGATGACATACTACTCATTGGGAATGATATTCCTATGCTTGAGTCTGTAAAGACCTGGCTGGGAAAATGTTTCTCAATGAAAGATTTGGGTAAGGCAGCCTACATATTAGGGATCAAGATCTATAGAGATAGATCACGAAAACTAATAGGACTGAGTCAAAGTAATTACATTGACAAAGTTTTACGTAGGTTCAACATGCAAGACTCTAAAAGAGGGTTCTTGCCAATGACACATGGCACAACACTAAGCAAGACTCAGTGTCCTCAGACACAAGATGAGCGAGATCGCATGAGTAGAATCTCGTATGCTTCGGCTATAGGTTCTATCATGTACGCTATGTTGTGTACTCGTCCCGATGTAGCATACGCATTGAGCGTGACTAGCAGATACCAGTCAGATCCAGGTGAGAGTCACTGGACCGCTGTCAAGAATATCCTCAAGTACTTAAGAAAAACTAGGGATATATTCTTGATTTATGGTGGGGAAGAAGAGTTGGTTGTGAATGGGTACACGGATTCTGGTTTTTAATCAGATAAGGATGATTTCAGATCACAATCCGGTTTTGTGTTTTGTCTCAATGGTGGAGCTGTGAGTTGGAAGAGTTCTAAGCAAGCCACAGTTGCTGATTCTACAACAGAGGCTGAATATGTTGCTGCTTCAGAAGCAGCAAAGGAAGCAGTATGGATAAAGAAGTTTATCACTGAACTTGGTGTCATTCCTAGTAGCACCAATCCAGTGGATTTGTATTGTGACAACAATGGAGCTATTGCTCAGGCTAAAGAGCCAAGGTCGCACCAAAAATCCAAACATATTCAGAGACGTTATCACCTCATTCGTGAGTTCATCAGTAATGGTGATGTGAAGATATGCAAGGTTCCCACATACGAGAATGTAGCTGATCCTTTGACTAAGCCACTTTCTCAAACTAAACATGATCGTCATTTTAGTGCACTAGGCATTCGTTTTATGAATGAATGGTCCTAGTACAAGTGGGAGACTGAAAGAGATATGTCCTAGGACTATTCATAGATTATGATTTGTACTTGGATATTTTATGCTTATTGTTATTTATAAAGTTTATTTATTATACTTTATATTCTCTTGTAAATAATATATATTAATACTAGTTCATCAAGTACGTGACTTGATTGTGGGATGCTAGTAATGTTATAATAATATTATTTAGATGTCCCTAATCATATGTCAATAACCTAGGATCACATTGATATAATGATTAGAGTATGGGTCAGCTGATGATTATGTTCCACAAGTCATGGATATGGAAATATCAAGCTGAACATACTGATACTTGTTAGGGAACAAGGTATTGGACTGACCCGCTTTGGGGACACTGCGAGGAGTGTTACATATTGTCATCAGTGATGTTCCCCATTTGTGATATCGTATTATCCTTAGACCTGAGATCGCCATGGTTACCAACATAGGGATTAGCATGTCAGGCATTATCAAACGTTGCTCTTGATCGAGTAATTATAAAGATGATGACCAAGCATACTATGAACTATGTAGAGGTATGTGGTTGATCAAGATGGGATTTGTCACTCTCGTATATTGAGAGAGATATCATTGGGCCCCTTGATAAGTGTAATTAATATTTGCATGGCCATGCACAAATGAGATGTCATTTGTTTTAGATTAATTATACTTAGAGATCAAGAAATAAAGATTGAACTATACAAGAATGACACTTGCCTAGTCTTGTGTTCAATCTAGATATCGATTGACAAAAGGAGTTAATATTTGGAATATCAATTTAAGGTTGTGTCGTTTTTGACCTTTATACCCTTTGGATAATAGTAATGTTTTACTAGAGACCGCTTACTATTCGTATAATAAAATGGGCTTTTATTTATACTGCCAAAGAGTGTAAAACCTACAGGGTCGCACACCAAAACGAGTTGGGTCAAAACGAATTAAAACGGGCCAAGTTGGACTTGGGCCCAGTTCGTTTGTTGCTTAGGGTTCTCACTAGGGTTCTCTTATAAAAGGGAACCTTTATTCATCTTGGCCGTCAAGGAAACTCCGAGAGGCCAGAGAGAGAACCCTAGAAGGCGCTAGTACACCAAGCAAGGATCTCATCCCGTTCGTGTGTGCATACCGTAGAGGCGTCGTAATTTCTACGCTAAGGACGACAACAACAGAAGGATTCGATCCATCCGGTTCGTTTTAGTAACATCAAATCACACATAAGGTATGTCATCTGTCGATTTTATTGAACATCATAGATCCTAGGGTTTAAGATTAGTGCGTAAATAAGTGTATGCGATGCATGATTACTGCCCTAATTCCCTACAAGCGGCTGGTCATTGTTTCGAGAACAAAGATCAGTCCAAATGCGTGAAAGCTGGCGTGGACACTCTGTGATACTAGAATGTATCTAAACAAAAAAAAAATATAAGAGTTCCATACCTACTCAATTTTCCACTCGAGCATCTTTTATCGACGTCCATTTAGTATATTAATTATTACTCAACGGCTAATCCACGAATTTGTGTTCAAAATGCCATAAAATTCAAGTATTAATTTATTTACTTTTAGCCTGGGGGAGCCTAAAAAAATAATTAAATTAAGTATAAAATCTTCGATCGAGTTTTTTCTACAATAACCTAATACCAATTATATTATTACTCAGCCAAATTCAAAAAACAATTTCTTCCTTTTAACTAAAAAATGGGCTTCCCCCTTTTCAGGGAAATAATTGAATTTTTTGATGAAATTTGGCAGAGTTAACACTCATCATGGAGATTATTCCCCCAACTTTTATCAAAAAATTCAATCACTTAAGTACTGAAAAGGAAAAATTTGGTATTTAGTTAAAAGAATGAAATCTTTGCTAGATTCAGACTCTATTACCATTTGTAAAATATATTGAAGACACCAAATTAATTTAGGATGATTCTATTTTCACCCCTAATAATCTTTGGTTTGACTTCCACTTTTCATTCAGTCCTTGAACACGAGTAACGATTTCTTATTCGATTTTTGAGGGTCAAGTAAAACTTTGAAAATGCCTTACTTGGCTCCTAAGCACCGATTAATATGCTTACACTCGGTTCTCACAATAACCGAATAACATTCCCTTATTCGGTGTTTAAGAACCGAATGAAGGGTAAAAGTGAAACCAAGTATTATTAAGGGTGAAAATAGAATTGCCCTTAATTTATAATACTTTTCCTTTCAACAATAATATAATATTTTAGTAGTACTTGTGAGTACGTAGTAATCTATTATTTCCATGTCCATGACCTTTTGTTTAGCTCTTTGGTAGGTCAAGATCACGTTTCACTTTTCAATTGCGGATAGATGCATGTTTTTACTGCGCAAGAGACATAATCTACTTTGATATCGATTAGCGCATGAATGAAAAGGCGTATGCAAATTTACATTATGCGACAAAAATGTATTTTTAGTATTAGTTGGTTTCATTTGGATATTTTAGGTTAATTTAATTAAAATCTGATAAAAGAAGCCCTCTTTAAATATAAAATATTTTCTATACAATTAATCTTAGCTAACCAAACAAAATCTTTATGTTAAGACGAACAATCACATACTTATGATAATTTTTTTAAAAATAACGACTTTTTTGCCACAATACTAATTTTATAAAGAGTAAACTATTTTAATGGTTGTTAACTTATTGGCCCAATCTAACTTTAGTCCTTAAATTAAAGTGATACTCGTTCAATTGTTTAAGCATTTAAATAAAATATTTTTTAATTTAAGAAATAAAATGAGCTTGGGTCACAAGTTTTGAGGCCACTAAAAATTTTACGCTTTTATAAAATAGAGTGCTTGGACTCGTACTATATAGGTGTATATATATAGGATTCAAAGAGATAGTGATGGAACCGCTAAATTCGTACAAGGATTCAAAGAGATATGTAATGTAACCACCAAATTAGAATTAGTACGACTTAAGTACGAGTATATATTATTCTTTTAGTGGTTTTAATGGAACCACCAAAGGGCATTTAATTTTTTGTCTCTCTAAGACCATCTCCACTCCATAGGTTAAAAAATAAAAAAAAAATTAAATATGGGTTTTTGTTGTCCCAGCGCGCAGTGTAATAAGTCAAAAAAAAGCTAAAAAAGGTAAAGCATAGTTATATTTAGCAACCGACAAACTTTTAGTTCACACAATGAATCAGTTGTCGGAGAAGAGAATGGGCCTTCTCGCGACACATGATGTGTCGTGTGGTGTCTCTCACGACACATCATGTGCCATGTGAGAGAGAGATGTTTGGCCCAATATATGATGTGTCGGGAGACACATGTATGGCCCCGATATATCATATATCGGGAGAGAGTTAAATGTATGGCCCCGATATATCATATGTTGAGAGAACAATTTTTACACTTTTTCACTGCTACACAAACAATATTAATAGGCTAAATATACACTATTACCTTACCTATTTGGCTTTATCATAACAGATGGTCTAATTAGCAAAAAAATATTCGGTATTTTTTGTATTACGTACGTGATTGTAGTCTAAAATTAGTAAGTACGTGAGCGTCAAATAAGGGCACATTCTTGTTAATATAATTTTTTGCCATGCATAGATACAAAATAAATCCTAACGTAATTACGGATAACATTCATGCATCTATACTTTAAATATATAATTGATGGAATGTTATGTATAATATCTCTAACTTGCAAGAGATTTCATTTTTTTTTTAAATTAAGAGAGGTCTAAGTCTCTCCCTTAATCCTACAAATAAAGAAAAACCCTCCTCCCACCCCATGAGTTGAACCCTTGACCTCAAGACAAGGATGGAGATTGTCTACCACTGAGTCAACCCCTCTCCTCTAACTTGCTAGAGATATTTATTAATAATAACATATAATAAATAGAGATTTATCTTAAATAGCTAAATATATTGTTATCCTTAATAAAATTGTAGAATTCAAAATTTTACCACTTTTTTATTATTTATTTATTATCTTAATAAATTACTAAATAAAACAAACTAATTATACAACCCACAAAAAAATTATATAATTAATTCTTACAAGATCTAGCCGTAAGAAGAATGCTTGGTATGATGTGTACCATTCAATCAATCGAATTATATATAGCCACGGGATATTTTAGGAATAGAAGATATCATCTCATCTTACCATTAAATTAATTAATAAACTATTTAACGTATATAGGTGTGTAAACAATCTCCAATCATCACATAAACAAAATCATTGTGCTTCATAAACAATAGCATTTGTTATATGATCTCATCACATTTAACGATTAATCATTGTATTAAATGCAAAACGTGATCTCATTTGAGAAAAAAAAATCTAACTAGAGGAAAGGAGTAGGAAAAAAAGGGAGAAGCCGACGAGGCTTGAACTTACCATACTTGTAACTTGAAAATTGGACCAACAAAAGACACTTCCAGCCACTAGAGCAATACTTATTTAATTATATATTTTAAACGTATCTAACTGGATACTATTTGCAAAACTTGCAGTTAGTTCTTATAAGGATAAAGGGATCAAGGAGCAGCTCGGGTGGATTTTCAGACCCAAGCCAAGATGTAATTTTATCATAAAGTCTAAATCCTTATAGTTGTATCAACATGCTAAGAGTTTTACAAACATAGCAAATACATATATATCGCTAACTTGTTCCGGGATACATGGAGTATTGACTACGGGTGCACACGGTTCGGATTGGACCAGTTTACTACTTAAACCTAAAGCAAATCAATAATCGATTTTAAAAATTGTGTACCTAATCCAAACCAATTATATGGTAAAACATAACCAATCCAAGTCAAACAACAATGAATTGGTTTGGTTTGGATTGGATTATTGATTAACATATTATCAATGAGCCAATAATGTGATGATGGATGATCGATTTTAAAAAGTATTTACGTAAAGTGAAATTTTAAATGAGTAAGAGTTCATAAGAAATGAAAAATTTAATTAGGATTAACCACTTATTTTTATCATTTATAGTATATTGTGACGAAAAGTTCACTAATAATATTAAAATTTATATAATACACATAAACATATTAAATATAAATAATATATTATATATTATTATCGGTTTCTCATTGATTTGGTTAATCCAATCAATTTTTCAAAAAGTTAATCTAAACTAATTCAATTAATTTTATAATCTAACCGAATTTATCCAATAAAATCAGATCGATTCAGTTCTTCAGTTTACTTATAACTATGTGCAGCTTTAAAATTAAAGCAACGTAACTTTATTTGCAGGACTGTATTTGGTCAGAAAGTGTCGGTATGTTTGAATTACAGTCCATGGGAAAGAAACAAAATATGTAGCTGCCCAATGTTTTAATACTAACTTATATAGAAGTGGTACAAGCCCATGCATGCACTATAATATTTCACAAAATTAGTACTGTGGCACAAAAGCAATTGTTTTGAAAATTTTATCATAAATATGTTGTGTTGGTCCTTACTTAAAAGACTATTTTGTTAATTGACATTTATTGTATTAAAAAAAATTAAACAGTTTAAATGATCATTAGATTTTTAATTAAGTATCATTTTGGCAATTAAATTTAAAAACGAACACTTTTGGCCATCGAATTTTGGAGTAAATATTACTTTGATCATTCCTTCCAATTTGACTATTAAATTGAACGAAATTAAATCATGACTTCATTTAAGTGTATTTTGATTATAAAACAGTCCAACTTGCGTTGTTAGTTGAAAATATGTCTATATTTTATACACTTTATGTGTTTTATTTGGCTAAAATTATCGGAAAAAAAGGTCGTACTGTTGCAATATGACCAAAATGACCTTACACGAAGTTATGTCCCATGCAAATACATCAAATTTAACATTCAAATTGGACAGAATGGTCAAAGAAATACTTACTCCAAAGTTGAATGATTAAAGTGGTTCGTTTAAAAGTTTGATGGTCAAAGTAGTACTAGATCAAATGTTTAGTGACCATTTAAATTGCTACTTAAAAAAATTATATTTAAAGACTATTTTTTCAAACAAACGCAATCTTACGTTTTACATGCAAATAGAACTCTTTAACATTATTTAGAAGTAATCAAGCACGGTTAGGCCTTGTTTAGTTCACGGTAGGGAAATTAATTCTCTTATCGTTCCCATAGAGTTGGAAAACTAAAGATCCTGTCAAGTTTCCTTTCTTATGTTTTGGTAAAGCATGGAAAGTATTTTAGGTAAGGGTATTGTTGTCCAAAAATTTTGTAACAAATGTTAAAAAATCACAAGGGAAAATCAATCTCATGAGTTTTGAGATGAATGACTTTACCCCCTACTTTTTCCTCTGTCAAGAAAGTGTTTCAATAATTTGTGCTTACCAAATAGAGAAAAGAAAAGACTTTTCCTTTCCTGAGCGCTTAAATCCGTGAACCAAACGAGACCTAAAAGTTCAAATTAATTTTACTCCCCAAGGAATAGTGCAGTCGGCATAACTCTTGATTTCGAATAATGAAGTCATGAGTTCAATTACCCAAACCCAATTATCAGTATTGCAACATTAGTTACTTATGATAAAAAATAAAAATAAAGTAATTCATAAAATGAGAATTAGCAGAATATATCAATTTCATAGAGAACTCGATCGTTACATTAAAAAGAGCTAACACTTCCTTGAATAATGAGGCCACCCGCAGCGCAGTATCATGTATAAGGTAAAAGTATATTGAGAAAAATTAGTTGACATGTAAATATACCATAGCGTTACATTAACCCCCACAAGATATTGTGTACATAACAGGATATATTTCATGTCAGGCACGATGGACTGAGCATCACGTGAGACAATGAGAAAATGGCACAACACAATGAATGTCGTGTGGTGGTGAATGTGTATAGCCTTATGGAGAATAAGTGTATATATGTAAAAGTGAGAAGAAAGGGTGATTTCAAAGTTAGCTTAAACAATGAGGAAGGTTTGTTTAAATAGGAAAACTTATGACCATTAAACCACGCACGCGTGACACAATGAATGTAATACAGTGGGTTTTTAGCTTTCTGCACTGCATGTTTGGTGCCAAAATGTAGACCAAATTTGGATTTTTGCGCTACAACAATAATGCCCAATGCATTGAAGAAGGCCTTACGCATAAAAAAATAATCTAAATTCCCCTACAAAATAATATGTAAAATTTAATGGCCGGTCGAAATAAGTTGTAAAAAATATGTAAGAAAGGAGAAAGAGCCTTGCGTAGAGATAAGGTCGATCTGGAAAATTTAATGGAAAGTAGCGGTAGTTGAAACAAAATTAAATTCAAGCGACAATTCTTTACTGACAAAATTAATTAATGGAAATTTGTGAGGTTACTTGAATACTTGGTTGATTTGCATTACAGTATTTCTATGATTTTTTCAATGGGATCCATTTGGAGAAACAAACAAATAACCTTTTTTTTTTCTTATGTGAGTGATATGATCATCTAAAATTTCAATGTTCGAAAATGAATATACATGCAAAATTCTAATTACTCACACTTTTGGTTTAAAGTTTTTGTTGAAATTTTGTGGAGATTATTATATACACTCATTATATATCGATATTATTGCTACAAAATTTTATTAAAAAAAAATTTCTTTTGTTTATTTCTAAAAGTGGACCCCGTTGAAGAAAATTGAAAAAATGGTGTAATGGAGCGCGCTTGTATATAAATATCCAAGAATCTTTTGGCTTTCTTGCATTGATTCGAAAGATATTATATAGTTTCCACATATTGGATATATAACTTGTGCTCAAACTCACTCACTCACTCAACTCCATGGCTATTTCAATCGAAAGGGAACCTAACCAGGTACATATTACTCCCTTTTTATATGATTATTTTACACTTCAATTCATTCATATGTATGTTACTTGTTCTTTGTCGTTGTCGTCGTCATCATTTTCATTTTTATTTGTGTTAGAGTTCGGAACATTTAACCTGAAACCAATTGACAATGGGTAGAGCAGCTCCTAGATCTTATGTTTGTTACTTGTTCTTCGTCGTCGTCGTCGTCATCATCATCATAATTTTCGTGTTCATTGTATTAACCGAAAGAGTACAACATTTTTTCTTTTCAACAAGGGACTGCCCCCTCTCCGTTAAACTCTAAGAAATTTATAGGAAGAATAAATTTAAGGCGAACAAGTGAATAGAAAAGGTTGATGGCAGCTTCTCAAAAAAAGAAAAAGGGGTTGCTAGTAGCACGTTCCAGATGATTGGGTAAACATGCATGTTCAAATATGTTTTTCCACTAAATCCGGTATTTACTACCCGAGCTCTGACATGGGTACTGCAAATTAGTTTTTGAACTAAATCTGCAAGCAACTAATGATATAAATTTTAGTGCAAATCTGTTTGTTGCGAAAAATCCTTAAGCAGCTAATTAATGTTATATATTTTATTGTAAATATGTTTTTGCACTCAATTCTGTAGACAACTTGAGATATAAATTTTAGTGCAAATCTACTTTTGCACTAAACGGCATGCAATTAAAGATGTATATTTGAGTACAAATTTGTGGCATATAGGGGAAGAAATAAAAGATTGTGATAAGGGCGGGTATGGATTTAGAATTTTTTTTCTTAAGAGGGGGTCAAGTTTAATAGTAATGTCACTTTATCTAAATTAAAGAAGAATATTTAGTATTAATATTATTTTTGTTCAAGATTAGGAGGGGCCAAATTAATACTAACAATAAACTTTTAAAGCTAAAGATGGGGCAAACTTAACTAATTTAGTAATTTGAATATATATTCAAAGTTTAAAAGTAATTTTAGGGGTGAAATAGCAATTGATCCGAAAATTTAGTGGGTGCAATTTTTTTACCTTTCCTTCTGGCAGTGTAAGGGTAAAATTCACCATATAAAAAAGTTAGTGTTTTCTTTAAGTGGATGAAAATTGAAAATTATCATTGTGGATGAAGTCCTCCATGTAGTATGAAATATTAATGTGTCTCAACTTGAATATCATCATTATGGGGGAGATCAATACTTAAAATAGATTTTTGTTTTTTGGTTATTTTCTACAAACAATAGGTACATCAAGTAGTTTAAAAGTACAACGTTTACTATTGCAATTTGAATACCCAAGTCTTCTACCACTTGAGCTCAAACCTAAATGTTCCATTTTCTCATAGTTTAAAAATAACACATTTACTATTGCCAATTGAACTCTACTCCAGTATTATACATCTATATATCTAATCATGCTTTGTTTAATTGAATCGATCAACAGGTGATTTTTGAAGAAGGGTTGGGTGTGAGAAAAGTAATTCTAAATCGACCCCAAAAATTCAACAGCCTCAAATACGAGATGGTGTGTGTGCTGAAATAGTAATTATTTATTTTTCGTACTGTACTAATATTCCCTAACAAATTTAGTTTTATTTATATCTATCTATACTATATATATAGAAGGAGTTTCTCTATATGTATAAAATTATCAAATTACCTGTCTCATAATTAAAAATTAATTACTGTAAAATATTACTAAATGCATTATTCGAACTCGTGACTTTTGGCATGAGAGTCCGTTTAGTTACCAACCAAATGTAATTGTATACTTTTCATAGAATTAATAAATATTATATTACACACACGTAGAGTGTGCATCAACAGGTTACTTATATGTTAAATGTGAGAGCCATTTTTTTTATTTAAACTGGTTAATTATTAAAAACGACCCCTAAAGTTTAACCCATATCTCTCGTTTGTTCCTAAAGTTCAATTTTCAGTTAAAACATCCTTAAAATTTTTAATTTCGATTGAAACATCCTTAAAGTTTCTGATTTCGGTTTAAGTATCCTTAAAATTTCTAATTTCAGTTGAAGCAAAATGCCTCTTAAAAGAATGGCTCGTAACAATCATGTGCATTTTTTATTTATGTTTTTAACAGCACATCCAGTTTTGGAAGAATAAGGAAAAATTAGGAACTTTAAAGATATTTCAACAAAAAAATAAATTTTAGGATGAGCGAGAAATTCGGGTTAAACTTTAAGGTTCATTTTTACTAATTACCCATTTAAATATAAAGTTATAAAATTAATTTTTATAAATTTGAAAATTATTTATTACTGGGAATGAGATCCTGTCTTCTAATAATTATTAGATAAGTGTCTTCTAATAATTAATAAGTGTTTTATCCGCTCAAACAAACATTATCACATTACTTTGAAATATATATTTAAAATGAATTTATCATCAAAAATTATAGTACATGATACTGCACACATGTACACCGACATAAAAGATATTTGTAGTTATTTTTTTTTTTTTTTTTGGTTCCCCACGGGGTGTCCGGGCCAGCTTTCGCGCACCTCGACTAATCTCCGCTCGCGGTTCGTGGCTGCCGCTGGCCAAGCATTATTTTGACAACGCCGAGGTTCGACCTTGGGAGCTCCAAGTCGACCCAAGGTTGTCCCAGTGGCAGCCTTATACCACTGGGCCAAGAGGCTTGGTTAGATATTTGTAGTTATGTACTAGCTTAATAATTACAACAAATTATTTGGACCCATCTATTGAGTTGTTTTACTGTACATAGTTACTTTTCATCAACCATATGAGAAAACAATCATAATCATATCTATGTATATATAGAGCAGTGGGGTGGTATATATGTACTTTTTATTGAAGATTATAGCGGATATTTATTTAAATTAATACATTTTTAAGTTTTGAATTGATAATTTAATATTTTATTTAAATTTATATAATATTAAAATAACCAATTGTTCAATATGGGATTTTTTTTCAAAATTGAAATAATTTATTTTAATTTTTCAGGTAATATAGAATATTTACTATGATGTGTGCATGTATACCATAATAAGTTACACAACATCATTATTTAGCACAAATTAGTTAGAACATCAAGTACTTATATATAGTTAATATAACAATATTTGATGAAATGCGGTGATATTTGCACCCCGAAAAATACTTGGTAATACATCCACTTTCATTCGGTCCTTTACAACCGAATAAGGTATATGTTACTGGGTTGTGAAAGATCGAGTATAAACTTGTCAATGCCTTACTTGGTTATTAAGAACTTAGTATATATGTTTATACTCAGTTCTCAAGAACCGAACAACAGACACATTACTTGATTGCGAAAAACCGAATGAAGGTGGGAGTGTTACCAAGTGTTTTTAGGGGTGTTAATATATCCACCCTTGATGAATTATCGCCTCTAAATAGTACAAAATATAAAAATTTAGAAAGTTATCTTCCATAACTTATGGTGAAAAATACATATCATCCTGCAAATCTATCTATCTATATATATATATATGTATATGTTATATTTGCCAATAACATTTTTGTTTGGAATTATTCTCCTTTATTTGTAATCTCAAATATCTATAAGAAAATGATTTATATTATCTGCCACCATTTATTAATTATTACTTTTGATAAGAAAATAATTTATGTACTTTCATAATAATAAAATTTGGAAAATAAATTTTTACATGTTTTGTCCACCGGATATCAAGTACTTTGATGAAATGCACATTCTCAAAATATACAGCCTGTCAATGCGAGCTATGCTATAAAGAGGGATTCCCTCACTTTAACAAAAAGAAGGGATGACCATTTAGGGGGGTAAATTGATGAATTTTTTTATGAAAATTTGTATAAATGATCTATATAATGAGTAGATTACCTTTACAAAAATTCATAAAAAAATTCAACCTATAAGTGGGTGTTTTGAAAAATTGATATATATGTACATTTTTGACCGTTAAAATTTTTAATGATCATCTCACCCACTTATAGGTTGAATTTTTTTTTGAAATTTGGTGGAAGTGATCTACTCATAATATAGATTATCTCTACAAATTTTCATAAAAAAATTCATCAATTAACCCTCTAAATGGTCATCCCTTATTTTTGCTAAAGTGAGGGAATCCCTCTTTATAGTCTAGCTATGTCAATGCACCCGATAAATTGATAATCGCTCACTTTCAAATAAAATATTATAAAAGGAGTGTTTCAATTATACTAGTTAGTATATATTCTATTGATCAAACAGAATAATTTTACTCACAGATTTGTCAGATGTTAAAGAAGTTGGAGGTATATGAGAATGATCCCTCCGTAAATTTTGTGATTCTAAAGGTACGCATTTCTTCATTAAATATTGGAAGGTACATATTTCTTCATTAAATATTGGAAGATGTTTACACACACACATATATATAATATCTTAACCCAGGGGGTGTGGTGGAGCGGTAAGGGCTCCTCCTCCCTTAACCAAGTGTTTGGGGTTCGATCCCTGCCTTGGGCATGGAGCAGCCTTAAATCTCTGAGCCAGTTTCCGTTGTCGAGCGGTGGATACCCTGGAAAACCAAAAAAAATAAAAAAATATATATAATATCTTTGAATATTATATATATATATATAATATTCAAAGTACATATTCCTTCTCCTTTTACGGTTGAATTCAAAGTACAGTTGTAGAATCACCAATTATGAATATTAAAAGATCTTTGACCGTAAATAAATAGTGACTTGTTGTAAATAGTAAAAATATTTTTTTACTGTTGAAGAATGGTGTTGGTGAGTACTATTTATTATTCATTGGCACTATTTAATAATTTTATTTTTTATTATTCAAAATTGTTATCTTGCTTAATTATTGTTTTCGAGAAATCGAAAATTAATTTAATAAATTAAGCTTTAGTTAACCAAACCCTACTATTTTAACAAAGAATTAGTATTCAAAACCTACTGATCTCGATTTACAATTCGAAGAAAGAAATTTGAGCAACCAACTGTCAGTTTCATCCAACAAAATGTATAAATTAAACATAGATGGACTTAGTGAGCAGGAAGCCAGGAACTAGTTAATAAATTAAATCACATCTCCATGGTTGCTAATAGCTATGTAAATACATTCAATGATTTAGGACAATCTAAAATTGTTAAATTATTAACTTTTCATGATTCATAGGAATTTTTAGATCTTGGTGGGAAAAATATTTCAATGAGAAAAGCAAAATCCTAAATTGAAATTAATTCGAAAACAAAGCCTCCCTAAAAAATGGTTGAAATCCCACCATTTATAAAATAAAATATCTTCCCTTTCTAAATTAAATTGAAGAAAGCCGAAATCTCTTCCTTTATAACATTTGCAATTTAAATGCTTTCCTTGTTATCTTAATTATGGCTTAATTTCTCCTTGTGTTAGGGAAATGGGAAGGCATTTTGTGCTGGCGGAGATGTCATAGGTGCTATTTGTTATATGACTACAGGTAATGATTTATTTTTTATTTTTTATTATTATCATTCGTAACATCCAACTAAAATTGATTGATAAAAGGTGGAATAACGCGCTTCTTTATGAATTTGCCGTAACCAAATGTAGGATTTATAGTTTTAACATTTACATTTTTTGTACATCATATTGACGGACTTAATACTTTACACCAATTAGCACTCCTAAATACTGTACTATAATATTTTAATTTTTTTTTTCAAATTAAAAAGAATCTTAAGTGTTGTACATAAATTAATTTTGTCGTTGAAAAAAAGATTGTTAGAGTTTTCGACACCTTAGTCCTTGAGATTTATCCCAATTGTTACTTTCATCCCTAAATTTTATTTTTTTATTTTTCACACATATTGTTTCTACCGTGGTTCACTTTAGTTCTTTGCTCTACTTACCAATCCTACATAACGTTCTCTGTCCATTTAATTGACGGAAAGTAGAGCAAAGTACTAAAGTGAAGTGCTGTGAAAAATTGAAAAATAAAGTTGAGGGACAAAAGTGATAATTGAAACAAATTTCAAGGAACTAAAGTGTTAAAAACACATATTTATGGTTCATTAATTCCCCATATGTATCTTATATGGGTGTGCAGAATCCAATCCAATCTAGTTAAATTGACCGATCCAATCTAAAATTGGATTTGGCGAAACTAGTGAATTGGATTAGTTAACGTTTTAGAAAATTAACCAAACATTGGATTTGGTTATCACATTGTCGAAACCAATATCAAACCGATCAAATCCAACCTCTATTTAAAATGACATTTGTCCTTACATAATTAGTTATTGTTATTATGCACTATGTTATTAATATAGGTTGCACTACGCCTTATTGTTACTATATATAAAATAATCTAATAAGTAAACATTAATTTAATTCTCTTTTATTTTACTAATGAATTAGACCTTAATATATAATAACTTAACGTAGATTTTTATTTTAGTAATAAAGGAAACTTTTTATTTATGTTGTCTTGACCTTTGTGAACTTGATTGAATTTGTTTTGCATGTTATTAAAACTTAAATAATTCTTACACAAAATACATTGGTTTCGAACCAATTCAATCCAATGTTAAATTGGATCGGATTTGATTGGATTTTAAAGCAAAGTTGGATTAAATTAGATTGATTGATGAATTATAAAAATGTATTAATTTCCAACCGATGGACACCCCTAGTTTCTTACCCTTTCATTCTCCCGTCAAATCAAATCCAAACTTAAATTAGACTCGCCTTTTTTTTTTTTGCTTTCAGACACATGTTCTTCCTCATTCGATCTTCTTTTATTTTTTTAAATTTCCTACATTTATATTAACAAATTAAAATAAAGCTAAGAGCATTTACAACCATAGTATAAAAATTATTGTGTAAATTCTATGTGTGAAGCCACTTTTAAACAAATCTTGAAGTCTAAAACAATATGCTTTAATGGTACTTTTGTAAACTTTTGTGTAAAATTTGAATATACCAATAAAATATTGATACATGTTTGATGTCATTTTGTGCAATGATTATTTTTTAAAATTTACGTAATCTTATAATTAATAATAATGGATCTTGATTTTTTGGTCTTATTGAGTAGATTTTAAATATATAATTTTTATTAATATATATACAATCCACTTCTTTTAAGGACCGTCCATTTCAAGATGTAAATGAATGAATTTATTCATGAAACTTGGTAAGGATGATCTTTATA
This sequence comes from Lonicera japonica, assembly GCA_021464415.1. NCBI lineage: Eukaryota > Viridiplantae > Streptophyta > Magnoliopsida > Dipsacales > Caprifoliaceae > Lonicera > Lonicera japonica. Next base: position 186,087 of record JAKCWG010000773.1, read on the forward strand.
ATGAGCATATTATCACAGCCAAATTTCATCAAAAATAAGCAAAAGGGAAGTGGGTTAATTAAAAATCTAAAATTATTTTGAGAGTTGTTTTTGGGAAGTGTGAAAGTAGGTTGAAAAGTGAATTTAATTTTTGTTGGAGTTTTTTTCAACCAATTCAAAAAAAATCATGAAAAAAATTCAAAAAATAGTCACAATGGATCTTATTTTATAGATCTCGATGAGTAGGTTTCAAATTTTTTTTTTGTCTAAATCAATATGCTCTAATGGTACTTTTGTATAAAATTTGAGTATACCAATAAAATACTAATGCATATTTGATGTCATTTTGTGCAATTATTATATTTTGAAATTTATGTATATATAATCTTATAATAATAATGAATCTTGATTTTCTGATCTTATTGAGTAGATTTTAAATATATAATTTTTATTAGTATATATACAGTCCAATTCTTTTAAGGACCATCCATTTTGAGATATAAATGAATGAATTTATTCATAAAACTTGGCAATTATGATCTCTATAATGAGTAAATCATTACCACCAAATTTCATCAAAAAAATCAAATGGGAAGTGGATTAATTAAAAATCTAAAATTTTATCGTCCATAAACACGCATATATATATATATATATATCAATTTTTCAGTTAATCCACTTTTCGATTGAGTTTTTTTATGAAATTTAGTGGAGATAATCTACTCATTATAGAGATCTTCTCCACCAAGTTTCATGAAAAAAATTATTCGTTTACCCTTTCAAAATGAACGGTACTTAAATTAGTTAACTTAAGGACCATCCTTAAGAGAAGGGCTCTCTCTCCCTATATATATTTTATATTAAAAGTTATTACATTTTAAAGTTTTCTAAAAAAAATTGAGAGAGAAAAAGTTGACGTAGTAGTGTAAACTTGGAGTGGATAATATTTATTTTACACAAATGCCAAATTTGAAACACTGCTGAAGACAAATTTTTTTCTAAATTGCGTAAATTATACATAATACAACAACATACACTAGTGTTGGAATACTCTTACATATCTTGTAGAGTATTTCAAACTGCCTTGTATAATTTTAGTTTATATAAAATTTACATGTTTTGTTAAAAAATGGCTTCTAGCAGTCTTTCAAGAAACTTTTACATTTAGGATTTGTAAATGTGTTGTGTAAAATTTAAACCCAATTTACATATTCACATCATCTTTCTTTCTATTTAATCATTTACAAAAATTTTAAAATGATGTAACTAAAAATCTAAAAAGTAGTTTTTAATCTAATTTGTATATTTAAAATCTACTTATTAAGAGTTACAAAATAAGATTCATTGTGATTATGATGCATTCCATTTGTATGATTTTCATTAGTCCATTTACATTTTACAAATAAATATTATTGGAGCACAAAATAGATATGTGTAAAGCTCCCTTACACATAAGATTTTGCACAAAAAAATATATATATATATATATAAATAACTATTGTAGATTCTCTGAGTTAACTTACCAATCTAAACCCGTCTCTTTCTCTCTCTCAAACTATTTATTTTTGAGAGAGACGATATTCTTGTAAATTAAATCATTTGTGGGTTTAAATAAAAGCTCTTCTAGATTAAATGCATGCATATATATATGGTAGTCAGTGTAAGGTTAAAAAGTTTTACAACTAATCGTAAAATATTGTCTCATTAATCAGAATATGTCAGCTTAATCATTAGATAAAGATATTTTTACTGTTATCATCAAACATACAAAATTTTAAATCAATCACACATTTATGACACGGATTCAACGCAACTATTGCGATATGGATTCTCGCTTTGTTCTTTATTTTACATTTTGCAAATGACACAAAATACTTACATATTTTTATGTAAAGCTCACATAAATTCATGAATGAAATAGGGCACTGGACTTTTGGTGCAAGTTTTTACAGGAAGCAACTTACTTTAGACTACTTACTTGGAACATATAAAAAGCCAGTGGTGAGATATTTTTCTTTAGACATTAATCATGTATACTATATATTTTAATTTGTTGTTATATATATGTAGAAATTTTTTCATACGGATGAGGCCGTACGGATTGTGACCTTTAGCGACGGTTTTTTGTCGCTAAAAAACTTTAACAATAGAAAACAGTCACTAAGGTTCCTGTCAGTACGGACTTGATCTATATGAGAAATGAACTCTATATATATGTGTGTGTGTACCTTTTTAATTTATTCTATTTTTATTTTTTTTAATTAATATATTCTACTTGGGTTGCCTGTTCTTAATATATAAATTGTAGGTTGCACTCATAAATGGAATTGTAATGGGTGGAGGTGCTGGAATATCCATGCATGCGAGATTTCGAGTTGTTACAGAAAAGACCGTATGTATCTACTATTTTCTAATTAAACAAGAGCAATTAACCTAGTCAAATGATTATGACTTAATTAGGTTGGTTTATCATAAATTGATGAACTTTAGTTTGATTTTTTTCTTTCTTTTAGTGTTTTATACCTTATTTCTCATGATTTAACTTGAAGATGAAGCAATTTCTATATTTGAGTGACATGTAAAAAAATAAATAATAGTAAGATATTTATTAATTAAAAACTTTAAGAAGTAATATATATATATATATGCACATTAATTTGTTAATAATGGATAGTTCAAACCATTAATTCAACGTCAGGAAATTGCAAAACTCAAAAGGAGTTGATAAATATGGTAGTGTCACCATATAATAAAGAAGTTTTAGACAAAATTCCACACCTATGACCCAAAAGTGTGAAGACCAGTGGACCCAGACGGTATCCTGGGGCTCAACTATATGCCGGTGAACACAACATTATTACTTAATAATCTAGGACGAATTGAAAAGCGTTATACGCTAGACATCAACTTGACTAATTAAGACATTCTTTTTATATAAACTTCTGCAGGTATTTGCCATGCCGGAAGCATCAATAGGATTATTTCCGGATGTTGGGGCGTCTCATTTCTTATCTCGGCTTCCTGGCTTCCTTGGTAATTTAGCTGAGAAAATTATGTGATTTTTACATATAACTTGTACCATTTTACTATATCAATGCACCTGTTTTAGACTGTGTTTGACGTTCAGAATAAGAGGACGGAATATGATAAAGTTATTATATCTCATGCATATTTGCAGATCGTTAGGATTAGATATCGAAACGGATTATTTATTCCACTCGCCTTAATGAGATTAAATAATCTTATTTGATCCTTTAATCCGACACATTATTAATTAGATGGTCTGATAGGATTATTTAATTATATTCCGATAGGATAAAATAATCTTACCTCCTAGATAGGATTTGCTGATCCCCCTCTCAATGGAATAAGAAATCTTGGTGGCATAAATAATATAATCTGCCCCGATATTCTAATTTACACAAACACTGAATATGGGATAGTTATCCAAGCTATCTCATCCTTTTATCCTGCATGTCAAACGCAACCAAACTTTATGCATATATCAAAGCTAATTTCATCAAAATTATTTTTAAAATTTCATTACGAGAGGAAATGCCATTTATCAACTTAATTTTACTAAAAACTCATTTAAAACCAAAGCAATTCATAGAACTAAACCTTTATATATAATATTAAAATTTCTTGTTTGGCATTTTAGCATGTAATTTTATAGCACTTTTTATACATATATACAGGAGAATATCTGGGGTTAACAGGTGCAAGAATAGATGGGGGTTCCATGCTTGCATGTGGACTTGCAACTCATTTTATCCTTTCAAAGGTATATTACCAAATCACATATGTTTGTTTTATCAAATTAATTCTTTAAATTTAAATTTAAAAGTAAACAACTGGTCATTAAACTATTTAGCAAAGTTCAATTAATCCACTCAATTTAAAAAATTGTTAGTTTAGTATTACGAATCCATGGGAAGAACTTGGCCTTGAAAACGGGCTTGCAAAAAAAGGGTAATTATGAGCTTTATATACTATTTTGGGTTTATAACATTTAGTCATCAAATTTCAAAGCGTGTTTCAGTTTGCCCATTTTGTCCAGTTGACGGAACAGGCAAAATGAAGCTCACTCTATAGATGAAAAAAATAAAAATAAAAAAATAACTTGCTCCAAAATTTAGTAGCTAAACTAACACTTTTTAAAGTTGGATGAGCAAAATAAAATTCACTCAATAATTTAGTGATCATTTAGGTTGTTTACTACGTACTAAATTGTTAAATTTTACTCATCCTAGGATGAATAATACTATTTATACTACTTATATTTGTAGGTTCAACTCGTAAAATAGTAATTTATATAACAAAACATTTTTTAGTTTGTATAACTAAATTTGATAAAATAGTAATTTAACACCACAAAATCAAGTATTTATATGTAATCAATACAATTTTGTTTTTCTAATAGAGTTAAAGACTTTTTAATATTAAAAAGATTGAAAGAGCGCAATTTAGAACTTCGGCATAAGAAACCGATTTCGATTATTCCACCTCATGATCAAGATCGAATATCTACTTTTTAATTTTTTTGCACACACACAAAAAAATTTGGATATTCATAAGTTTACTTCGATTTTATTGGGTGTCACCTTCTTCAATTTTAAAGGAAAATGACTTGTTATGTATTCGTACTGCCGAATTATACTCTTACGTGAACTCAGCGGCGGACCCAACCCCTGGCGGGGAGGGTTCTAACCTAGGGTAAAAAATTTTTTTCACTAACTAAATATATATATAATTGTATAGTTTGGTCCACCCTCTGTCCAGCTTTAGCTCTTTTGCCTCCTCTCAGAGAAATCCTTAGTCTGCCCCTACTTGAACTTGAATTAAAATATATCCACATATTTCTTAATAAAATTTAAATGTTATGAATAAGTTATTTCCTATGAAAATGCTTCAATACATTGATTTTCATTTATTTCAAAGATGCATCCATTTAAATTTTAAAAAAAAAATTCAAACTTGAAATTAGACCTATGTGTATGTTTAAATCATTTAATGTTCAATACGATGAGTTGAATTTTTATTTTTTTTAATACAATTTGATGGATTGATTTATGTATATACAGGATATTGCTGCCTTGGAAAATGCACTAGATATGGTGGCCCCATCTAGTGACTTTGATATATCAACTATAACTGGGATCATCAACAAATATGATCAACAAGTGAAGTTAACACAAAATAATATAAATTCTAGGTGAGAAGGAAAGTGTGAAAAATTTAACTTTCGTGTATTTTTATTGCGTTTGGTATGTAGGAAAGTTTATTGGCCAAAACCTATATATATATTTAGAGAAACCTATGCATCAATTTGTCAACCAAACGTACACAAGAAAATCAATTTCATTTCATTTACTTCACTTCCTTCACTTTTTCAACTAATCACTTTTTCGCAAAATTTTCCTTGCAACCAAATGAACCTTTAAAGTAATATTCATGATTCACAAGTGCATGAGCTCAACTTATTTTTACTAACATTATGAAGTCTTGGCTATAGATTGGAGATCATCAACATATGCTTTTCAGAAGAAACTGTTGAAGAAATAATATCATCGTTGGTATGTATATTTATCATAAAAAGGATACAAAATTTGTAGTTTTGAATTATGAAATAACATGCAAGTGTAATTCTAATTAAATAGAAAATGGGAGGAAAGACCAAAATTCATTAAATTTTGGATGAAATATTTTAGCTTCAAAACTACAAATTATGTTATCCATGAGTATGCACATGACTAATAACTTATCAGATTTATAAAATAAAGAACTTTTGAAAATTTGTAAAGCAAATCCAAAGCATGCTCAATTTGATCTATGTATTGCAGGAGGAAGTTTTTGCTAGTAGAGCAGAGAAATGGATCATTGGTGCAATAAACTCAATGAACAAAGCTTCTCCAACGAGCCTAAAAGTTTTTCTAAAATCGGTAAAATAACATCGAACTTGATAATATACTGCAAAATATAAATTTTGTCAAGGTGATATTGAATCCTGTGCATGGTATTTACTTTTATTCAACTTGTTCAATAGATTAGGGATGGTCGGGCACAGAAGCTTGATCGATGTCTCATACGTGAATTTAATGCCCTTTCTCACATCTTGCGGAGAACAATTAGTGACGATTTTTTTGAGGTTGTTTAAATGTTACTTCCATCGCTTGTTGGTTGAAGTTTTTCCCATTTCAAGAATCTCAAATTGGTAAATTTACACTGCGACATATAATTTATATATGTCAGAGATTGAATTACAAAATTGTAGAGCTTAAGCTTTGTATGTGACATTACCAATTTTGAATTCGAGAAAATAACTACTTAGAGCATTTGTTTAACCCGTTTGATTGAGTTTTCCATATTCTAGTTAATATAATTGCATTTTTTTTCCTTCAGGGTTCTAGAGCCATGCTAATTGATAAAGATAATAATCCCCGGGTACGCTTCATCTAACTTTGTCATTTTATATGTATGTCAAGCTTTGGGAAGAGGCTTTTTAACTTTACAAAGTTTGTGTTTTGAGCATTTACAAAGACAATTAATATTGCCAGAGAAGAATATCTATCTCTAGAACATTGTGTTCCTGCTTACGCTTGCTTCAATAGCAATATTTCCTCTGACAATAGTAATTATCTGTACAATTTACTGCTCATTATTAGTGTCATAACTTCTTTTTTCCATTTATTAATGTAGTGGGCACCTTCGAAACTGGAGTTGGTGACTGAAGAAATGGTGCAAACACTTTTCTCCAATGTTGATGATGAAGAGTGGGAATCATTAAAACTTCCGGCAAGATCCAACCTATCCTACCCTATGTTATCAAGACTCTAGGCCCAATGCCAAAGGTTATTAATAAAAACTAATCCAAATAATAATTTTTCAAATAACGATTATGAAACATCAGCTATTATATGGGGGATCTTAAGCAGACCAATTTGTTGGTCCTTAAATATGAACTAATAATTATATTGTAATAATTATAGAGTATGTGAAGAAAACATCGAAAATGGGTTGAATTGTCTGAATAAAGTATCGAAGTCAATTAGAAAAAGCGAATCGAAGCAATCCCAAAACAAAAATTGTATTTAGGAAAGTTATGCAGCAGTTCGATATTTTCAGCATATTTTTTCTCTCATAACTCAAATTTTACCATTATTTGCATGGTTGGAAAGAAGATTTGAAGACCTATAACTTTCGTGTTTTGAGTTTTCTCAAATTTGGAGGTTTACTTTGTTAAAAATAGTCCCAAAGGTACTGCCAGTGCACAATGACAAAAATTATAAGAAGTGTTGTCTCCATTTAATTTCTTACTCGTCACTTTTCTATAATCCAATCCTTATTCAACATTTTTTCATATTTTTCTCATTACACTCTAACTCTTCTCCTATTTATAGAATCATTCTTCATAAATAAATAAATAAAACAATCCTTCAATTTAACCAAAATTCCCAACTCCCATTATGCAACTTTTTTTGAGAGATTGTCTACGATTTTAGCAGATATATCTTTCCCTGAGAGAAACATAGTGAGGGTTCTGGAAACTCCTAATTTCTATTACGTTTAGGTTGTTTTTGTTTTTGGAAGAACAAATAAATCTTTACGATTGAAAACCATAATGAGATTTCAAGCCTTGATTTTTGTGATACAATATTTAGTGGTGAGGTTATTTGTGTTTTTGGAAGAACAAATATTATCGTCATTGAAGTTATATTGTGAAGGGAATAGATTTTCATGTTCGAGTTTGTGGAGGATTCTCTGTAGCAGATGCAATTCGAAGTAGAGAAAGATTTGGAATTTCATCCATCTATCTTATGAACATAGTTTTTATTTTTATTAGATTAGTTTGCAACTTAATCTTTCGATGTGTTTTATTTTTCTTATTATAATAAGTAAATTTCATTAATATAAATTCTAAACATTCATTCCCTGTGAATTCGATCTCTTACTTCCGCTATCTACGTTATCAATGTAGTTTAGTAAAATAAGGAATTTTGAATTAATGTTTTTATTGCGACAAAAAAATTAATCTTTCAAAATTGGCGCTGTTGTTGGGGAATGATGTTGCTTTAGAGTTTGTATTAATTTAAATTGCTCGAGGACGAGCAAAATTTAAGGTTATGGGTATTTCAAAAACTTGTTGTGATAAATTTTAATACTTGCAAGCGCATGGATCAATTTATAGTGTAACGTGTACACTGTTTAAGCGAGATAAATCACACAGAGACTCAAATATTATATTTTATAATTATCTTGTTAATCTTGCACTAAACTCCTAATCTAGTTAGACAGGTTTATGGGAATCAAACTAATAAAATAAAATAAAATAAAACAAAGCAAAGCAAATAAACTAAATTAAATAATATTAGGAAAGATAACAAAATTAATGAATTAATTGAATAGGGTTTTGTAGTCATATATTTAATATCATCTTCCCAAGTTTTCATGCGTGTATACTCTACTCTTGTCTCGCAATAATTTGGTATCTTAACTCTATTATCTACGGAAAATAAAATCATTCAAGTTTAATTAATTTATAAAATTCAATTATAATTCTTCTGTGGCCAAACTTATGTGTAAAGTCAAAAACTCACAGTATCCATTAAAACACATCCTATATTTGCACTTAACAAATCATAAAGTGAATCCAACAAAAAATAATAAGAATCCAACTTTCTTTTTATCAATTAAAATATGCATCCAATAAGAATAATTCTATTTAATATTAAATCGTTATATTAATAGAGTTAATTAACATAAACACGAGCAATAAAATCAATTGAATATTCTCATTCTAACCATAATACAAAGTTATGCTAGTATGAATAAAATTAATTAAATAAAAAATAATAAAGAACACTTAGTTCGTATTAAACAAATAAATTAAGTCTTCGAATTGCCAAATAATATGAAAGCTAAAGAATAAAAAAGTAAAATAAAGAAGAGAGAAGAAGAATGCGGCCAGCACTGTGCTCGCTGCCTTCAATTATGCTTTAGGGCATTAATTTGGATGGGCTTTGGTTGATGGGAAATGGGATGACTTGGCTGCTGAGTGGCTGATTTGGATGGGCTTGTTTAATATTGATAGCAAATATATGAATGAGCCCGTAGTTAAATATAATGAATTTTTGTCATTTTTAACTGCTGCATTTTGTGTTACAATATCGGACCCCAAAATGATTAAATTTATTTATTTTTTGCAATCTTCTCCAATTCTTTTCGAACACTCGAGAAATACTAAAAATATAAATATTGGTAATAATATATGCTCTCTAAAGGTATAATTAATAGAATAAATTATACCAATTTCTTGGTCTATCAACTCCCCAACTTACACTTTGCTAGCCACGAGCAAAACTAAAAATCTCAAAATAAATTATTTTCTTAAATCCAAGATTTTCAATAAAATTCGAGTGTAATAGTTCTTTTTAAAAGTTGATTTCCCTTTTTTTCACTAATGCAAATAACTCAATAAAGACATCCAAACACCCACAATGTGACACACATACAACTTCAAAGTTTTGAAACTAGCAAGATTAATAAATATTTCATCCTCACCAATTCTCATTGCGCGAGTGTGAATTGACAACTACATAACAACATTGATATCAATGTAAGAAAACTTTTAAATCCCATTCAAACTATACTTTTACTCAACTCCTCATATGGCATAGTAGCATACACTCAACAAATAAAATACTAGAGAATAAGGTGTAAATGCTCTCATTATATGCAGGCATTAAAGAGTAAATGTATTCAAAATCAAATGCCTCTCGCATGTATATATAAAAAATTCTATAATTAAAATAACATGAGTCTTGTGAATGGATATATCCCACTAGAAAAATGAAATGCGTAAATGGATCCATTTCCACCACTCTCACCTCTAAACCATATTCGAAAATATCAATAGGACTTTTCTGGATTGTAACATAAGACTTAGGTAAGATTATGAACGGAAGGCGTATATAACATATTCAAAAATCTAAGAAATAAATTAAGATATAAAATTGACATTTTTGGGCTTAACTTGACTTCATTTTAGCATTTTCTTTTGCATTTTTTTTTTCTTTCATCACTTTTGTTTTTCTTTAACATCTCATTTTTTTCACACATTTTTTTCTTTAGATATTTGGAGGAGATATCATAACTTTTTTTTCTCGTATAGATAAAATAATTAATCTCAATACATTATTAGATAAAGGGTAGGCTGTAAATATGGGTTAAACTCCTAATTGGAGTAGCGTAAGGTTGTCGGGTTAACAAAGAAGGGCTATATATAAAAGGTGATAATGCAAAATACTAATTTAATTTATCCAAACAACCACAAAGGGACACGTGGCCATCCACGTCAGTCGCATTTATCGCCATAGCGAAATGAGCTCTACTCGAGCACTACAATATAGAACGAAGCTCTCCAACAAGAGAACGCCGACTCAAGGTTTGATTCCACGTAACAGATGATGAGACTCGAGCTCTAGAGCTCTACCAACAAGCTCTGGAGCTTACACGGACACCCTGATGGCACAACTGACAGACAGCATGGGCGACTGCCACCTGCCCTGCGGGATGCGTAGAACTTTCCCCACCTTCATTAAATGCCCATTGACTGCATTTAATGCACCAGGATTCATGGAGATGCAATGTGAGTGTGAGAATCCATACCCACGAGCCTTGGGACTATCTTTCTCTCTTTACATTCTGAATGAAAACTTGTTTTGTAGAGTCGCCAGTTTGTTTTACAAGAAACAAACAAAAGATCGTACGAGGGATAATTTGAAAACAAGACTATATTTCATACGTTTGAAACCAAAGATTGATTGAAAACTCGTTTTGGTAGGGTTCAGGAACTACGTTACGAATCGGAAAGGTGTTAGGTACCCAATTCGCCCTTTCGGTCTCTTAATGGATCATGTATGTAATTCTTATTTTAGACATCTTGCAAGTAGGTTAAATAGTTTTCAAAATAGTCATGTCTGGATAAATTTAGTTTAAAATTGTATTTTAAAATTAGACTCGAGCTTTGCGAGCGCCTACGTATTCATTCATAGAATGAAATCATTGTCTCGTAGTTCCATTTGTTTGAAAACCGTTTTTGTATTTTTTATTTTGTTTTGAAAACGTGTTAAACGGATTTTAGTTTTCTTGTAAAACTTAGGAAAATACTTACTTTGAAAGCAGTGGACTTCTTTGCAGGTTATCTAATTTTCTGTATTAAAACTTGTATTTAAATGCAGTATTGAAATTCAAAAGAGTTATAGAGAAACGTACCTGATGCGTTTGAAGAAGAACGAGTATCGCTTGATTGCTCCTTTCTCTCTCTAAGGCTTTCTCTCTCTAAAACTTTCTCCTTCTAGACCTCCTCTTTCTAAGACTTTCTCTCTCTAAGACTCTCTCTAAGAATTCTTTCTCTCTAAAAAGACTCTCTAATAATTTTGACAAACTTTCTCCTTACTAAAAACTCTATTTAGTATTGATCCCTCCCAAAAGAGAGCCCAAGGGTCCTATTTATAGTAACATTTTCGCCAAAATGCTCCAGAAAAGGCTAGTCGCAGGGGGGTAACTGCAGGGGTGCGATTGGGGGCCCAACCTTACGGCTGGCAGGTAGCGAAGTGGCAACATTGGTCGATCCCCGTCCTAGTAAGCGAAGTGGCAACATTGGTTGTATCAGACTCTCGGCGGATCCAAAGTCAGAGTCTTTCCTAACAGCCTTTTGTATGCATGATGACTCAAGACCTAATGTGAAATGCATGTTTTATGAGAAAACCAATGTTCACACGAGAGTTGTGGATTGGGGTGTTCACAGTGAAGGTGGCTGATGATCAAGGCATGGCCTCTGGCACGTAGGCAAAGCTCGTCTATACATTATCTCTGTCTCATATATATATATAAGGAGGATCCAGAATTTAAGGCGGACACACAATAAAAACATCTACCTAGGATAAACATTCACTCCAAGAACAAGAAAGTGAATCCATCATTCAATAGCAAAGAGACAAGAGAGAAATAGAAGCTCAGAGCACTCAGTAGAGCTCCTAGAATAGAGAAGCCAGAACTCATGTGGCTCAAGCATACTCTTATTGTAATATTGTGAGGATATAATAGCTAGAGAGACTTTTGTGAGTTAGTAATAACTGTTTGTTTACCATTAATATAAGGCAAACCGAGCTCCTAGCTCTATTCCATAGGAGATGACTAACCTATATCTTCATATGAGGCTAACCTCCTCTATAAATTTTTAAATCTCTTAAATTTCGTACCTTTACTGCTATAATCATTCGATACAACTATTTAACTGTGTGGTCTAAAATACCCTCCTAGATTTTAGCATCAATAGTGTAGTGTCGTCTGTGCGAAAGACAATTTCTCAAAGTCACATCATTTTCCAAAAGCTAATAATAATAAAAAAATCCACGTCTTCTAGACAGTTCCAGCCAGACCCCATATTGGCGTTATAAGAGCGGCAAGCAGTCCTCCAAATACGAATAGACAGACTTATAGCCCAGAGGGAAACTCCCCCAGCCAGCTCGAGAAGCAGGTCACCCTCAGCCTCCACGACTGCAGTTGCCCGCCCAGTCCTCGCGCCACGCATTCCAGCCAGGCAAAGGCTCATAAAGTCTAGGGGGAGCCACAACAGAACATTCGAACTCGAGTGTAGACACCCCGATTCGTGACCCATGCAAGAACCCTAATGACCATCGAGAAATACAGTTCTTGGGGCCCGGGACCCACCCAAGTACCTGAAATTGCCCCGAAAGGGTTTGTTGGCCAACAAACCTGTTTTTAAGGGGGATTATCGAGCGACATATCAGTATGTCGCGCGATAATCTATCTTTTGTCGTACGACAAACCCATCTGACCCAGACCATCCACTCTCTGACACATCAGTTGTCAGAGACATGACTTCAGCCTTTTGTCGCGCGACATTTCTCAACATGTCACACGACACTTACCCTTTTTGGGGAAATGTCGCTCGACAATCCTTTTCCAGCACTATAAATAGGCCAACACCCCCAAGGGTTCAGGGAGGAACTTGGGATTTAAGAATTCTAGGCTTATATCTGATTTTCTAGTCTTTTATCAAGTATTTTCTACAATCATCTTATTTCTGAAGAATTATCGAATCTATTCCCGACACTCGACGTGTCATGCTTCTGGAATCGAATTCTCGAAAATATCTGAAAAAGGAAAATATTATTATCGCCGAAAATCTCTCTGCCGTATTATATTTTTTTTCTTATTATTATTCTAGTTGGGAAGGTAAAGAAAGTCTCTTCTATTATTTAAAATTAAAATATATGTGTACTTGTTTTACTTCTGTTGTCCACATTTTATTTGAATAAACTTATTGCCAAGTTATAAAATAGTCTACTGTTTTCAAAACAAAAGATCCTGATAAAACCATTTACAAAATGTGAGAATCCGCAAATGCGACCCCCGGGTCTCGTCCCTGTTCGTTGGGCATCTGAAACGTCGAAACGGATTCCGTCGTTCCATTTGCTGGAGTATTTTGATAATTCATATCACATATCCCTATGTTCTATTTCTAGATGCAAAAAGGTTCGTTCAGAGTCGCCAGTACGTTTTACGAGAAAACGGACAAAAAGGGTCGTGTAAGAGGAAAAGCTATAGACAAGCCTTTCTTTACACGTTTGTCTACGAAACAAGGATTCTATAAGGTTCGAAAACTATATTACGGTTTGGGAAGGTGTTAAGCACCCATTCCGCCCTTTCGGTCTCTAGTGGTCTCTTATGTGTTTATTTTATGTTGAAAAACTTGGATGCTTTTACTGACAGTCTACTACCTTCTAAGTGAAAACCCTAATTTGGGAAAACGAGGAAAGGGACGAAAACCTTTGTGTTCCGAGATCCGATGTTTTTATTATTTTGAAAGATGTAAATACAAATGATAAAAGTTGTTTTATTTTGAGAGAGAGTTTTCCGTATTATTTCCTTGAATAATGACGGTTTTTTCGTATTGTGATTACTTTTGTAAAAGTTCGGATCTTGTATCGGGACTAATTTAATATGGAATTAGAACTCTTGAGGGGAGTTTTATCAGACACGTCGCAGTCTAAAAAGACAGGATATGTTGATGTTAATTCCTAGATAAGTTTTATCAGTCCGGGTTTTGAAAACAGGATTTTGTCCGGACGATAATGTACTTACTCTTCTGGTTTTGCAAATGATTTTATTAAGGTGTTTTGTTTTGAAAATGGTAGACTATTTATAACTTGGCAATAAGTTTATTCAAATAAAACGTGGACAGAACAACAGAAGTAAAACAAGTACACAGATATCTAATTTAAATACTAGAAGAGACTTTCTTTACCTTCCCGACGAGAATAATAATAATAAGAAAGAAAATATAATACGACGGCGAGATTTTCGGCGATAATAATCGTTTCCCTCTTCAGATATTTCTGAGAATTCGATTCCAGAGACGGGACACGTCGAGTGTCAGGAATAGATTCGATAACTCTTCAGAAATAAAACGATAATATAGAATGCTTGATAAAAGACTAGAAAATCATATTTAAAGCTTAGAATTCTTCAATCCCAAGTTGCTGTCTTTAACCCTTGGGGGTGTTGGCCTATTTATACTGCTCGGGGAAGATTGTCGCGCGACACTTCTCCAAATGGGGCATATGTCGCGCGACAATGTGTCCAATGTCGCGCGACAAACGGCTGGAGTGATGTTTCTGACAGACTGATGTGTCAGAGAGTGAATGGTCTGGTGTCAGAAAGGATTGTCGCGCGACATAGGAGTGATTGTCGTGCGACAATGTGATATGTCGTGCGAAAATCTCTCTTAAAAATAGGTTTGTTGGCCAACAAACCCTTTCGAGGTAGTTTCGGGTGCTCGGGTGGGTCCCGGACTCCAAAAACAGTAGTTCTCGTAAGTCGTTAGGGTTCTTGCGGGGGTCACGGATCGGGGTGTCTACAAACCCTCTCGACTCAAGCTCCTTGCTCGCAAGGAATTGAGGCGACTAGAAGAGACTGTGATTTATGGCTCCCGCAAGAACTCTAAGGAAGTGTGCGTATGCGAAAAGTGTTCGTGAGTGCCTCCGGAGAGGGCTTTGTATTTGGTTTTGCCTCTTTCGAGGGCTTTCATTTGCTCCACTTGCCTCAGATGGGAGGACTACCTTTGCTCCACTGTGCCTCTCTGGGAGGGCTTCTGATTTTCTCGCCTCAGGTGGGAGGACTACCATTGCTACACTGTGCCTCTCTGGGAGGGCTTCGCCTCAGGTGGGAGGACTACCATTGCTACACTGTGCCTCTCTGGGAGGGCTTTGATCTGTAAGAAGAAAGAAAATTGCCTCTGGGAGGGCTTTCATGAGTAATTTTACCTCTGGCGAGGGCTTGTGTTTGTGATTTGCCTCTGGCGAGGGCTTGTGTTGTACTCTGGTGAAATTAATTGTTGTCTCTCTTAGACTGCTAGAGTGAGAGAGAGAAATTTTTGTGAGGGTGAAAAGAGCTTCTCGAGGTCTAATCTTTTATCTGGATGTCCGTTTTCCTGTATCTTTTCCGAACTTTACTCTCATGTTTCCCTTGAGTGAAGATACCTCTCCCAGAAGGCAATTTTCGGATTTTTTTTGCTCTCCGCAGAGGGATGGTCCGAGGTTTTTCTAAATCATCTCTTCTGTAACGTGCTGAAAAGAAAATTTGTTTGAAAGTTCAATCTCTGATCTCTACTCTCTTCTTATTTTTCTCTTTTGGTGGGCCCACATCGTATTCTGTTTTTCGATGCCCTTATTTCTCCCTCTTTTGGGAAAGACTTTTCCTGACCTTCTCTGTTTTTGACCATGAGTCTTTTATCCTTTTGTCGTGATCAGGAGCCTTACTCACCCAAAACGAAGCCCTGAGCCGGCTTTGGCCTAGCTGTCACTTTTGGTGTGGCTCTCCCTGTCACTCTGCATTTCTGTTTCTCTCGCTCGCTTTGGGCGCTCATGCGGGTTCTTCCTCTTTTCTACTCTTTCAATTTTTTCTATTCCCGTCTTATCTTGATATTTTTCTTTTTCTCCTTGATGGTCTCGGTCTTTTTGGGAGATCAGAGATTACTTTTAGCCGTAGCATTTCGTTCTCGCATCTTTGGAGAGATGATTTTGGAAGTCTTTTCGTCGAATTCTCATCCTGGGTGTGCAGTTTTTAGCAATTTTTTCGAAAACTACTTCTCTGGAGTACCCCTGCAAGAGATAAAATGAGACAAAGGTTAAAAAATCATGGGAGGGGAGGGATTGTCGTGCGACACTTCGGTGCTTGGCTCTTTGTCGCGTGATAATGTGGCCATTTGTCGTGCGACAATCCTCTTCACTATATAAGTCCCTTGCTGAGCTCATTCCACCTCATTCTCTCCTTTCTCTTTCTCTCTCTAGCCCTCCTTCTCTCTTCTCCCAAGCGCGGAAGCCCTGCCGCTTTTCTGACTTTCTGATTATCTTATACTCTAGTTACACTCAGATGGATCCTGCGCAGCCGGATCGACTCGAGGGTGACCAGGAGGAGGTCACCTTTACCGATGCTCAAGGCGTTCTCCGGTGTAGCCCTCATCACGATGACTGGGAGGACCTTGATTGGTATGGTGAGGATGAGGTGGACCGCGGTCGGGCGGTGGTATACCGAGACGTCACCCGGGCTGCTCTAGTTCCAGATGTTCCGTGGCTCTTGATGGAGCCTGTTTCTCACGAGATCCGTCGACGGTCTCTGGTACGTCTTCTTTTCGTGTTTTTATCTGTTTTGTCACTTCTGTTGTTTCCTGCATGTATTTTAAAATGTGTTAGTATGCATGTCTGCCTAAAAATAGCGTCCGATTTTAGCGAACACATACTTTTACCTGTGATACCTCTTAGGCTTTTAGAAAACTACATAATGTACCCTCATAACTCTATATCTCTCATAATTATACCAAAGTACCCTCAGGTTTGGAAAATTACATAATTTACCCTTATAACCCTATATCTCTCATAATTACACCAAAGTACCCTCAGGTTTGAAAAATTACATAATTTACCCTTATAACCCTATATCTTTCATAATTACACCAAAGTACCTTCAGGTTTTGGAAAATTACATAATTTTACCCCTATAACCCTATATCTCTCATAATTACACCAAAGTACCCTCAGGTTTGGAAAATTACATAATTTACCCCTATAACCTTATATTTCTCATAATTACACCAAAGTACCCTCAGGTTTGGAAAATTACATAATTTTACCCCTATAACCCTATATCTCTCATAATTACACCAAAGTACCCTCAGGTTTGGAAAATTACATAATTTTACCCCTATAACCCTATATCTCTCATAATTACACCAAAGTACCCTCAGATTTGGAAAATTACATAATTTACCCTTATAACCCTATATCTCTCATAATTACACCAAAGTACCCTCAGGTTTGGAAAATTACATAATTTTACCCCTATAACCCTATATCTCTCATAATTACACCAAAGTACCCTCAGGTTTGGAAAATTACATAATTTACCCTTATAACCCTATATCTCTCATAATTACACCAAAGTACCCTCAGGTTTGAAAAATTATATAATTTAACCTTATAACCCTATATCTCTCATAATTACAACAAAGTACCCTCAAGTTTTGGAAAATTACATAATTTACCCTTATAACCCTATATCTCTCATAATTATACCAAAGTACCCTTAGTTTTGGAAAATTACATAATTTTACTCCTATAACCCTATATCTCTCATAATTACACCAAAGTACCCTCATAATCCTGTCTCATTGTTTTTGTCTGCAGTGGGTTGGCCGTGGTTGGGGCTCCCCCAACACTATTTCTTTAGAGTGGCGACAGGCACCGGCCCCTGTCCATGAGTTGCTCCTTGCGACTCCTTTCGGTTCTTTCTTCGATGCCTTCCCGAAGCGGGTGTCTAGAGCAGCTGTGTTGGTGTCAGCTCTAGCCTGTCACTGGTGGGACACCACTCATACCTTTCACTGGAGCTGGGGGGGAGATGACGATGACCCCCCTCGACTTATTTGCTTTGACAGGGATTCCTTCAGGGGGGTCCCTATACAGATCGATGTCTCCTTGCGTCTGACAGCAGAGGGCATTGTTGGTGCACTAGGATGGTTCCTGGAGCGACGGAGTTCCGGTGATACGATTCCTCGAGCTGTCTTGGTTACGCGGCTTGCCACAGAAAAAGCTCGATTAGTTGCTTCAGGAGCGCCGATGACCCGCCAGGAGGCGCTTCAGTATGCCCGCGTCCTCTTATTATTGACGCTCCATGACTTGTTCAAGGCCCGTGGGGGGGACCCGGCCCATCTCTGGTGGCTGCCCTATCTCAGAGACTTCAACATCATGTTCGATTATGACTGGGGGGCTTCATTCTGGCTGTTCTATATGACGCTATGGACCAAGTTTCTCGTCATATAGCCCTGAATCTCAAGGGATTTTCTTTGCTGTGGGAGGTGTGCACTTTTGTTCCCTTATCTTTGTTTCATTCCTTTATATATTATCCGTTAATTGTTTGTTGATATTCTTTATGCTTCCTCTTCAGAGTTGGTTCGTGGCGTATATGCGTCTGGGTCGTGCGCAGGTGGATCTCCTCGTTGAGAGCGAGGATTAGTTTTCCTTTCTCCGCTGATTCATCGCGGGGAACTACAGGACTCCTTATGTATATCGGACCCGGGAGACCGGAGCTGCTGTCATCCATGACCTGCAGGAGGAGCAGGTAATTATCTTTAGTATTCTTTCTTTTTCAAATAGATAAATGGTAAATAAGATATAAATTACTGAAGATAAAAATTTGTTTCTCGTTCAGATTGAGTGGGCCCCCTGGGGTGATTTGGGCCTCCACTTCGGATATGGCCGTGCTTTGACTGCCTCGAGGACCAATCGGCTTATTAGGGATGAGTATGGCCTCCACTTCTACTTGGGCGAGAGAGTTATCCGCCAGCATACCCCGGCCCAGTGGCCTAGAGTTCCACTATTTCCACCGGTTCTGATGAAGCGGACGGGTGAGATCGACCCGGTGACGGTGCAGGCCTTGGTTGACGGGCTTGGCTTTCAGACGTTCATTGAGGAGGGAGACTACGCTGCTTTCGCGGTCCGTTACTTTATGAGGGAGCCGAAGGGGACTCGGGGACGGGTCTTCTATGAGAGATATCGGGCATTGGGAGGCGATCCCAACTATATAAGAGGACAGGCTCATTTGTCCTGGACAGTTCCCGATCAGCTGCCGCCTGTCCCTGATCAGAGGGACAACATTTTGGACTCCGATGATGATGATCCTGAGGGAGAGAGGGAGAGAGGGACGTCCCTGCTGGTGCTGAGGGAGGCGATGATAGGCCTGAGGGAGGTGATGATAGGCCTGAGGGCGGTGGGGGAGGTGGAGCAGCGGCTGTTCCTGAGCAGCCTCCTCAGATGACGCCTAGAGAGGAGCAGCCAGCTGAGGGTTTTGAGTTCCCTACCGGTCCATCGGTATCTCCTGGGGTAGTTTTTTATGCTGCGAAGGCCGTTGGGGGAGGGGCGGCAGACTTTTTGGAGCGATCCTGGGAGCCTGCGGACTTCGGGGTCGACTATGAGCAGTTTGGGCGGACCCCTCCTGCTGTTGTGACCACTCCTTCTAGTGGAGTCCCGCCTCTGAGAGTGACAGCTATGGTGGATCCTTCAGGTGTTTGTACCTATGCCACACTGACTCCGCTTCTGTCGGCTGCTATGGGCCCTCTGGCCCGATCTCTAGGTTTTGGGGGTTCTTCTTCTGGGCCTCCCCTGTTCCTGATCTTTGAGGAGGGTGGGTCCACTTCTGCTGCTGTACCGACGGGTTCGTCTGTTCATCCGATCGACCTGCCGCCACTTCCTCGGGATATATCTTATATTGGCGCCGGTCTACGTCGATATACGGTGCCTGAGTATCCTCTTCCTGAGGATACATTCGATTACTTGGGTGGTCGTTCTGATGATGAGGTATATGTCTTCTATTCCCTGAATATACCTTCATATCCATGTTCATTTATCTTTACTGTGCTGATTCTTTCTTTTCTCTCTTTTGGCAGCGGGTGAGCGTGTGTGTGGCGGATCTGAGAGCTTGGCACTCTCAGTATCTATATAGCTGGAACCTGCTTCAGTACGTTGGTCAAGACCCTACGGTTTACATGCGCGACTATCAGAGGGCGATCGATGTTTTCCTGCGGGCGGATGACCCTTTGTCTTCCTCTCGTGCTAGGACGGAGTCTCGGAGGAGTACCAGCCGGACCTCTAGGCGATCTCGGTCCTCGGTGATCCACCCTACGGCACCGATCCAGTCTACGGGGCCCTCTCAGGCAGCAGTTCCTTCTCATCTGGATGTCCCAGCGGTCGATCCTACTCCGGAGGAGGGTTCGGGCGATAGTGGGAGCGTGTCGAAGCGCGCCCGGATAGATTAGCTTTTTTTTGCATTTAGTTAGTTCCGACAGACATGTATTTATTTAGACATGTAGGCAATTTTTTAGTCTTTTTGAAAACTGTTCTTTTATTGGATTTATGAAGAATCTTTATTTGTGTCTGATGATATACATTTATTCTCTGTCTGTGAAAGAGATATATATATATATATATGAGTCAGTAATTTAGGAGTCATACCTTGTAGCGTAGTGACACTTAGGATTCCTGTAAAAGAACAAAGTGAGAACAAGAATGCATCCAGAAGCGATCCTTTTGGCAAGAATGACTCTTACGTGTAAGAAAAGAAAAAAATAGGGTGGCAATAAAGGGGATTGTCGCGCGACAATCCCTCCTGGGCATGGGTTTGTCGCGCGACAATCAGGCACAGGACCCTCTTTTTTGCTATAAATACACCTATCTTCCTTCCTTCATCCTCACACCTTTCCCAAAATGTCTTCTTATCGCACCAACTCTAATTTTTCTTACGTTAATGCTCGAGATGCTCTAATATCTTTTGAAAACGGCTTGAACTTCGGTGCTTTTAGCCCCTTGGCGGGCTGGTGCCATCGTCCTGTAGATTTTTCCTTTTGCTAAGTGCTTTGTATTTCTGGAGCCCTGCGGATCATCTTTTTCTTTTTGGGCTAGATGAGCTCTGTCCAACTTATGAGGAGTTCTCCTGGCTATTGCGTTCTGATGTTCGTCTTCCGATGGCTGTTCCCATAGAAGAAATTGGTCCTCGAGATATGCCGATTGCTCTGTTGGCTATTCCCTAAGCGGCATGTGATGGTTTCATTGTCGACGGGCTTCTTGACCTCCATAAAATGGTGAGGTTTTTTCATCATTACGAAGAGAGAGCTTCTTATAGTGTGGGGCGTACTGCGGTAGCCTTGATCTGTCTTGTTTTTGATATGTTACTGGTGACGGGCTCTTTCCGTGTTAATCCGACTATTCTGAGTCTGATTTACCATGCTAGGAATGGGGAGTCTATAGTGCCTATCATTCTTGCAGAGACTTTGAATGGCCTAGATGATCTTCAAAGGGGAGCCTCACCCTTTTTTAAGGGAAGCCCTCGTTTGCTATATATGTGGCTGCTGGAGCGTTTCCGATCGGTGGGTTTTAATGGGGTGCGGCTTGACAACCCGATGCACTTTTTTCGTCGTCCCCTCTTTGGGGCTTTGACCATGTCTTCCTCTGATTGGACGGTGTGGTTTTCGGAGAACTTTCGGGCTATTCGGTGGAACATTTCTTGGTGGAAGCTGAGGCGATGGTGCTTAGTACAGGGGGTCAGAACTACGTTCGGCTCTGTGGGCTCTGGTTTACCTCCTTTTATCTCCCAGGACGTCTCCTTCGTCAGTTCAACATTCCTCAAGACATTCCCCTTGGTCTGAACAACTTCTCCTCTGAGTCTAAATTTATGACCCCGCATGTTTCTTTATCGGTAGAGAGGATGTGGCGTGCTCGACTAACTCGTCAGTTCAATTATGCCCGTTTTGGTATTACCAGGCCCCTCCGGGCTGATATTATCCGCTCTTGCTGGCAATCTCTGGAAGGATAACTGATTGATGACTCCTTTCAAATAGAGTGGTTTCGATTCATGGATATTGGGGCCACTGATGATAACATTGTCTTTGCGTACCAGATTCTGGATGAGTCTCGAATTGATTTGGCTACTGAGGACCCAGTGTGGCCAACCCCTAGGGATTAGTTTCTTATGTATGCTGTATCTCCTTTGTAACTTTCGGTGTTCTGAACCACCTTAATAATATTCAAAGGACTGTTGTATGGGAAATAAATTTCTTTAAAAGTTTAAACCGGGTCTGAAGTCACTTCTCAGGTTGCTTACGTTCCCCTTTTTGATTTTACAAAGAACAAAAGTTTGAGTTGGGGCTCAGGTTTACGTAGTTCTTATCTACATATGTTACATCTATTGGTAATACTTCTTCAGTAGGTCCATGTTGACTGGTGAATGTAGCAATTGTCCGTCCAAGTCAGTGAGTATAGCGGCACCTCCTTTATCAATCTCTTTGACGATGTATGGACCTGTCCACTTTTGCCCAAACTTTCCCCTTGGGTCCCTGGTGGCTCTCGAATTTCTTTCAATACGATGTCATTCTTATTGATACCCCGAGTCTTCACTTTCTAGTTAAATGCTCGAGCAATTCTCTTCTGATACCCTTGATGGTGGTACGTAGCTTTCAATATTTTTTCATCAAGTAGGGCCAGCTCGTTATAACGTGCCTGGACCCACTCTAGTTCATTGACTTGATTCTCTAGCATTACTCTGAGAGAGGGGACCTCTAACTCAACAAGGAGGACTGCTTCCATCCCGTATGTAAGTGAAAATGGGGTGGCCCCAGTGGAGACTCTCTCGGTGGTGCGGTATCCCCACAATGCATACGGTAATTTCTCGGGCCAGTCTCGACAGGTGTCGGTCATTTTTCTTAAGATATTCTTCAGATTCTTGTTGGCGGCTTCAACTGCTCCATTGGTCTGTGGTTTATATGGCGAGGATTTGTGTCAGGTGAAACCGTATTCCTCCATGACGAAATTGGCCTCTCCCTCGAAGTGAGTACCGTTGTCTGAGATGATCTCGTGTGGGACCCCATATCGACAGATGATATTTCGTCTGATAAATCGAGCAACTTTTCTGGCGTCAAGGGTTTGGAAAGACTCGGCTTCTACCCATTTGGTGAAATAGTCGATGGCCACTAATATGAATTCATGGCCATTGCTGGCTTTGGGTGAAATCTTCCCAATGATGTCATTTCCCCAGGTTGCGAAAGGCCAGGGAGCAGTCATGTTCTACAACTCCTTCGGGGGAAGTTTCTGAGACTTAGCATAGATTTGGCACTTGTGACAACGGCGTACGTGGTTAACGCAGTCGTTCTGCGGGGTAGACCAGTAATAACCTTGCCTGATGATTTTGCGGGCAAGTGTATGACCGCTCATGTAAGGTCCACAATCACCCCCCATGTATCTGATCCATTACTTTGACAGACTCTTCTTCAGTGAGACATTGGAGATGGGCTCCATCATAGTTTCTCTTATACAGCCTCCCGGCACAAAGTATGAATCTTGATGCTAATCTTCTGAGCGTAACCCGTGTTCTCTTATCTATTTGCTCGGGATACTGACGGTTTTTCAGCAGGTTCCAGATGTCGTAAAACCAGGCGATTAAGTTCCCGCCTTCTTCATTCTCTACCTCAAGGGCCATGCAGTGTGCTGGTCCTGATTTCCTTTGCACTGTAAGAGTTATTTCTTCCATCCCCTCCGGGATATCGATCATAGATGCCAGGGTTGCTAGTGCGTCAGCAAAACTATTTTGTGACCTGGGGACATGGTAAAATTTTGAACGCTCAAACCTTCTCGCGACATCCTCCAGTCAGGCGAGATAAGGGACTAATTTCTCATCTCTGATCTTCTATTCCTTCAGAACTTGGTGGACCACTAATGCTGAATCTCCGTATACCTGTATTCTCTTTATACCCCTTTGGAGTGCGATCTCTAACCCAATTATACAGGCTTCATACTCGGCCATGTTGTTGGTGCAGAAGAAATCTAGACGATACGATACCGGGGAGTGAGTTTGGTCTGGAGAGACTAACATGATGAAGGGAATTAGGGCAGTAATCATGCATCGCATACACATATTTACGCACTAATCTTTAAACCCTAGGATCTATGTTGTTCAATAAAATCGACAGAAGACATACCTTATATGTGATTTAGTGTTAATGAAACGAACAGGGTGGATCGGATCCTTCTGTTGTTGTCGTCCTTAGCGTAGAAACTACGACGCCTCTACGGTATGCACACACGAACGAGGTGAGATCCTTGCTTGGTGTACTAGCGCCTTCTAGGGTTCTCTCTCTGGCCTCTCTGAGTTTCCTTGATGGCCAAGATGAATAAAGGTTCCCTTTTTGAAGAGAACCCTAGTGAGAACCCTAAGCAACAAACGAACTGGGCCCAAGTCCAACTTGGCCCGTTTTAATTCGTTTTGATCCAACTCGTTTTGGTGTGCGACCCTGTAGGTTTTACACTCTTTGGCAGTATAAATAAAAGCCCATTTTATTATACGAATAGTAAGCGGTCTCTAGTAAAACATTACTATTATCCAAAGGGTATAAAGGTAAAAAACGACACAACCTTAAATTGATATTCCAAATATTAACTCCTTTTGTCAATCGATATCTAGATTGAACACAAGACTAGGCAAGTGTCATTCTTGTATAGTCCAATCTTTATTTCTTGATCTCTAAGTATAATTAATCTAAAACAAATGACATCTCATTTGTGCATGGCCATGCAAATATTAATTACACTTATCAAGGGGCCCAACTATATCTCTCTCAATATACGAGAGTGACAAATCCCATCTTGATCAACCACATACCTCTACATAGTTCATAGTATGCTCGGTCATCATCTTTATAATTACTCGATCAAGAGCAACGTTTGATAATGCCTGACATGCTAATCCCTATGTTGGTAACCATGGCGATCTCAGGTCTAAGGATAATACGATATCACAAATGGGGAACATCACTGATGACATTATGTAACACTCCTCGCAGTGTCCCCAAAGCGGGTCAGTCCAATACCTTGTTCCCTAACAAGTATCAGTATGTTCAGCTTGATATTTCCATATCCATGACTTGTGGAACATAATCATCAGCTGACCCATACTCTAATCATTATATCAATGTGATCCTAGGTTATTGAAATATGATTAGGGACATCTAAATAATATTATTATAACATTACTAGCATCCCACAATCAAGTCACGTACTTGATGAACTAGTATTAATATATATTATTTACAAGAGAATATAAAGTATAATAAATAAACTTTATTAATAACAATAAGCATAAAATATCCAAGTACAAATCATAATCTATGAATAGTCCTAGGACATATCTCTTTCACATGATGCCTATCCCGTTTCCATTTCGGTTGGCGGCCCCGTCAAAGTATAATTTACAGTCCTCATCAATCTCGACATTCATGATAGTTTCGTCCGGGAATTCGGCTTTTTCTAGCATGTCTCCTAATATCGGATTATGGGCCAGGTAATCAGCTATGATCTTGCCTTTAACTGCTTTCTGGGTCATGTAGGTGATGTCAAATTTAGAGAGTAGGAATAACCATTTTTCCATACGGTTCGAGAGAGCTGGTTTCTCGAAGAGGTACTTCAACGGATCAATTCGTGATGCCAGGATGACCGGGAAAGCCAGTATGTAACGTCGTAATTTCTGTGTTACCCAAACGAGAGCGGTGCATGATTTCTCCAATGGCGTGTAATTTATCTCAAATGGGGATAGCTTCTTACTGATGTAATAGATGGCCTACTCTTTTCGTGTATCGGTCAGATGTTGGGCTAGCATGGCTCCTGCAGCCGAATCAATGACAGTCTGGTATAGGATTAGTGGCAGTCCGGTCTATGGTGGGGCTAATACTGGGGGGTTGGAGAGGTAGTTTTTTATTCTATCAAAAGCTTTCTAGCACTGATCGTCCCATTCTCCTGGTGAAGACTTCCTCAAGAGTTTGAAGATGGGTTCGCATGTTTGAGTAAGTTGAGAGATGAACCTGCTGATGTACTACAAATTACCCAAAAATCCTCGGACTTCTTTCTCGGTACGAGACTCGGGCATGTCTTAGATAGCTCGGACTTTGGCAGGGTC
The DNA here is from genome assembly GCA_021464415.1 of Lonicera japonica. Lineage (NCBI taxonomy): Eukaryota > Viridiplantae > Streptophyta > Magnoliopsida > Dipsacales > Caprifoliaceae > Lonicera > Lonicera japonica. The sequence goes on from JAKCWG010000773.1 coordinate 212,142, forward strand.
TATCTCGATTCTCTTTTTACTAACAACATATCCCAGGAGTTTTCCTTTGGTTACCCTGAACACACATTTATGCGGATTGAGTCTCATATGATACTGGCGGAGCTGGTCAAAGAAGGCTCGCAAGGCTGGTACATGGCCTTCCCTCTCTCTCGACTTGATTATCATGTCGTCCACATACACTTTTACTTCTTTGTGAATCATGTCATGGAAGATAGCTGTTGCTGCCCTCTGATATGTTGCCCCAGTGTTCTTCAGCCCGAATGGCATAACGGTGTAGCAGTATGTCCCCCATGGCGTGATGAATGCAGTTTTCTCTTGGTGATCCGGGTGCATCTTGTTCTGATTATACCCGGCGAAACCATCTACAAATGACTTCAGGGCATGGTTGGCGGTATTATCCACTATCAAATCAATGTTGGGTAATGGGAAATCGTCTTTCGGGCAAGCTTTATTGAGATCTCGGTAATCTATGCACATGCGAACTTTCCCATTTGCCTTTGGAACGGGCACAATGTTAGCTAACCATGAAGGGTACTCGATCACCCGCAAGAACCCCACACTCAGTTGTTTCATCACTTCTTCTTTTACTTTCAGGGACCATTCTGGCGTAAGTTTTCTCAACTTCTGTTTGACGGGCCTAAATTCTGGCTTAGTGTGTATCTCGTGCATGACTATTTGGCTGTTCAAACCTGGCATATCTGCGTAAGACCAGGCGAAGATATCCACGTACTCATTTAAAGTTTGTGTGAATTCTTCTTTTTTCGTCTCGCTTAGACTTGCCCCAATACGGACCTCTTTCCTTTCTTCTTCCGTCCCGAGGTTAATCAAGAGGGTGTCTCCCTCCTTACTCTATATACGATGCTCCTCCCGTTCAGGGTGTTCGTTTAGTCTTTCCATCTCCATATAAGCAATTACAGAATCAAAACTAAAAGGATAATGCAAAACGGAGTCTTCTTTATTAATAATAGTGCTTATAGGTACAAGTTTAAAAAGTAAATCAAGAAGCGACTCCTCCTTAGTCTCACCCCCACTCTTATCTCCCACCCTTACAATTTCACTCTTTTTCCCCCTTTTTTGGTAATTCGGATCAGCGTGTATCAAGTGTACAGGGTCGTCTCTTAGCTCGTCATCCCCTAGGGTTATGATGTCGAAGAGATCTCCGATCAGTTCTTCCTCTTCATCTTCCTTGTCTTCATTCTCTTCTTTTGGCCCAATCGTCAATTTGGTAAAGAAACTGTGTATAACGTTTTCCTTGATATAAAGGTCCTCTTCATAGAAGATTTTCCATCCTGGAAGGTTCTCTTCGTCGCTATTTCTCCAAGGCTCTTGAAAGCCGCAAAAGGGAAAGTCCTCTCCTTCTTTGACAAAAAACCCATTCAGAGAGCTAAAACTTGGATACTGATGCCCTCGGCTCCTTTTCTCTTGGTTGTCTTCTTCGGTGTGTTGGTACCCCAAACCTTCCCTTTTATACCTTGTTACCGGTTCCAAGGCTTGAAGTAATCCCGGTTGCCCCATTCCTAGACTGGCTCCAGGTAAATATTTCATAATTCTCAGCATATTTGTGATCTTGGTGCTGAGACCGGGGATATTATCAGGGGAGAGCTTGTACTTGAGGTTCGTAAGAAAAGCCTCCCAACTGTATGCTCTGGCTCCTGATGTCCAAAACAGGTAATTCCAGATCTGCTAAGGTCCTCTCAGGATCTCCTTGGACGGTGATTATATTCCCTTCGAACGGTATCTTGATCTTCTGGTGTAAGGAGGAGGGGAGTGCTCCTATGTCGTGTAGCCATGCTCTTCCCAACAGGAGGTTAAAACTGGAGGGAATGTCTATGATTTGAAAATCGACCTGAAAGTTTCCTGGACCGACCGTGAGATCGAGCTTTAGAGAGCCCAGGACGGCCCTCCTGGTGTTATCGTAGGCCCTGACGGTTACAGCTGACGGAGAAAGTTCTGAATCCAATATACCCAGGCATTTGGCGGTCTTCAGGGGGCAGACGTTTATAGTTGACCCATCGATGAGGACTTGTGGCAGGATTTTTCCTCGAGTCCGGACAATGATATGGAGGGCCAGGCTGTGTTTCCTCCCTAATGGAGATAAGTCTTCATCTAAAACTGATAGACTTCTTTGGACTGTAAGTGACCCAATCATGTTTGACAGTTGCTCTGGTGTGGAATCTGATGATATGATGAAGGCGGTCCTGTGAGGTTTGGAGGCAACCAAGAGGCCCCAAATGGTGATGTGTGCCTGGGTTTTCTTCAACTGTTCCAGTACTCGATCTTCTCCTATTTCCTTAGGAGGTGGTGTTTTCTCGGTGTCCATTGGTGGTGGCTGGTATACCCTTCCTGAACGGGTAATTTGTTGTATCCAAAGAGATGCTGGGTCTGATCCTTCTGGGGTTTCTGATGACTCTGGCTCTGCTGACCACTTGAAAGTTCTGGGGGAGGTTTCTATCACACAGACTGTCTCCTTGGGGGGGCCTCGGGGCTTCCACGGCTGTTTTTTCTTATCCTGGGTCCATCCTATCCCAGATTTTTCGAGATTGGTTTTGATTGTGAGTGGTTGTGGGATCCCCTGATTTTCTTTTCCTAAACCCTGCCCGAGTAGGAAGTTCATCTTAGCCATCCATTGGTCAATTATCGGATTGAGGCCTGGGGCAACTTGAGCCTTTGCTGGCAACACAACGGGTGCCTTATAGGATGGGTCATCCCGAATGAGTCCTACGGGATCAAAGCCTTCCTCATCAGTGGTCAAGGCGTTAATTCCCGCAGGTGGAGCATTGTTGGGAAGAGGATTGTTGGTAACATTGGGCCCGCCGGGTGCGGGAATGGTTCCGGCTTCAATGAGGTCCTGGATACGATGGCGAAGAGCCAAGCAGCGTTTCGTGTCATGGCCCGCTGCTTGATAGTATGCACAGTTCTCATTCATTCTCCAGGTGTTGGGAATAGGGTTTGGTGGGGGGCGTGGGTTGAGTGGGGTGATCAGTCCAGCCTTTCGGAGTAGTTCCAGGCTTTTGACTAGGGTAGTGGGAAGGGTGCAGAAGTTTTTTCTTTTCTTGGCCTCGGTATTTGAAGAGTCTCCTTGTACAGGCCAACTCATTGAAGGGGCTTATTATGACTGTTGGAATGGGTTTTGTTGATATGGGTACGAGCTTAGTTGATTCGCGGCTGGAGTGGCTGTCTTTCTCCCGGTGTATGAGCTTTCTTGGTATCAGTCTCTGCCTTTTTAGCCAATTCTTCCTCTACTTCTGACCCCATACTCAACAGGGCTCTGAAGTGTGGGAATACATGTTTTCCCATGCAAATTCAGTACAGCTGGAGTGAAATTCTTCTGTATGATCTCCAACTGCTCTTCTTCATCGAGTCGTTTGGACATTTAGAAGGCCATTTCTCTCCAGCGTGTGACAAAATCGCTGAAGCTTTCTTTCTCGCCTTGCTTGGCCATTTCCAGGAGTTTACGAGTAATTTCTAAATCCTCGTTGGACCCGTATTTGGTCATGAACTCCTTGACGATATCTCCCCAAGTTTTTGTGTGGTGCCTCTCCAGATCGAAAAACCATCTCAGGGCGGCCCCCGTGAAAGTCATGTGAAAGGCCTGAGCCAGCTCCGGCTCTCCACAACTGGACACTTGCATGGATCTGATGTAGGATTAGAGGTGAGTTTTCGGGGGTGTGGTTCCTGTGAATTTAGTGATGGAAGGGAGTTTGAATCCCTGAGGTAGTCTTACTTCTGGGTAGAGGGAGAAGGCATTCATATCTGTGATCTCGTCTGCACCTTTTATCAGAGAAATCCCTCTTTGCAGAACCTTCATCTGCTCTTTCAGTTTTTGCATTTCTTCACTCTCTCTTGACACCTCATTGGGCTGTTCCCGAGCTATAATCGATTTTGCATACACTGCCCGAAGTCGGTTGATGTCTGGGTACTCATTAGGAGGGGCTACCGGGGCCGGTGGTGGAATAGGTCTTTCGGGGACTTGTGGCCATGGCTGGTATTGGGGATCAAGGCCTTGTTGAGGTTATGGCCAGATGATGGGTGGCTCTTGTTGTTGGTAAGTGGGGCCTGAATCCGAGGCTCATTGATTTTGGATGTTGGGATCGGTCTGAATGGGACCAGGTGGGATAGGACCTGTTTACGGTGGATTGGTTCCTTGGACTAGGGGAAGTACTTGCGATGACTGCCCCTGATCTCGATTCGGTGGTAGTGGTTCAAACCCCGGTGGTGCGGCCCGTCCGGCTGACAATTCTTCTACTCGGACTCGGGTACTCTGTTGCTCGTTCGTGAGGTTTGCTAGATTTATGCTGACGGTCATCAACAATCGGTGCATCTCGGCTAGAGTTGGCTGAACTGTAGACGCCTCGGCTAGGCTCTGATCTGTCTCTTGGTTCTCGCGTCCATCGGCCATTTCGGGTGTATTTGGTCTTACTAGTCTTCCGATATGATCTCGACCGGCCCAACCTTCCAGTCTGTCGTCGTATTACGGCTGTAGACGAAACCACGTGGCGAAGATGAAGGAAGACTACGATGCGACTCGATTTTTTCCAAAAGAACCACTAAAAATCGCCGAAAAAAGACTCGAGTTTCAAAAAGGTGTTATAAAGTAAGCCGTAGGGTGGTACATCCCCTACGGCTGTTTGACAAGTATTTTATTTGACTTAATCTTATATGCAGCGCAGTTGTTTGAACGGTTAAGGCTTCAGGCTCCCTCCTATTTGGCAAGACCTTGCGATATACCCTAGGGGCGGGTACGTGCAAGAGCCTTTTGATATACTTCCCGGGTACGTGAGTGTTCTCGTCACTCGATATACCTCGGGGGCGTACTTGGCCAAGGAGAGTGGAAGTAAATGCTTTCGGTTTATGTTGGCCCAAGCAAGCCAACTCCCTACTCACTTATAATACTTCCGAGGGTTTGGGGTAAATTCACACTCGTAGAACCAATGCATGATTTGTGAAAGTGCGTGTAAAGTTCGAAAGGTTGGATTCATAAATATCATTATCTTTATTACGTATTTTTTGAAAAACCCTCATTTTTAGAAAAAGGTTTCTTCTCAAACAATTAACATAAGTAGGGAAAGTGGTAAAAGCAAGTATTCAACAGATAAACAAAAGTCCACATATAAGAGTCTAGTTTTCTAACAGTCCCTAGCAGGGTCGCCACTGTGAGAATCCGCAAATACGACCCCCGGGTCTCGTCCCCGTTCGTTGGGCGTCTAAAACGTCGGAACGGATTCCGTCGTTCCATTTGCTGGAGTATTTTGATAATTCATATCACATGTCCCTATGTTCTATTTCTAGAAGCAAAAAGGTTCGTTCATAGTCGCTAGTACGTTTTACGAGAAAACGGACAAAAAGGGTCGTGTAAGAGGAAATGCTATAGACAAGCCTTTCTTTACACGTTTGTCTACGAAACCAGGATTCTATAAGGTTCGGAAACTATAGTACGGTTTGGGAAGGTGTTAAGCACCCATTCCGCCCTTTCGGTCTCTAGTGGTCTCTTATGTGTTTATTCTATGTTGAAAAACTTGGATGCTTTTACTGACAGTCTACTACCTTCTAAGTGAAAACCCTAATTTGGGAAAACGGGGAAAGGGATGAAAACCTTTGTGTTCCGAGATCCGATGTTTTTATTATTTTGAAAGAAGTAAATACAAGTGATAAAAGTTGTTTTATTTTGAGAGAGAGTTTTCCGTATTATTTTCTCGGATAATGACGGTTTTCTCGTATTGTGATTACTTTTGTAAAAGTTTAGATCTTGTATCGGGACTAATTTAATATGGAATTAGAACTCTTGAGGGGAGTTTTATCATACACGTCGCAGTCTAAAAAGACAGGATATGTTGATGTTAATTCCTAGATAAGTTTTATCAGTCCGGGTTTTGAAAACAGGATTTTGTCCGGACGATAATGTACTTACTCTTCTGGTTTTGCAAATGATTTTATTAAGGTCTTTTGTTTTGAAAACGATAGACTATTTATCACTTGGCAATAAGTTTATTCAAATAAAACGTGGACAGAACAACATAAGTAAAACAAGTACACAGATATCTAATTTAAATACTAGAAGAGACTTTCTTTACCTTCCCGACGAGAATAATAATAATAAGAAAGAAAATATAATACAATAGTGAGATTTCCAGCGATAATAATCTTTTCCTTCTTTAGATATTTTCGAGAATTCGATTCCAGAGACGGGACACGTCGAGTGTCAGGAATAGATTCGATAACTCTTCAGAAATAAGACGACAATATAAAATGCTTGATAAAAGACTAGAAAATCAGATTTAAAGCTTAGAATTCTTCAATCCCAAGTTGCTGTCTCTAACCCTTAGGGGTGTTGGCCTATTTATACTGCTCGGGGAAGATTGTCGCGCGACACTTCTCCAAATGGGGCATATGTCGCGCGACAATGTGTCCAATGTCGCGCGACAAACGGCTGAAGTGATGTTTCTGACAGACTGATGTGTCAGAGAGTGGATGGTCTGGTGTCAGAAGGGATTGTCGCGCGACATAGGAGAGATTGTCGCGCGACAATGTGATATGTCGTGCGACAATCTCTCTTAAAAATAGGTTTGTTGGCCAACAAACCCTTTCGGGGTAGTTTCGGGTGCTCGGGTGGGTCCCGGACTCCAAAAACAGTAGTTTTCGTAGGTCGTTAGGGTTCTTGTGGGGATCACGGATCGGGGTGTCTACACAAAACTAGAAAAGTAAGTGTATTATCATCAGGATAAAATTCTGTTTTCAAAACCCGGATCGATAAAACATATACTTAGGAATTAAAATCCGGCATATCCTGTCTTTTTCATAGACTGCGACATGCCTGATAAAACTCCCCTCAAAGAGTTCTAATTCCATATTAAATTAGTTCCAACATAAGATCCGAATTCTTCCAAAGTAACAAAAACACGAGAAACCCGTAATTATCTGAGGAAATAAATACGAGGAACTCTCTTAAATAAAAAAAGCTTTTGTCAATTGTATTTACATCTTTCAAAACAAAAAATCGGATCTTGGAACACAAAGGTTTTCATTCATTTTTCCATTTTTCCCAAAATTAAGGTTTTTTGTTCAAAAAGTAATAGATCGTCAGTAAAAGCATCCAAGTTTTTCAACATAAAATAAACATATAAAAGACCATTAGAGACCGAAAGGGTGGAATGGGTGCTCAACACCTTCCCAATCTGTAACATAGTTTCTGAACCCTATAGATTCCTGGTTTCACAGACAAACGTGTAAAGAAAGGCTTGTCTATAGCCTTTCCTCTTATACGACCCTTTTTGTCCGTTTTCTTGTAAAACGTACTGACGACTCTAAACAAACCCTCCTGAATCTAGAAATAGGATAGAGGGACACCCGATATGAATTATCAACACCAATAGGAGCAAATGGAACAACGGAATCCCTTCCGATGTTTTAGACACCCAAGCACGAGAACGAGACCCGGGGGGTCACATTTGAGAATTCTCACATTGAGTTCGACCGATCCAACTCCAGGAGGGAGTCATCTTTCGAAAGAGGACTCGGTCAGAACTTCTCCCCCACCACCAAGGAACCTGCAGGTACATATGGTCCATGAAAGGCGATCAAAAAAGGCCTAAAGACAGTAGAGTTGGAATAGATAAGGTCGACCTCCCCTCCCTTCAACTCGAGCACCTCATCAGAAGACAGATGCTAGGCCTCGAGGGTTGGTATTCGATAGGATCTCTCATAGAGAGTCGGTAGAAGAGGTCGAGAAGAGATTGATGTCAAAAATGGAGGTTCAGATGGCAAAAATGATGAAGACTGTGGTCCATCTGGGAGGGAGCACAGTAGCAGCTCTTGTAAGGGACTTCAAGTCTCTTTTCGCTGATCACATTTAGAGCTGTCAGGTCTCGAAAAAGTTTAAGCTCCCGTCGCTGCAATCTTATGATGGAATCACCGACCATGTGGATCACTAGCAACAATATAAAAATACAATGGGGCTTCAAAATGTCCCGAATAGTTTAATATGCAGAACTTTTGTTACCATTCTTAAAGGGGTAGCTCGAATGTGGTGCAATAGCCTGCTCTCGGGGTCAATTGAGAGCTCACCAGAGCTCAGCATTAAGTTCATTTCACACTTCCTAGGAACCCGGAAGCAGTCCAAGTTGTCCATTTACCTTTTCACTGTGAAGCAGAGGTCCACCGAGAGCTTTAAAGAATACGCTTGTTGGTTCAACCAAGAGAGTTTGATGATCACTAACCTCAATGAATGAGTAGCAGTGGTAGCCTTTATGGAGGAGGTGAGCTCCCCTTACTGCCTCATGACCCTAGTAAGAATGGCCCCTAAGACCATGTCCGAAGTCCTGAATGAGGTCACTAAGCAAATCGGCATAAAAGAAACTTTACAGGGACGAGACCTATCGGGGCTATTAGCCTTCTTACCCTCCTCCAAGCGCTAAAGGGGGCACAACCTACCCCGAGGTCAAGAGAGAGCGGGCAAGAAGGGCAGAAAAGAATCAAGCAAGCCCGAACCAAGAGGAGGCTAAGCACCTCAATAGTTTACTCCTCTGACGGCCCCTCTGGGTGAAGTTTATGCCCAATTAGATCCAGGACAAATCCCAAAAGCTCGGAAGATGAATACATCTAAGAAAAAGCTGGAAACAACTAAATATTGCCGATACCATAAAGACCATGACCATGAAACAGATGAGTGCTCGAAGTTAAAGAAAGAGATTGAGAAGCTCATCCAGATAGGACAGCTCAGACAATATGTGGTTAAGAAGAAGGAGGTCCCCCCCAAAAGCCAAAGGAGAGGTACTAGAAAATGAGATATTCATGATTGAGGGGGGCTCCTCATACTCCAAAAACAACAACAGGTCTAGAAAGGCCTACATCAAGCAGGCTAAATTCTCGAGCTCAGAGACAGAGTACCTCAACTTCAGGCCTATTAAAATGGTGAAGTATGATGTCAAAAAGCTCGTATTTACTAATGAAGACATGAACGGGGTAAAGTTCTCACACGATGACCCTTTGGTAGTGACGATGATTGTGGGAAATCACAATGTCCATGGAATCCTCATAGACACAGGGACTACCTCCAACCTCACGTACTACAGCGCTTTCAAGGCCGTGGGCCTCACGGCAGAACACCTGACCCCTTTGACGGTCATCGTGGTTGGTTTAAAGGGAAGAAGACTAAGTCTTTGGGGACCATCAAGCTCACTGTAACTTTGGGTACAGCTCCAAAGCAAATCACCACTATCGCCAAGTTCTTGGTACTAGATAGAGCTCCCCATTATAACACTATCCTTGGCAGGGGTACGTTTAATGAGATCAGGGATACCATTTTACTTATAGCCTGACTATGAGATTCCCTACCCCCCACGAAGTCAGGGAAGTCAGGGAGGTCAGAGAAAACCAGGTGAAAGCGTAATACTGCAAGTTTGGGACTCTAAAAGAGGTCAAAATTGTAGACATTACAGTCGTTGAGCTCAAAGTCATGACCGTGGAAGAATTAATGAATATAGAAGGACCTGGTGACTCAGAGAAATGGGAGATCGACATTTTAGATCCCAGAGAGGAAGAGAAAAAACTCCGTGGTGATCAATAGAAGACTTAGAAGATCTAATTCTGGACCCTTCACAGCCTGACAAAACCCTGAAAATTAATGATTAACTTGGGCCAAAAATTAAAGAAGAGCTATATCAATACTTATGAGCAAACGCCGATGTCTTTGCATGGTCGCACGATGACATGAAATGGATAAATCTAGAGGTCATGGTGCATAGGCTAAACGTCGACTCGACTTTTGAGCATATAAGGCAGAAGAAGAGGAATTTTGCTGCGAAGAGAAACTTAGCCTCCAAAGAAGAGGTTCAGAAGCTCCTTCGAGCTGGTTTCATAAGAGAGGTCCACTACCCCAAGTGGCTCTCCAACGTGGTTCTGGTGAAAAAGCACAGTCGAAAGTGAAGAATGTGTGTCGACTTCAAATACCTCAACAAGGCTTGCCCGAAGGACAATTTCCCACTCCCCAAAATTGATCAACTCGTGGATGCGACCACGGGCCACAAAATGCTGAGCTTCATAGACCCCTATATTGGCTATAATTAGGTCAGGATTGCTCTAGAAGATGAAGATGAAGAGAAGGCCTCACTCATCACCAATAAGGGCACATACTGTTACAGGGCTATGCCTTTTGTTCTAAGGAACGCTGGAGCTACCTACTAAAGAGTTATAAACGCTCTATTCAGGGACCAGATAAGTAGGAACATGGAGATTTTTGTTGACGACATGTTGGTTAAGAGTCTCAGAGCCCCTAATCACGTGGCTGACCTCAACGAGGCCTTTACCATACTCAGATATAACAACATATCCCTCAATCCAGCCAAGTGCGCTTTCGGGGTCATAGGGGAAAAGTTCTTGGGCTTTCTAGTAACATAGAGAGGTATCGAGGCTAATCCCTAGAAGATACAAGCCCTTATCGATATGAGATTTCCATCCAAGCCAAAAGAGGTCCAGATTCTGGCAGGAAGGGTGGCGGCTTTGAACAAGTTCATTTTCAGAGCAACCGACAAGTGCCACCCCTTCTTCAAAACCCTTAAGAAGGCGTTCGAATGGACGGAAGAGTATGAACTGGCCTTTCAACAACTCAAGCAGTATCTTGGAGCTCCACTCATTCTCAGTTCACCAAAGAAAGAGGAGATTTTGAGTTTATATCTGGCAGTATCACAAACGGCGGTCAACTCAGCACTAATGAAAAATGAGAAGGGGGCATAGCTTCCTGTCTATTACACGAGTAGAGCTTTGCATGCTGCCGAGCTAAACTATCAAAGGTTAGAGAAACTGGTTTATGCCCTCCTCCTCACTTTCAAGAAACTGAGACCCTACTTCCAGGCCCATGCCATCGATGTACTCACCAACCAGCCTCTATGAAGGATCCTTGACAAGCCAGAGAAATTGGGAAGGTTATCTATCTAGGCTGTAAAGCTCAAACAGTTCGTGATTAATTATAAATCTTGAACCTCTGTCAAGGGATAGGCCGTAATAGATTTCATCGCGGAGTTCACATACAATGAAAAGCTAGCTCTGAACATCAGGAATTGTTGCCACCTGTGGACCCGAGCACCTCGAGCCCTACCTCTATGAACTTACGACCAGAGATTTCCATATGGATACTCCACGCAGATGGGTCATTCAACTTACAAGAATCTAGTGCTGGTGTGGTGCTGATCACCCCTGAAGCTAACCAGTCTGGAAATAGCTCTCAAATTTCTTTTCAAAACCTCCAACAACGAGGCTGAATATGAAGCCATCATTGTAGGACTACGAATAGCTAAAGATCTGGGGGCAAGGCAAATGGTGGTCTATAATGACTCTGCGGTAGTGGTTTGCCAAATACTTGGCCACAACATGGCTAAAAAAGATCACATGGCTGCCTATCTGGCCAAGGCTAAGGTAACAGCTCGGAGGTACTCAAACCTAATATTCATCAAGGTCCCCCGAGCTCAGAACAACAAAGCAGACCGCTTGGCCAAACTTGCCTCATCTACGGAGGTGCCGAGTGGTGTTCATGTAGAGTATTTAGAAAAGAAGGCCATTTACGAGATCACATAGCTCAACATAGCCCCAGTATAGGCTTGTCAATGTTAGATCGACCCAATTCTGAACTATCTCATGAGCAGAGCTCTTCCTGAAGACAAGAAGAAGGCCAAAAGGATAAAATACATTTCCAATGGGTACGTGGTCATTGAAGAAACAATGTACAAGAGGGGGTTTGTCCTCCCATTTTTGCTCTGCCTACATCCTCACCAGGCCCAGACAGCACTGTTAGAAATCCAGGAAGGTCTGTGTGGAGGTCATCCAGCAGCTCGTTCGCTGGCCCTTAAAGTCGGCAGACAGGGCTACTTTTGGCCCGCTATCTTGCAAGACGCTAAAGAGCTAGTAAGGAAATATGGCAAGTGCAGCGATTCTCCAACGTCTAGCAGCTCCCAGCAAAGCTCATGACCTCCATTATAAGTCCTTAGCTCTTCTCTCAATGGGGGATGGACATAGTTGGGCCCTTACCCTTAGGCAAGAGGCGAACTAAATTTGCAATGGTAGCAATTAATTACTTCACCAAGTGGGTTGAGGCAAAGGCACTGACCACAATCACCACCATAAAAATCCAAAGTTTCTTATGGAGAAATATTATATGTCATTTCGATCTTCCAAAGGTGTTGATCACAGACAATGGGAAGCAATTCGACAGTGACCTTTACTGGGACTTCTGCAAAGGACATGGGATTGAAAACTATTACATCTCCCCTGTCCACCATAAGCCAATGGTCAGGTAGAGGTCACCAATAGAACCCTACTGAGCTCGTTAAAGAAGAGACTCGGTAATGCCAAGGAAAATTGGTCTGTAGAGCTTTCGTCAATTCAGTGGGCCTACCGAAGCACTATTAGAGGTCCAACTGGAAAAACTCCCTTCTCTCTGACCTATAGGACCAAAGCTATTATTACGGTGGAGATAAGGGTACCCACATACAGAATCAACCATCACGACCTAGCTCGTAATAATGAAGGCTTGTTGGCTAATCTAGACTTCCTTGAAGAAAAAAGAGAGGAAGCTCGAATCAAAGAAGAGGCCTATAAAAGAAGCATGGTCAAAAATTACAATAAAAGGGTCAAGCGCAAAAGTTTGAATATAGCAGACTTGGTACTTCGAAAGGTTATCCTAGCAACCAACATGGCAAGCTCTCTACTAAATGGGAAGGTCCCTACGTAGTCACCAAGGTCAGCCGACCTAGTACCTACTATCTAAGGACTGTAGATGTCATGGAGCTCATGAGACCATGGAACATAGAACACCTCAAGAGATACTATCTTTTAGCTGAAATATAATGTACTCTTGTAATAGCTGTTTATAAGAAAAATGTATATGAAATAGATTTGCTTTGGTACTTCATTACTTGTAAACTGCACTCTGTAAATAATCTACTGTTTTCAAAACAAAAGACCCTGATAAAATCATTTACAAAACCAGAAGAGTAAGTACATTATTGTCCGAATAAAATTCTGTTTTCAAAACCTGGACTAATAAAACTTACTTAGGAATTAAAAACATGGTATGTCCTATCTCTTTCATAGATTATGATATGTCTGGTAGAACTCCCCTCAAGAGTTCTAATTCCATATTAAATTAGTCCCGATACAAAGATTTGAATTTTTCCAAAAGAAGTTAAAACCCAAGAAAACCGTCATTATTTGAGAAATAATACGAGAAACTCTCTCTGAAATATAATAACTTTGTCATTTGTATCTACATCTTTCAAAAACAAAACACCGGATCTCGGAACACAAAGGTTTTTATCCCTTTTCCCGTTTTTCCCAGAAATTAGGATTTTTCACTTAAAAAGTAGTAGACTGTCAGTAAAAGCATCCAAGTTTTTCAACATAAAATAAACATATAAAGACCACTAGAGACCGAAAAGGCGGAATGGGTGCTTAACACCTTCTCGAACCGTAATATAGTTCCCAAACCCTATAGAATCCTAGTTTCGTAGACAAACGTGTAAAAGAAAGGCTTATATGTAGCCTTTCCTCTTACACAACTATTTTGTCCGTTTTCTCGTAAAACGTACTAGCGACTCTGAACGAACCCTCTTGCATCTAGAAATAGAATATAGGGACACCCGATAAGAAATATCAATGCGACCAAGCAAATGGAACGACGGAATCCGTTCCAACATTTCAGACGCCCAAGGACGGGAACGAGACCCGGGGGTCGCATTAACAGATTCTGACAGTGGCGACTCTGTTGGGGACCTTAGAAAACTAGACTCTTATATGTGGACTTTTTGTTTATTTATTTGAATACTTGCTTTTACTGCTTTCCCTACTTATGTTAATTGATTGAGAAGAAACTTTTTTTTCTAAAAATAAAAGTTTTCAAAAATACGTAATAAAGATAATGATATTTGTAAACCCAACCTTTTGCACTTTCACAAATCATGCATTGGTTCTACGAGTGTGAATTTACCCCAAACTCTCGGAAGTATTATAAGTGACTAGGGAGTTGGCTTGCTTGGGCCAACATAAACCGAAAGCATTTACTTCCACTCTCCTTGGCCAAGTACGCCCCCGAGGTATATCGAGTGACGAGAACACTCACGTACCCAGTAAGTATATCAAAAGGCTCTTGCACGTACCCGCCCCTGGGGTATGTCGCAAGGTCTTGCCAAATAGGAGGGAGCCGGAAGCCTTAACCGTTCGTACACCTGCGCTGCATATAAGATCGAGTCGGTTAAAACACTTGTTAAAAACAGTTGTAGGGGATGTACCACCTTACGGCTTACTTTACAACACTCTTTTAAAACCCGAGTCTTTTCTCGGCAATTTTTAGTGGTTATTTTGGCAAAAATCGAGTCGCATCACAGTCTTCCTTCATCTTCGCCACGTGGTTTCGTCTACAGCCGTAAAAGAACGACAGTCTGGAAGGTTGGACCGGTCGAGATCATACCGGAAGACTAGTAAGACCAAGCACACCCGCAATGGCCGATGGATGCGAGAATCAAGAGACAGATCAGAGCCTAGCCGAGGTGTCTGCAGCTCAGCCAACTTTAGCCGAGATGCATCGTTTGCGAATGACTGTCAGTATGAATCTAGCAAACCTCACAAACGAGCAACAGGGTACCAGGATGCGAATAGAAGAGTTGTCAGCCGAACGAGCCGCACCACTGGGGTTTGAACGACTACCACCGAATCGAGATCCGAACCAAAGACAGCCATCACAAGTACTTCCCCCAGTTCAAGGAACTAATCCACCCCAAACGGGCCCTGTCATGGCCGGTCCTGTTCAGACCGATCCCAACAATTAGAATTAATGGGCCCCGGATTCAGGCCCCACTTATCAACAACAAGAACCACCCATCATCTGGCCGCAACCACAGCAGGGCCTTGATCCCTAATACCAGCCATGGCCACAAGTCCCCGCAAGACCTATTCCACCACCAGCCCCCCTAATGAGTACCCAGACATCAACCGACTTCGGGCAGTATATGCAGAATCGGTTATAGCTCGAGAACAGTCCGACGAGGTGTCAAGAGAGTGTGAAGAAATAAAGAAACTGAAAAAGCAAATGAAGGTTCTGCAAAGGGGGGTTTCCCTAATAAAAGGAGCAGACGAGATCACAGATATGAATGCCTTCTCCCTCTACCCAGAAGCAAGATTACCTCAGGGATTCAAGCTCCATTCCATCACCAAGTTCACAGGAACCACACCCCCTAAAACTCATCTTCAATCCTACATCAGATCCATGCAAGTGTCCAGTTGTGGAGAGCCGGAATTAGGTCAGGTCTTTCACATGACTCTCACGGGGGCCACCCTGAGATGGTTTTTTGACTTGGAGAGACACCACACAAAAACTTGGGGAGATATCATCAAGGAGTTCATGACCAAATACGGGTCCAACGAGGATTTGGAAATTACCCGCAAACACTTGGAAATGGCCAAGCAAGGCGAGAAGGAAAGCTTCAGTGATTTCGTCACACGCTGGAGAGAGATGGCTTCCCAAATGTCCAAATGGCTCGATGAAGAAGAGCAGTTGGAGATCATATAGAAGAATTTCACTCCAGTTGTATTGAGTTGTATGGCAAAATATGTATTCCCACACTTCAGAGCCCTGTTAAGCATGGGGTCATAAGTGGAGGAAGAATTAGCCAAGAAGGCAGAGACCGATACCAAGAACGCCTCACACACCAGGAGGAAAACGGCTATTCCAGTCGTGAACCAGCTAAGCTCATACCCGTATTAACAAAACCCATTTCAACATCCATAACAAACACCTCCAATGAGTTGGCCCGCACAAGGAGACTCTTCGAGCACTGAGGTAAAGAAAAGGAGGAATTTCTGCACGCTTCTAACTACCCTAGTCAAGAGCCTGGAACTGCCCCAAAAGGCTGGACTAATCACTCCACTCAATCCACGCCCTCCACCAAATCCTATTCCCAGTACTTGGAGAATGAATGAGAATTGTGCATACCATCAAGCCGCGGGCCATGACACGGAACGCTGTTTGGCTCTCCGCCATCGTATACAAGACTTAATCGAAGCTGGTACCATTCCCGCACCCGGCGGGCCTAATGTTACTAACAATCCCCTTCCCAACCATGCTCCACCTGCGGGAATTAACGCCTTGACCACAGATGAAGAAGGGTTTGATCCCGTAGGACTCATTCGAGACGACCCAGCCTACAATTCACCCACTGCGCCGCCAGAAAGAACTCAAGTTGCCCCAGGCCTCAATCTGATAATTGACCAATGGATGGCTAAGATGAACTTCCTACCTGGGCAGGGGTTAGGAAAGGCAAATTAGGGGATCTCATAAACACTTACGATCAAAACCAATCCCGGAAAATCTGGGATAGGATGGACCCAGGACAAGAAGAAACAACAATAGAAGCCCCGAGGCCTTCCCAAAGAGACAATCTGTATGACAGAGACCTCCCCCAAAACTTTTAGTTGGTCTATAGATCCAGAATCATCAGAAATCTCAGAGGGATCGGACCCAGCATCCCTTTGGATACAACAAATTACCCGTTCAGGGAGGGTATATCAGCCACCACCGATGGATGCCGAGAAAACACCTCCTCCTAAGGAAATAGGGGAGGATCGAGTACTCGAACAGTTGAAGAAAACCCAGGTACACATCACCATTTGGGGTCTCTTGGTTGCCTCCAAACCTCACAGGACCGCTTTCATCAAACTCCTAGATGAGGCTGTTATATCACCAGACTCCACGCCCGAACAATTGCCAAACATGATTGGGTCGCTTACAGTCCAAAGAAGTCTTTCATTTTCAGATGAAGACTTATCTCCTTTGGAAAGGAAACACAGCCTGGCCCTCCATATTACCATCCGCACCCGGGAGAAAATTCTGCCACAAGTCCTCATTGACAATGGGTCGACCATAAATGTATGCCCTTTGAAGACCACCAGATGTCTGGGTATCTTAGGTTCAAAGCTTTCTCCATCCGCTGTAACCGTCAGGGCCTATGACAACACTAGAAGGGCCGTTCTAGGTTCTCTAAAGCTTGATCTCATGGTTGGTCTCGAAAACTTTCTGGCCGATTTTCAAATCATAGACATTCCCTCCAGTTTTAACCTCCTGTTGGGAACAGCATGGCTACATGACATAGGAGCACTCCCCTCCTCATTACACCAGAAGATCAAGATACCATTTAAAGGGAAGATAATCACCATCCAAGGAGATCCTGAAAGGACCTTGGCAGATTTAGAATTACATGTCTTGGGCATCGGGAGTCAAAGCATACAGCTATGAGGCTTTTCTTATGAGCCTCAAGTGCAAACCCTCACCACCCAGAGAATCAAGTATCTTTCCCCTGATAATATCCCCGGTCTCAGCTCCAAGATCACCAACATACTGAGGAAGATGAAATATTTACCTGGAGCTAGTCTGGGAATGGGGCAGCCAGGATTACTTTAGGCTTTAGAACCAATGACATGGCGTGAAAGAGAAGGATTGGGGTTCCAACACACCGAAGAAGAAGACCAAGAGAAAAGGGGTAAAGAGCATCGGTATCCAAGTTTTAGCTCACTTAATGGGTTTTTCATCAAGGAAGGAGAGGATTTCCCCTTTTACGGCTTTAAGGAGCCTTGGAGTGTGAAATTGTAAGGGTGAAAAATAAGAGTGAGGTTAAGGGTAGGGAGGAGCCACTCTTAGATTTACTTTTTAAACTTGTACCTGTAAGCACTATTATCAATGAAGAAGACTCTATTTTGCGTTATCCTGTTAATTTTAATTTTGTAATTGCTTATATGGATTTGGAAAGACTAAACGAACACCTTGAACGGGACGAGCAACGTATACAGAGTAAGGAAGGAGACACTCTTGTAATTAATCTCAGGATAGAAGAGGAAAGGAAAGAGGTCCGTATTGGGGCAGGTCTAAGTGAAACAAAAATAGAATAATTCACACAAACTCTGAATGAGTATGTGGATATCTTTGCCTGGTCCTATGCAGATATGCCAGGTTTGAACAGCCAAATAGTCATGCACGAGATACACACCAAGCCGGAGTTTAGGCCCGTCAAGCAGAAATTAAGAAAAATTACGCCTGAGTGGTCCCTGAAAGTAAAAGAAGAAGTGATGAAACAACTGAGTGTAGGGTTCTTACGGGTGATCGAGTACCCTTCCTGGCTAGCCAACATTGTGCCCGTTCCCAAGGCAAATGGGAAGGTCCACATGTGTGTAGATTACCGAGATCTCAATAAAGCTTGTCCAAAAGACGATTTCCCATTGTCCAACATTGATTTGATAGTAGATAATACCGTCAACCATGCCCTGAAGTCATTCGTAGATGGTTTCGCTGGGTATAATCAGATCAAGATGCACTCGGATCACCAGGAGAAAATAACATTTATCACACCATGGGGAACGTATTGCTACACCGTTATGCCTTTCGGGCTGAAGAATGCCGGGGCAACATATCAGAGGGCAACTATAGCTATCTTTCATGACATGATTCACAAAGAAGTAGAAGTGTATGCGGACGACATGATAATCAAGTCGAATGAGAGGGAAGGCCATGTACCAGCCTTGCGAGCCTTTTTTGACCGCCTTCGCCAGTACCAGATGAGACTCAATCCGAAGAAATGTGTGTTCGGGGTAACCAATGGAAAATTCGTGGGCTATGTCGTCAGTAAAAAGGGAATCAAAGTAGACCCTGCCAAAGTTCGAGCTATCCGAGACATGCCCGAGCCTCGTACCAAGAAAGAAGTCCGGGGATTTTTAGGTAATTTACAGTACATCAGCAGGTTCATCTCTCAGCTTACTCAAACTTGCGAACCTATCTTCAAATTCCTGAGGAAGTCTTCACCAGGAGAATAGGACGATCAGTGCCAGGAAGCTTTTGATAGAATAAAAGACTACCTCTCCAAACCCCCAGTGTTATCCCCGCCACAGACCGGACTGCCACTAATTCTATACCTGACCGTCATCGATTCGGCTACAGGAGCCATGCTAGCCCAACATCTGACCGATACACGAAAAGAACAGGCCATCTACTACATCAGCAAGAAGTTGTCCCCATTTGAGATAAACTACACGCCATTGGAGAAATTATGCACCGATCTCGTCTGGGTAACACAGAAATTACAGCATTACATGCTGGCTTTCCCGGTCATCCTGGCATCACGAATTGGTCCGTTGAAGTACCTCTTCAAAAAATTGGCTCTCTCGAACCGTATGGCAAAATGGTTATTCTTACTCTCTGAATTCGACATCACTTACATGACTGTAGACACCCCGATCCGTGACCCCCGCAAGAACCCTAACGACCTACGAGACTACTATTTTTTGGAGTCCAGGACACACCCGAGCACCCGAAACTACTCCGGGGGGGTTTGTTGCGCGACAAACCTTTTTTTATGAAGGATTGTCGCACGACATATCACATTGTCGCGCGACAATCATTGGAATGTCGCGCGACAATCCCACTATGTCGCGCGACAATCCCTCTCTGCACCCGGCCAACCACTTTCTGACACATCACAGTGTCAGGACCCATCACTTCAGCCGTTTGTCGCACGACATACAGGAATGTCGCGCGACAAACAGATGTGTCGCGCGACACTTGCCTTTTTTGGGGAAATATCGCGCGACAATCTTGCCCGAGCAGTATAAATAGGCCAACACCCCCAAGGGTTCAAAGGGGCAGCAATTGGAATCTGAGAATTTGGAGCTTTAGATTTGATTTTTATCAAACATTTTTCTACTATTATCTTATTTTTGAAGAATTATCGAATCTATCCTCGACACTCGACGTGTCCCGTCTCCGGAATCGATTTCTCGGAAATATCTGAAGAAAGAGAAGATTATTATCGCCAGAGATCCCTCTGTTGTATTATATTTTCTTTCTTATTATTATTCTCGTCGGGAAGGTAAAGAAAGTCCCTTCTAGTATTTAAAATTAGATATCTGTGTACTTGTTTTATTTCCGTTTTTCTGTCCACGTTTTATTTGAATAAACTTATTGTCAAGTTACAAATAGTCTATCGTTTTCGACACAAAAGACCCTGATAAAACCACTTTCAAAACTAGAAGAATAAGTACATTATCGTCCGGATAAACCCTGTTTTCAAAATCCGGACCGATAAAAGACTTATCTAGGAATTAAAATCCACATATCCTGTCTTTTTCATAGACTGCGATGTGTCTGATAAACTCTCCTCAAAGAGTTCTAATTCCATATTGAATTAGTCCCGACATAAAGATCCGAACTTTCACAAAAGTAAACACAAAACGAGAAAACCGTCATTATCTGAGGAAATAATACGGGACACTCTTTCAAAAATAAAAGGTTTTTTCATGTGTATTTACATCTTTTCAAATAAATAAAACATCGGATCTCGGAACACAAAGGTTTTCATCCCTTTCCCGTCTTCCCCCAGGAATTAGGGTTTTCATTTGAGAAGTAGTAGACTGTCAGTAAAAGCATCCAAGTTTTTCAACATAGAATAAATATATAAGTCCACTAGAGACCGAAAGGGCGGAATGGGTGCTTAACACCTTCCCAAACCGTAATATAGTTCCCGAACCCTATAGAAACCTGGTTTCGCAGACAAACGTGTAAAGAAAGGCTTGTCTATAGCCTTTCCCCTTACACAACCCTTTTTGTCCGTTTTCTCGTAAAACGTACTGGCGACTCTGAACGAACCCCTTTGTATCTAGAACAGACGTAGGGACACCCGATATGAATTATCAAAACAAACTCCAAGCAAATGGAACGACGGGATCCTTTCCAACGTTTCAGACCACCACGAACGGGGACGAGACCCGGGGGTCGCATTTGCGGATTCTCACAGTGGCGACTCTGCTGGGGACACTAGAGAACTAGACTCTTATATGTGGACTTTTGTTTATTTGAATACTTGCTTTTTTCTGCTTTCCCTACTTATGTTAATTGATTGAGAAGAAACATTTTTTTTAGAAAAAGGGAATTTTTCAAAAGATACGTAATCAAGATAATGATATTTGTAAACCCAACCTTTTTCACACGCACTATCACAAATCATGCATTGGTTCTACGAGTGTGAATTTACCCCAAACCCTCGGAAGTATTATAAGTGAGTAGGGAGTTGGCTTGCTTGGGCCAACATAAACCGAAAGCATTTACTTCCACTCTCCTTGGCCAAGTACGCCCCCGAGGTATATCGAGTGACGAGAACACTCACGTACCCGGGAAGTATATCAAAAGGCTCTTGCACGTACCCGCCCCTGGGGTATATCGCAAGGTCTTGCCAAAAAGGAGGGAGCCTGAAGCCTTAACCGTTCGTACACCTGCGCTGCATATAAGATCGAGTCAAGATAAAACACTTGTCAAACAGCCGTAGGGGATGTACCACCTTACGGCTTACTTTTGGACGCCCTTTTAAATCCGAGGCTCTTCTCGGCAATTTTTAGTGGTTCTTTTGGCAAAAATCGAGTCGCATCACAGTCTTCCTTCATCTTCGCCACGTGGTTTCGTCTACAGTCGTGAAGCAACAAACAGACTGGAAGGTTGGGCCGGCCGTGATCACACCGAAAGACTAGTAAGTCCAAGCACACCTGAAATAGCCGATGAACGTGAGAATCGAGAGACAGATCAGAGCCTAGCCGAGGCATCATCAGCTCAGCCAACCCTAGCCGAAATGCACCGTTTACTCATGACCGTCAGCAGGGATCTGGCAAGCCTCACGAACGAGCAACAGGGTACCCGGATCCGAATAGAATAATTATCAGCCGAACTAACTGCACCACCAGGGTTTGATCGACTACCACCGAATCGAGATTCGAACCAAGGACAGTCTTCACAAATACTCCCCCCAGTTCAAGGAACCAATCCACCCCAAACGGGCCCTATCGTAGTTGGTCCCGTTCAAACCGACCCCAACAATCAGAACCAATGGGCCCCGGATTCAGGCCCCACTTACCAATAGCAGGAGCCACCCATAGTCTGGCCGCAACCCCAAGTACAACCCGGTTTTGACCCCCAATACCAACCATGGCCACAAGTTCCCGCAAAACCCATTCCACCACCGGCCCCAGCAGCCCTCCCTAATGAATACCCAGACATCAACCGACTTCGGGCAGTATATGCAAAATCGGTAATAGCACGGGAACAGCCCGACGAGGTGTCAAGAGAGAGTGAGGAAATGAAGAAGCTGAAAGAGCAGATGAGGGTCCTACAGAAGGGGGTGTCCCTAATAAAAGGTGCAGACGAGATCACGGATATGAATGCCTTCTCCCTCTACCCAGAAGCGAGATTACCCCAGGGATTCAAACTCCCTTCCATCACCAAGTTCACTGGAACCACGCCCCCTAAAACTCAGCTGCAGTCCTACATCAGATCCATGCAAGTGTCCGGTTGTGGAGAGCCGAAATTAGCACAAGCCTTTCACATGACTCTCACGGGAGCCGCCCTGAGATGGTTCTTTAGTCTAGAAAGGCATCACACGCAGACTTGGGGAGATATCGTCAAAGAATTTATGACCAAATACGGTCCAACGAGGATTTGGAAATTACCCGTAAACACCTGGAAATGGCCAAACAGGGCGAGAAAGAAAGCTTCAGTGACTTTGTCACCCGCTGGAAGGAGATGGCCTCCCAAATGTCCAAACGACCCGATGAAGAAGAACAGCTGGAAATCATTCAGAAGAACTTCACTCCAGCCGTACTGAGTTGCATGGGAAAGCACGTATTCCCACACTTCAGAGCCCTGTTGAGTATGGGGTCACAAGTAGAGGAAGAACTGGCCAAGAAAGTTGAAACCGATACCAAGAAAGCCTCTTACGCCGGAAGAAAGACGGCCACTCCAGCCGTAAACCAACTAAGCTCGTACCCGTATCAACAAAACCCATTCCAGCAGTCACCGCAAGTCCCCCCAATGAATTGGCCTACACAGGGAGACTCTTCAAACACCGAGGCCAAGAAAAGGAGAAATTTCTGCACCCTCCCCACTACTCTGGTTAAGAGCCTGGAACTACTCCAAAAAGCTGGCCTAGTCGCTCCACTCAACCCACGCCCCCCACCAAACCCTATTCCCAACACTTGGAGAATGAATGAGAACTGTGCGTACCATCAAGCGGCAGGCCATGACACGGAACGCTGTTTAGCTCTCCGCCATCGAATCCAGGACCTCATTGAAGCCGGAACCATCCCCGCACCCGGCGGGCCCAATATTACTAACAATCCACTTCCTAACCATGCTCCACCTGCAGGGATTAATGCCTTGACCACTGATGAAGAAGGCTTCGATCCCGTGGGGCTCATTCGAGATGACCCAACCCACAGGGCACCCATTGTACTACCAGCAAAGGCTCAAGTTACCCCAGGCCTCAATCCAATAATCGACCAATGGATGGCCAAAATGAACTTCCTACCCGGGCAGGGTTTAGGAAGAACAAATCAGGGGATCTCACAACCACTCACAATCGAAACCAATCCCGGAAAATCTGGGATAGGATGGACCCAGAATAAGAAGAAACAAACATGGAAATCCCAAACCCCCCCAGGGAGACAATCTGTATGACAGAAACCTCCCCCGGGACTTTCAGTTGGTCGACAGAGCCAGAATCGTCAGAAACTTCAGAAGAATCAAACCCGGCATCCCTTTGGATCCAACAAATCACCCGTTCAGGAAGGGTATACCAACCACCACCGGATGCTGAGAAAACACCACCACCTAAGGAAATAGGAGAGGATAGAGTACTTGAGCAGTTAAAGAAGACCCATGCACACATCACCATCTGGGGCCTCTTGGTTGCCTCCAAACCCCATAGGACTGCTTTCATCAAACTTCTGGACGAAGCCGTGATATTACCGGATTCCACACCCGAACAACTGCCAAACATGATCGGGTCACTTACAGTCCAAAAAAGTCTGTCATTTTCAGATGAGGATCTATCTCCATTGGGAAGGAAACACAGCCTGGCTCTCCACATCACCGTCCGAACCCGAGGGAAGATCTTGCCACAAGTCCTCATCGACAATGGATCGACCATAAATGTTTGCCCCCTGAAGACTGCCAGATGCTTGGGTATCTTGGATTCAGAGCTTTCACCATCCGCCATAACCGTCAGGGCCTATGATAATACCAGGAGGGCCGTTCTGGGTTCTCTGAAGCTTGATCTCATGGTCGGTCCCGGAATCTTCCCGGCCGATTTTCAAATCATAGACATCCCCTCCAGTTTTAATCCACTGTTGGGAAGGGCATGGCTACACGACATAGGAGCACTCCCCTCCTCCTTACACCAGAAGATCAAAATACCGTTCGAAGGGAACGTAATCACCATCCAAGGAGATCCTAAAAGGACCTTGGCAGATCTGGAATTTCCGATTTTGGGCATCGGGAGTCAGAGTATACAGTTGGGAGGCTTTTCTTACGAGCCTCAAGTACAAACTCTCAGCACCCAGGTAATCAAATATCTTCCCCCTGACAATATCCCTGGTCTCAGCATCAAGATCACAAATATGCTGAGAATGATGAAATACTTGCCTGGAGCCGGTCTGGGGATGGGACAGCCAGGACTACTTCAAGCCTTGGAACCAGTAACGAGGTACGAAAGAGAAGGTTTGGGGTACCAACACACTGAAGAGGACGATCAACAAAAAAGAGTACGAGGACATCAGTATCCGAGTTTCAGCTCTCTGAACGGATTCTTTATCAAAGAAGGAGAGGACTTCCCCTTTTGCGGCTTCCAGGAGCCTTGGAGAAACAGCAACGGAGAGAACCTTCCTGGATGGGAAATCTTCTATGAAGAGGACCTCTATATCAAGGAAAACACCGTACACAGCTTCTCTACCAAGTTGACAATCGGGTCGAAGGAAGAAAGTGAAGACAGGAAAGGCGAAGAGGAAGAAATGATCGGAGATCTCTTCGACATCATGGCTCTGGGGGATGATGAGCCAAGAGACGACCCTGTACACTTGATATACGCTGATCCATACTACCAAAGGGAAGGGGAAAATAGCGAAATTGTAAGGGTGAGAGATAAGAGTGAGGGTAAGGATAGGAGGGAGTCTCTCTTAAATGAACTTTTTAAACTTTTACCTGTAAATACTATTATCAATGAAGAGAACTCTGTTTTTCGTTACCCTGTTATTTTTAATTCTGTAATTGCTTATATGGAATTGGAAAGATTGAACGAACACCCTGAACGGGAGGAGCAGCGTATACAAAACGAGGAAGGAGACACTCTTGTGATTAACCTCGGAACAGAGGAGGAAAGAAGAGAGGTCCGCATTGGGGCAAGCCTAAGTGAGACGGAAAGAGAAGAATTCACACAAACTCTGAAAGAGTATGTGGATGTCTTCGCCTGGTCTTATGCGGATATGCCAGGTTTGAACAGCCAGATAGTCATGCACGAGATACACACCAAGCCAGAATTTAGGCCCGTCAAGCAGAAGCTGAGGAAACTTACGCCAGAATGGTCCTTAAAAGTGAAAGAAGAGGTGATGAAACAATTAAGTGTGGGTTTCTTGCGGGTAATCGAATACCCTTCGTGGTTAGCCAACATCGTGCCTGTTCCAAAAGCTAATGGGAAAGTCCGCATGTGTGTGGATTACCGGGATCTCAATAAAGCTTGTCCAAAAGACGATTTTCCCTTGCCCAACATCGATTTGATAGTAGATAATACTGCCAACCACGCCCTGAAGTCATTTGTGGATGGTTTTGCCGGATATAACCAGATCAAGATGCACCCAGATCACCAAGACAAAACAGCATTCATCACACCGTGGGGAACATACTGCTACACCGTTATGCCATTTGGGCTAAAGAACGCCGGGGCAACGTATCAGAGGGCAGCTACCGCTATTTTCCACGACATGATTCACAAAGAAGTAGAGGTGTATGTAGACGACATGATAATCAAATCAAAGGAGAGGGAAGGTCACATACCAGCCCTGCGAACTTTCTTCGACCGGGTCCGCCAGTATCAGATGAGACTCAATCCGCAGAAATGTGTGTTCGGGGTGACCAAAGGAAAACTCCTAGGTTATGTTGTCAGTAAGAAAGGGATCGAGGTAGACCCCGCCAAGGTTCAAGCTATCCAAGAAATGCCTAAACCTCGTACTGAGAAAGAAGTCCGGGGATTTTTGGGTAATCTGCAGTACATCAGTAGGTTCATCTCTCAGCTCACTCAGACTTGTGAGCCCATCTTCAAACTCCTGAGGAAATCTTCACCAGGAGAGTGGGACGGCCAGTGCCAAGAAGCTTTTGATAGAATCAAAGAATACCTCTCCAAACCCCCAGTGTTAGCCCCGCCCCAGACCGGACTGCCACTAATCTTATACCTAACCGTCACTGATTCGGCTGCGGGAGCAATGCTTGCCCAGCACCTGACCGATACCCGGAAGGAGCAGGCCATCTATTTCCTCAGCAAGAAACTGTCCCCGTTTGAAATGAACTACACACCATTGGAGAAATCGTGTTCCGCTCTCGTCTGGGTAACACAGAAACTACGGCACTATATGCTAGTTTTCCCAGTCATCCTGGCATCACGGATTGATCCGTTGAAATACCTCTTCGAGAAACCGGCTCTCTCGAACCGAATGGCAAAATGGTTGTTTCTACTCTCCGAATTCGACATCACCTACATGACCCAAAAGGCAGTCAAAGGCAAGATCATAGCTGATTACCTGGCCCACAATCCGATATTAGGAGACATGCTAGAAGAAGCCGAGTTCCCGGATGAAACCATCATGAACGTCGAGATCGATGAAGACTGGAAGTTGTACTTTGACGGGGCCGCCAATCGAAACGGAAACGGGATAGGCATCCTGTTAGTTTCTCCAGACCAAACTCACTCCCCGATATCATATCGTCTGGACTTTTTCTGCACCAACAACATGGCCGAATATGAAGCATGCATACTCGGGTTAGAGATCGCTCTTCAAAAGGGTATAAAGAGAATACAGGTATACGGAGATTCAGCACTAGTGGTCCACCAAGTTCTGAAGGAATGGAAGATCAGAGATGAGAAATTAGTCCCTTACCTCGCCCGACTAGAGGATGTCGCAGGGAAGTTTGAGCGTGTGGAGTTTTACTATATCCCCAGGTCCTAGAATAGTTTTGCTGACGCATTGGCAACCCTGGCATCTATGATCGATATTCCGGAGGGGATGGAAGAAATAACCATCACGGTACAAAAGAAATCAGGACCCGCGCACTGCATGACCCTTGAGGTAGAAACTGAAAAAAACGGTGACTCGACTGTTTGGTTTTATGACATCTGGAACCTTCTGAAGAACTACCAGTATCCCGAGGAAACAGACAAGAGAACGCGGGTCACCCTCAGAAGACTAGCATCAGGATTCATACTCTGTGCCGGAAGATTATATAAAAGGAACTACGACGGGACTCATCTTCAATGTCTCACCGAAGAAGAATCGGTTAGAATGATGGATCAGATACATGGGGGCGATTGCGGACCTCATATGAGCGGGCATACACTTGCCCGCAAGATCATCAGGCAAGGGTATTTCTGGTCTACCCTACAAACCGACTGTACTGACCATGTACGCCGTTGTCACAAATGCCAAATCTATGCTAAATCCCAGAAGCTTCCTCCAAAAGAGTTGAACAACATGACTGCTCCCTGGCCTTTTGCAACTTGGGGAATCGACGTCATAGGGAAGATCTCGCCCAAAGCCAGCAACGGCCATGAATTCATACTAGTAGCCATCGACTACTTCACCAAATGGGTGGAAGCCGAGTCTTACCAGACCCTGGATGCCAGGAAAGTTGCCCGATTCATCAAAAGGAACATTGTCTGCCGATATGGGGTCCCACACGAGATCATCTCAGATAACGGCACCCACTTCGAAGGAGAAGCTAATACAGTCATGGAGGAATACGGTATCACCCGACACAAATCTTCGCCATATAGGCCACAAACCAATGGGGCAGTTGAAGCCGCCAACAAGAATTTGAAGAATATCCTAAGCAAGATGACCGACACCTGCCGGGACTGGCCGGAGAAATTACCATATGCATTGTGGGGATATCGCACCACCGAGAGGGTCTCCACCGGGGCAACCCCATTCTCGCTGACATACGGGATGGAAGCAGTCCTCCCTGTCGAGTTAGAAGTCCCCTCCCTCAGGGTAATACTAGAAAATCAAGTCAATGAACTGGAATGGGTCCAGACACGTTATAACGAGCTAGCCCTACTAGATGAAAAGAGATTGAAAGCCGCATACCACCATCAGGGGTATCAGAAGAGAATCGCTCGAGCATTTAACCAGAAAGTGAGGACTCGGGGTATCAACGAGAACGATATTGTATTGAAAGAAATTCGAGAACCGGCCAGAGATCTGAGGGGTAAGTTCGGGCAGAAGTGGACAGGGCCGTACATCGTCAAAGAAATCGATACAGGAGGTGCCGCTATACTCACTGATTTGGATGGGCAGCTACTACATTCACCAGTCAACATGGATCGACTGAAGAAGTATTATCAATAGGTGTGGCATATAATAAGAACTACGTAAACCTGAGCCCCAACTCAAAACTTTTTTGTTCTTTGTAAAAAATCAAAAAGGGGAACGTAGGCAACCTGAGAAGTGACTTCAGGCCCGGTTTAAACTTTGTAAATAAATTTATTTTCCGCAAGCAGTCCCTCATATATTATTAAAAGGTGGTTCAGAACACCGAAGGTTACAAAGGAGACATAACAAATACGAAGGAAACTAATCCCTAGGAGTTGGCCACACTGGGTCCTCAATAGCCAAGTCGATCCGAGCTTCGTCCAAGATCTGATATGCAAAGACAATGTTATCATCAGTAGCCTCCGTATCCATGAACCGGAACCACTCCATTTGAAAGGGGTCGTCGATCAGTTCTCCTTCCAGAGATTGCCAGCAAGAGCGGATGATATTAGCCCGGAGGGGCCGGGTAATACCAAAACCGGCATAGTTGAACTGACGAGTTAGTCGAGCACGCCACATCCTCTCTACCGATAAAGAAACATGTGGGGTCACAAATTTAGACTCAGAAAAGAAGTTGTTCAGACCAAGGGGAACCTCCTGAGGAATGTTAAACTGCCGAAAAAGACGCCCAGGGAGATAAAAGGAAGTGAACCAGAGCCCGCGGAGCCGAACGTAGTTCTGACCCCCAGTGCTAAGTACCATCGCCCTCAGCTTCCACCAAGGAATGTTCCACCGGATAGCCCGAAAGTTCTCCGAAAATCATACCGTCCAATCAGAGGAAGACATGGTCAAAGCACCAAAGAGAGGCCGATGGAAGAAATGAGTCGGATTGTCGAGCCGAGCTCCGTTGAAACCCACCGATCGAAAGTGCTCTAGCAACCACATGTATAGCAGACGCGGACTCCCCCGGAAAAAGGGCGAGGCCCCCCGTTGAACATCATCAAGACCATTCAGGGTCTCTGCAAGAATGATCGGCACTATAGACTCCCCATTTCTAGCCTGGTAAATCAGACTCAGGATAGTCGGATCAACACGGGAAGAACCCGTCACCAGCAGCATATCAGAAACCAGGCAAATCAGGGCCGCTGCAGTACGCCCCACGCCGTAAGGGGCCCTATCTTCATAACGATGAAAGAACCTCACCATTTTATGGAGGTCAAGAAAACCATCGGCAATGAAACCATCACAGGCCGCCGGGGGAATGGCTAACAGAGCAATTAGCATGTCACGGGGACCGATTTCTTCTATGGGAACTGCCATCGGGAGACGAACGTCAGAACGTAACAGCCAGGAGAACTCCTCATAGGTCGGGCATAGCTCATCTAGTCCAAAACGGAAGAGATGGTCCGCAGGACTCCAGAAATGCAAGGCACCTAACAGAAAGGAAAAATCGACAGGACGATGGCACCAACCCGCTAAAGTACTGAAGGCACCAAAGTTCAGACCATTTTCAGAAGATATCAAAGCATCTCTAGCATTGACATAAGAAAAATCAGATTTTGTGCGATAAGAAGACATTTTTGGAAAGTGTGGGGATGAAGGAAGGAAGATGGGTGTATTTATAGCAAAAAAATAGGGACCTGTACCTGTTTGTCGCGCGACAAACTCATATCCAGGAGGGATTGTCGCGCGACAAACCCCTTTGGGGTCACCCTAATTTGGTTTTTTCTTACACATAACA
Source organism: Lonicera japonica (assembly GCA_021464415.1). Taxonomy (NCBI): domain Eukaryota; kingdom Viridiplantae; phylum Streptophyta; class Magnoliopsida; order Dipsacales; family Caprifoliaceae; genus Lonicera; species Lonicera japonica. The sequence continues at coordinate 242,242 of JAKCWG010000773.1, forward strand.
GTCATTTTTGCCAAAAAGAATCATTTTTTTTCTTGTTCTCACTTTGCTCTTGGTACAGGAAAAATATCACTACACTACAAGGTATGGCTTCTAAATCACTGACTCTTATATATGTATCTTTCACACATAGAGAATAAAAGTATAATCAAACGCAGATAAAGATATTTTATAAATCCTATAAAAAATAGTTTTTAAGTATCTGTCTAAACATGTCTAAAAATAAATACATATCTGTCCAAAACTAACACTAAATGCAGAAAGGAAAAACTAATCTACTCGGGCGCGTTTTGACAGGCTCCCACTATCGCCCGAGCCCTCCTCGGGAGTAAGATCAACAACTGGGACGCCAGGAACAGGAGGAACTGCCGCCTGAGAAGGCCCCGTGGACTGGACCGGTGCCGTAGGACGGATCACCGACGATCGGGAACGCCTGGAAGTCCGACTACTGCTCCTCCGAGAATCCGTCCGGGCATGAGAGGAAGTCAGGGGGTCGTCCGGCCGTAAGGAGGTGTCGATAGCCCTCTGATAATCACGCATGTAGGCTGGAGGGTCTCGACCGACATACTGGAGCAGGTTCCAGCTGTAGAGGTACTGGGCGTGCCAAGCCCGTAGATCTGCCACTCGAACACTCACCCGCTGTAAAAAGACATAAGATAAAAGAATCAGCACAGTCAAAATAGATAGATACGGATGTAAAGGTATCAAGAGAAGTTGAAGAAAGTACCTCGTCATCAGGGCGACCACCCAGATAGTCAAAAGTATCCTCAGGAAGGGGGTACTCCGGGACGGGATATCGACGTAATCCAGCGCCAACGTAAGAGATGTCCCTGGGGAGTGGGGGTAGGTCTACCCACGGAATAGACGTCCCCGCCGGAACACCAGCAGAAGTGGACCCGCCCTCCTCGCGGATCGGGAACAAGGGAGGCCGGGATGAAGAACCCCCGAAACCTGGAGATCGGGCAGGAGGACCCATGACAGTCGCCGGAAGAGGAGTCAACGTGGCGTAGGTACGGACACCCGGAGGATCCACTATGGCCGTCGCCCTCAAATGAGGTACCCCACTAGAAGGGGTAGCCACCGCAGCTGGAGGAGTCCGCCCAAACTGCTCATAGTCTGCCCCAAGGTCCGCAGGCTCCCAGGACCTCTCAGACAATCCCGCTCTCCCCTCAGCAACCTCAGCAGCAGCAAAAAGGACCCCCGGAGACACAGAAGGGCCGGTGGGAAACTCGAAACCCTCAGTGCGCTGCTCCCTCACAGGTGTCGCCTGAGGCGACGGCTCCGGAACAGCTGTCGCATCACCTCCCTCACCCTCTGGCTGACCACCGCCCTCGGCCGCAGCAGGAACATCCCTCTCTCCCTCAGGATCCTCGTCCTCAAAATCCAGAATGTTGTCCCTCTGATCGGGGACAGGTGGCAAGTGACCCGGAACCGCCCTAGCTAAATGGGTCTGTCCCCGTATATAGTTGGGATCACCTCCCAGTGCACGGTACCTCTCATAGAAGACCCGTCCCCGAGTCCCCTTCGGCTCCCTCATCAGATAACGGGCAGCAAAAATGGGGTAATCTCCCTCCTCGACGAACGTCTGGAAGCCGAGTCCGTCGACCAAGGCCTGCACCGTCACCGGATCGATCTCGCCCGTCCGCCTCATCAGAACAGGAGGGAATAATGGAACACGAGGCCACTGGGACGGTGTGTGCTGGCGAATGACCCTCTCGCCCAAGTAGAAGAGAAGGCCGTACTCATCCCGGATAAGCCGCCTAGTCCTCGATGCGGTCAGGGTGCGGCCATATCCATAATGGGGACTCAGATCACCCCAAGGGGCCCACTCAACCTGAAAAGAAAACAAGTTTTTTATTTCCAATAATTTATATATTCTATCTAACTATCAAAAGAGCAAGAGAACTAAAATATTTACCTGCTCCTCCAACAGGTCGTGAACGGAAGCAGCTCTGGTCTCCTGAGTCCGGTATACATAGGGAGCCCGGTAGTTCCCCGCAATGAATCGGCGGAGAAAAGGAAACTGGTCCTCGTTCTCAACGAGGAGATCCACCTGGGCACGACCCAGGCGGGTATAAGCAACAAACCAGCTCTGAAAAGGAAAGATAAAAGAAATCAGCAATGATCAACAGGTAATATGCAAAGAACTGAAGCAAGGACAAAAGGACTAAAGTATGTACCTCCCACAGCAGAGAAAAGCCCTTGAGGTTCAGGGCTAAGTGGCGAGAGACCTGGTCCATGGCATCATAGAGGACTGCAAGAATGAAGCCTCCCCAGTCATAGTCAAACATGAGGCTGAAGTCCCGAAGATAGGGCAACCACCAAAGGTGAGCCGTGTCCCCACCACGTGCCTCGAACAAATCATGGAGTGTCAACAGAAGAAGGACGCGGGCATACTGGCGCGCCTCCTGACGGGTCATAGGAACCCCTGAAGCAACTAACCGAGCTCTCTCTACGGCTAGCCGCGTAACCAAGACACCCCGAGGAATCGTATCGCCAGAACTCCGCCGCTCCGGGAACCATCCAAGCGCACTAACGATACCCTCTGCTGTCAGACGCAAAGGGACATCGATCTGAATAGGGACCCCCCTGAAGGAATCCCGGTAAGAGCAAAAAGATCGAGGGGTGTCATCGTCATCTCACCCCAGCTCCAATGGAAAGTATGAGTAGTATCCCACCAATGGCAAGCCAGGGCCGACACCAAATCTGCCGCCCTAGAAACCCGCTCCGGGAGGGCGTCGAAGAGGGAGCCAAAAGGAGTCGCAAGAATCAACTCCTGGACAGGGGCCGGTGCCCGTCGCCACTCCGAAGATATAGTGTTGGGAGAGCCCCAACCCCGGCCAACCCACTGCAGACAAGAGAAAGAGATATTGGGTTATAAGGGTAAAATTATGTATTTTTCCAAAACCTGAGGGTACTTTGGTGTAATTATGATAGTTATAGGGCTATAGGGGTAAATTATGTAATTTTCCAAACCTGAGGGTACTTTGGTGTAATTATGATAGTTATAGGGTTATAAGGGTAAAATTATGTATTTTTCCAAAACCTGAGGGTACTTTGGTGTAATTATGATAGTTATAGGGTTATAAGGGTAAAATTATGTATTTTTCCAAAACCTGAGGGTACTTTGGTGTAATTATGATAGTTATAGGGCTATAAGGGTAAAATTATGTATTTTTCCAAAACCTGAGGGTACTTTGGTGTAATTATGAAAGTTATAGGGCTATAAGGGTAAATTATGTATTTTTTCAAAACCTGAGGGTACTTTGGTGTAATTATGATAGTTATAGGGCTATAGGGGTAAATTATGTAATTTTCCAAACTTGAGGGTACTTTGGTGTAATTATGATAGTTATAGGGTTATAAGGGTAAAATTATGTATTTTTCCAAAACCTGAGGGTACTTTGGTGTAATTATGATAGTTATAGGGCTATAAGGGTAAATTATGTATTTTTCCAAAACCCGAGGGTACTTTTGTGTAATTATGAGAGTTATAGGGCTATAGGGGTAAATTATGTAATTTTCCAAACCTGAGGGTACTTTGGTGTAATTATGAGAGTTATAGGGCTATAGGGGTAAATTATGTAATTTTCCAAACCTGAGGGTACTTTGGTGTAATTATGAGAGATATAAGGTTATAAGGGGTAAATTATGTATTTTTCCTAAAAACTAAGAGGTATCACAGGTAAAAGTATGTGTTCGCCAGATAAATGCTAAAACGAACATTTAAAAGTATGTGTTCGCCAGATAATTATGTACCCCTTATACCCCTTATAAACGAACATTCATCTTCTTGTCGCCAGATAAATGCTAAAACGCTAAAATGATAATTATCATAATTATCTGGTATGTGATAATTATGATAATTATGATAGTTATATGGTTATAAGGGTACTAACATTATCTAAAACGAATACAGGAAACGACAAGAAGCAGAACAGATAAATGCACGAAAGAAGACATACCAGAGATCGACGATGAATCTCGTGAGAGACAGGCTCCATCAAAAGCCACGGGACATCCGGGACCGGAACAGCTCGGATAGCATCCCGATAGACCACCGCCCGACCGCGGTCTATCCCATCCTCATCATACCAGTCCAAGTCCGCCCAGTCGTCGTGATGAGGGCTGCAGCGGAGAACGCCCTGAGCGTCAGTAAAGGTGACCTCCTCCTGGTCACCCTCCAATCGGTCGAGATGAGCAGGGTCCATCGGTATAGGTAGAATATATGTGAAAAGGTCGGAAGAGTCAAAAACACGGCAGAGCTTCCGCGCTTGGGAGAGAAGAAAAGAAGAGAGAAGGAGAGCTAGAGAGAGAAAGAGAAAGGAGAGAATGAGGTGGAATGAGCTCAGCAGGAGGCTTATATAGTGGGTCAGTTTGTCGCGCGACAAATGGCCACATTGTCGCGCGACAAAGAGCTACCCACCGAAATGTCGCGCGACAATCTCCCATCCCCCCTGATTTTTTGACCTTTTTCTCATTTTTACCTCCTGCAGGAGGACTTCCGAGGGGCAGTTTTCGAAAAGATTGCTAAAACCGCACACCCATGATAAAGATTTCAACAAGCAAACTTCCAAATCATCTCCCCGAAAAATGCGAGAGCGGAATGCCACGATTAAAAGTAGTCTCTGATCTCACAGAAGGACCGAAACTATCAAAGCAGAATAGCGAGATAAGACGGGAATAGAAAAAATTGAAAGAGTAAAAAAGATAAGAAACCCGCATAAACGCCCAAAGCAAGCGAGAGAAACAGAAATACAGAGTGGCAGGGAGAGCCACACCAAAAGTGACAGCTAGGCCAAACCGGCTCAGGGCTTCGTTTTGGGTGAGTAAGGCTCTTGACCACGACGAAGGGATTAAAAGACTCCTGGTCAAAAACAGAGAGGGCCAGGAAAAGTCTTTCCCAAAAGAGGGAGAAATAAGGGCATCGAAAAACAGAAAACGATGTTGGGCCTACCAAAAAGAGAAACTGAGAAAAGAACAGAGATCAGAGATTGGACTTTTAGACAAATTTTCTTTTCAGCACGATATAGGAGAGATGGTTTGGAAAATCCTCGAATCATCACACTGCGGAAAGCAAAAGAAAATCGAAGACTGCCTTCTGAGAAAAGTACCCTCACTCGAGGAAAACATGAGAACGAAATTCAAGAAAGATATAGGAAAGCGGACATTCGGATAAGATTAGACCTCGAGGAGCTCTTTTCACCCTCACAAAAACTTCTCTCTCTCACTCTAGCAGTCTAAAGAGAGACAAATTAAGTTTTAACAAAAATCACAAACACAAGCCCTCTTCAGAGGCAAAATCACAAGCCCTCTCCAGAGGCAAAAGTTACTCATGAAAGTCCTCCTAGAGGCATTTTTCCTTCTTCTTACAGATCTAGAAGCCCTCCCAGAGAGGCACAACGGTAGTCCTCCCACCTGAGGCGAAGCCCTCCCAGAGAGGCACAACGGTAGTCCTCCCACCTGAGGCGAAGCCCTCCCAAAGAGGCACAAACGGTAGTCCTCCCACCTGAGGCGAAGCCCTCCCAGAGAGGCACAACGGTAGTCCTCCCACCTGAGGCGAAGCCCTCCCAGAGAGGCACAAACGGTAGTCCTCCCACCTGAGGCAAAGCCCTCCCAGAGAGGCACAACGGTAGTCCTCCCACCTGAGGCGAAGCCCTCCCAGAGAGGCACAAACGGTAGTCCTCCCACCTGAGGCGAAGCCCTCCCAGAGAGGCACAACGGTAGTCCTCCCACCTGAGGCGAAGCCCTCCCAGAGAGGCACAACGGTAGTCCTCCCACCTGAGGCGAAGCCCTCCCAGAGAGGCACAACGGTAGTCCTCCCACCTGAGGCGAAGCCCTCCCAGAGAGGCACAAACGGTAGTCCTCCCACCTGAGGCGAAGCCCTCCCAGAGAGGCACAACGGTAGTCCTCCCATCTGAGGCGCAAATGGTAGTCCTCCCATCTGAGGCGCAAAGAAGATCAATGGTAGTCCTCCCATCTGAGGCAAGTGGAACAAGTCAAAGCCCTCGAGAGAGGCAATGAGGTAACAAAAGCCCTCTCCGGAGGCAAAACCAAACACGAAGCCCTCTCCGGAGGCACTCATAAGCACTTTTTGCATAAACACTTCTTTAGAGTTCATGCGGGAGCCATGGATCATGGTCTCTTCCAGTCGCCTCAATTCCTTGCAAGCAAGGAGCTTGAGTCGAGAGGGTCTGTAGACACCCCGATCCGTGACCCCCGCAAGAACCCTAACGACCTACGAGACTACTATTTTTTGGAGTCCAGGACACACCCGAGCACCCGAAACTACTCCGGGGGGGTTTGTTGCGCGACAAACCTTTTTTTATGAAGGATTGTCGCACGACATATCACACTGTCGCGCGACAATCATTGGAATGTCGCGCGACAATCCCACTATGTCGCGCGACCAACCACTTTCTGACACATCACAGTGTCAGGACCCATCACTTCAGCCGTTTGTCGCACGACATACAGGAATGTCGCGCGACAAACAGATGTGTCGCGCGACACTTGCCTTTTTTGGGGAAATGTCGCGCGACAATCTTGCCCGAGCAGTATAAATAGGCCAACACCCCCAAGGGTTCAAAGGGGTAGCAATTGGAATATGAGAATTTGGAGCTTTAGATTTGATTTTTATCAAACATTTTTCTACTATTATCTTATTTTTGAAGAATTATCGAATCTATCCTCGACACTCGACGTGTCCCGTCTCCGGAATCGATTTCTCGGAAATATCTGAAGAAAGAGAAGATTATTATCGCCAGAGATCCCTCTGCTGTATTATATTTTCTTTCTTATTATTATTCTCCTCGGGAAGGTAAAGAAAGTCCCTTCTAGTATTTAAAATTAGATATCTGTGTACTTGTTTTATTTCCGTTTTTCTGTCCACGTTTTATTTGAATAAACTTATTGTCAAGTTACAAATAGTCTATCGTTTTCGACACAAAAGACCCTGATAAAACCACTTTCAAAACCAGAAGAATAAGTACATTATCGTCCGGATAAACCCTATTTTCAAAACCCGGACCGATAAAAGACTTATCTAGGAATTAAAATCCACATATCCTGTCTTTTTCATAGACTGCGATGTGTCTGATAAACTCTCCTCAAAGAGTTCTAATTCCATATTGAATTAGTCCCGACATAAAGATCCGAACTTTCACAAAAGTAAACACAAAACGAGAAAACCGTCATTATCTGAGGAAATAATACGGGACACTCTTTCAAAAATAAAAGGTTTTGTCATGTGTATTTACATCTTTTCAAATAAATAAAACATCGAATCTCGGAACACAAAGGTTTTCATCCCTTTCCCGTCTTCCCCCAGGAATTAGGTTTTTCATTTGAGAAGTAGTAGACTGTCAGTAAAAGCATCCAAGTTTTTCAACATAGAATAAATATATAAGTCCACTAGAGACCGAAAGGGCGGAATGGGTGCTTAACACCTTCCCAAACCGTAATATAGTTCCCGAACCCTATAGAAACCTGGTTTCGCAGACAAACGTGTAAAGAAAGGCTTGTCTATAGCCTTTCCCCTTACACAACCCTTGTTGTCCGTTTTCTCGTAAAACGTACTGGCGACTCTGAACGAACCCCTTTGCATCTAGAACAGACGTAGGGACACCCGATATGAATTATCAAAACAAACTCCAAGCAAATGGAACGACGGGATCCTTTCCAACGTTTCAGACCACCACGAACGGGGACGAGACCCGGGGGTCGCATTTGCGGATTCTCATAATGACCCAGAAGGCAGTCAAAGGCAAGATCATAGCTGATTACCTGGCCCACAATCCAATATTAGGGGACATGCTAGAAGAAGCCGAATGCCCAGACGAAACTATCATGAATGTTGAGATCGATGAAGACTGGTAATTGTACTTTGACGGGGCCGCCAACCGAAACGGGAACGGGATAGGTATCCTGTTAGTCTCTCCAAACCAAACTCACTCCCCGGTATCGTATCGTCTAGACTTCTTCTGCACCAACAACATGGCCGAGTATGAAGCCTGTATAATTGGATTAGAGATCGCGCTTCAAATGGGTATAAGGATAATACAAGTGTACGGAGATTCGGCATTAGTGGTCCACCAAGTTCTGAAGAAATGAAAGATCAGAGATGAAAAATTAGTCCCTTACCTTGCCCAACTAGAGGATGTCGCAGGAAGATTTGAGCATTCAGAATTTTACTACGTCCCCAGGTCACAAAACAGTTTTACTGACGCACTAGCAACACTGGCATCTATGATCGATATCCTGGAGGGGATGGAAGAAATAACTCTTACAGTACAAAGGAGATCAGGACCATCATACTGCATGGCCCTTGAAGTAGAGAATGAAGAGAATGGGGACTCAACCACTTGGTTTTACGACATTTGGAACTTGCTGAAAAACCATCAGTATCCTGAGCAAACAGACAAGAGAACGCGGGTCACACTCAGGAGATTAGCATCAAGGTTCATACTTTGTGCAAGAAGGCTGTATAAGAGGAATTACGACGGGACCCATCTCCAATGTCTCAATGAAGAAGAATCTGTCAAAGTGATGGATCAGATACACGGGGGCGATTGTGAGCCTCATATGAGCGGCCATACACTTGCCCGCAAAATCATCAGACAAGGTTATTACTGGTCTAGCTTACAGAACGACTGCATTAACCACGTACGTCGTTGTCACAAGTGTCAAATTTATGCTAAATCTCATAAACTTCCTCCAAAAGAGTTATACAACATGAGTGCTCCCGCTCCCTGGTCTTTCGCTGTTAGAGTGATATACTAAAAGCCATAATTTTCTTGTTGGTTTGGATATGTTATAAACTTGGTTTTGCTATTTTAATGAGAATCTGTATGGGCAATGGTTGCATTATATTATTTATTTAAATATTGTGCATGTGTGTCTTTTATTCCATATAGTAGATGATTTGGTGTGTAGATTATAGCTTACACACAGAAGATCTTATCATCGGTTCTTGTGGAATATAAGTTTAATGGTTCACAGTCTTAGATGGAATTGGACACCCATCGGTAGGATTGTAGCACAAGTTTTAGTAGTTTATCTTAACTACAGAAAACAGTATAGTTTTAACTCGTTGTGCTAGTACACTTTGTGTGTATTGAATAGGACCAGTTTGGGTTAATTGTTTTTATACTGACTATATAAAACAATTTAAAATCCCATGGTTATTATGATTACTTATGCTCTTAATCTTGAAATAATTAATAGACATATATATGTAGTGTTTGTTGTTTTGACTCAATATGAGTGATATTCATTTATGGATCAATAATCTTCATGAATTGGATGACGACACTATATGTATGACGAATATTAATTATTGATGGAATCCACGTCCCGGTATAGGGATTGATGATAGCCCCTTGAGAAGCTTATAAGTTTTGATCATGTCAAACCCTGCAGGTGGATTATGTTAATCCGACATGTCAAATAAGTTAAGTGGTAGGCTCAAGGATTAAGAAGTCATTTAAATATAATTGTCAGTAATTTAATTTAAATGACGGTTATCTGTAATCTTAACGTGGGGAGAATAATAAGTATTTAATAATAAGGTGCTCGAAATATAATTTTGAGATAAGGATGGGAGTGCAATTATAATTCTTTAGTGGTGTGAATTATAGTTTATGGAAGGAACTAATTCAGAGTGGAATTAGGATTCCAACTTTCGATAGGAAGCCCAAATACTTATTTCTCCTTAAGGTCCCTATCGTAGCCTTATATATACGCCGGCCTTGTCTCTTCTCAAGATAACAATAATTCTTATGAGTTAGGGTTTGTTCTATTGAGAGAGGAAAAAATCTTGGTGATACCGTAGCCCACACTTGGTGCAAGATTTGATGGCGAAAGGAATACGATAGAAGATCTTTAGGTTTTCGGCACAGCAGTCGTAAAATAATCGTAACTTTTGATTGCACCGTTGGATCGGGCTGATTTTTGGATATGTCGTTCGGAACGCAAAGTTACCATTATTGCTCATAAAATCAGGATGATCAGAGGTTGTTTCGATGGCGAAAACAATCGATTTTCGCAGCCCAGCGAGAATTAAAAAAATCTGACCAAATTGTAATCTGATGCTTTCAAACCCTAGTCTCCTCATATGGATCCTCTACATGATCCACAAAGGTGAAATCTCTTTATTCTTATAGGGTTTTAGCAAAAGTTTTTTTTGTTCAATCTATACGCAATATCAAACGATCCTGTATTTATGTCTCCATCATTCGCATCCTGGGGAATCGACATCATTGGGAAGATTTCGCCCAAAGCCAGCAACGGCCATGAATTCACACTAGTGGCCATGGATTACTTCACCAAATGGGTAGAAGCCGAGTCGTTCCAAACTCTTGACGCCAGGAAAGTTGCCCGATTCATCAGATGGAACATCATCTGTCGGTATGGGGTCGCACAAGAGATTATCTCGGACAACGGCACTCACTTTGAAGGAGAGGCTAGTACAGTCATGGAGGAATACGGTATTACCCGACACAGATCTTCGCCATATAGACCGCAAACTAATGGGGCAGTTAAGGCCGCCAACAAGAATCTAAAGAATATCCTAAGCAAGATGACTAACACCTGTCGAGACTGGCCGAAAAAATTACCATATGCATTGTGGGGATACCGCACCACCGAGAGGGTCTCTATCGGGGCAACTCCATTTTCCCTTACATACGGGATGGAAACAGTTCTCCCTGTTGAGTTAGAGGTCCCCTCTCTTAGAGTAATGCTAGAGAATCAAATCAATGAGCTGGAGTGGGTCCAGGCACGTTATAACGAGCTGGCCTTGCTAGATGATAAGAGATTGAAAGGTGTGTACCACCACCAAGGGTATCAGAAGAGAATCGCTCGAGCATTTAACCAGAAAGTAAAAACCCGAGGTATCAATGAGAATGACATCGTGTTAAAAGAAATTCGAGAGCCAGCCAGAGACCCAAGGGGAAAGTTCGGGCAAAAGTGGACAGGCCCATACATCGTCAAAGAGATTGATACAGGGGGTGCCGCCATACTCACAGACTTGGATGGACAATTACTGCATTCACCAATCAATATGGATCGTTTGAAGACATATTACCAATAGATGTAACATGTATAGATAAGAACTACGTAAACCTGAGCCCCGACTCAAACCTTTTGTCTTTAAAGATCAAACGGGGAACGTAGGCAACCTGAGAAGTGACTTCAGGCCAGGTTTAAACTCTATAAAGAAATTTATTTTCTTATAAATAGTCATTCGTATTATTAAGGTGGTTCAGAACACCGAAAGTTACAAGGGAAATACAGCATACAGAAAAACCTAATCCCTAGGGGTTGGCCAAGCAGGGTCCTCAGTAGCCAAGTCAATTCGAGCTTCATCCAGGATCTGGTACGCAAAGACAATGCTCTCCTCTATGGGCTCAGAGTCCATAAACTGGAACCACTCCATTTGCAAGGGATCATCAATCAGCTCCCCTTCCAGAGACCCCCAACGAGAACGGATGATGTCAACTCGGAGGGGCCTGGAAATACCAAAATTGGCATAGTTGAACTGACGAGTCCGTCGAGCATGCCACATTCTCTCCACTGATAAAGAAACATGCGGGGTCACAAACTTAGACTCGGAAGAGAAGTTGTTCAGGCAGAGGGGAATGTCCTGAGAAACTTTGAACTGTCGAAGAAGACATCCTGGGAGATAAAAAGAAGTGAACCAGAGCCCACGGAGCTGAACGTAATTCTGTCCTCCGGTACTAAGCACCATCCCCCTCACCTTCCACCAAGGAATGTTCCACCGAATAGCTCAAAAATTCTCCGAAAACTACACCGTCCAATCAGAGAAAGACATGGTCAAAGCACCAAAGAGGGGACTACGGAAGAAGTGCGCCGGGTTGTCAAGCCGAACTCCGTTAAAACCTACCGATCGGAAACGCTCCAACAGCCACATGTATAGAAAACGCGGGCTTCCCATGAGGAAGGGTCAAGCTCCTCTTTGAAGATCATCTAGGCCGTTCAAAGTCTCTGCAAGAACGATGGGCACTATAGACTCCCCATTCCTAGCATGGTAAATCAAACTCAGAATAGTCGGATCAACACGGGAAGAGCCCGTCACCAGTAACATATCAGAAACAAGACAGATCAAGGCTGTCGCAGTATGCCCCATACCATAAGAAGCCCTCTCTTCGTAACGATGAAAGAACCTCACCATTTTATGGAGGTCAAGAAGCCTGTCGTTAATAAATCCATCACAGGCCGCTTGGGGAATGGCTAACAAAGCGATTAGCATATCTCGAGGACCGATTTCTTCTATGGGAACAGCCATCGGGAGACAGGCATCAGAACGCAGTAGCCAGGAAAACTCCTCGTAAGTCGGGCAGAGCTCATCTAGCCCGAAGCAGAAAAAATGATCCACAGGGCTCTAGAAATACAAAGCGCCTAACAAAAAGGAAAAATCTACAGGACGATGGCACCAGCCTGCTAAAGGACTGAATGCACCAAAATTCAAGCCATTTTCAAAAGATATCAGAGCATCTCGGGCTTTAACATAAGAAAAATTAAAATTTGTACGATAAGAAGACATTTTGGGAAGGTGTGGGGATGAAGGAAGGAGAATGGATGTATTTATAGCAAAAGAGAAGGTCCTGTACCTGTTTGTCGCGCGACAAACCCATATTCAGGAGGGATTGCCGCGACAATCCTGTTTGGTATCCTTATTTTTTGCCTTTCTTACATGTAAAAGTCATCTTTTGCCAAAAGAATCACTTTGGTATGCATTGTGCTCACTCTGTTCTTTTGCAGGGACCCTAAGTATTGCCATATCACAAAGGTACGACTCCTAAATTTTCGACTCATGTAATTACAAATAAGAAATAAATATATATCATCAGACACAAATAAAGATTTTTCATAAATCCAATAAAAGAACAGTTTTCAAATTTCTGTCTACATGTCTAAAAAAATAAATACATATCTATCTGAACTAACTAAATGCAGAAAAAGAAAAGTTAATCTATCCGGGCGCGCTTCGACACGCTCCCACTGTCACCCGAACCCTCCTCCGGAGTAGGATCGACTGCTGGGACATCCGGATGAGGAGGAACTGCTGCCTGAGAAGGCCCCGTCGACTGGACCGGTGCCTTGGGGCGAATCACCGAGGATTGAGATCGCCTAGAGGTCCGACTAGTGCTCATCTAGGACTCCGTCCGAGCACGAGAAGAAGACAGAGGGTCATCTGCCCGCAGGAAAACATCGATCGCCCTTTGATAGTCACGTATGTATATCGTGGGGTCTCGACCAATGTACTAGAGCAGGTTCCAACTGTAGAGATACTGGGAATGCCAAGCTCTCAGATCCGCTACACGCACACTCACCCGCTGAAAACGAAAAGAAAAGGGAATTAGCACAGTTAAAATAAACAAACACGGATATAAGGGGATATTAAGGGAAGATAAAGCATATACCTCATCATCAGGGTGACCACCCAAGTAGTCAAACGTATCCTCAAGAAGAGGATACTCGGGCACCGTATATCGACGTAGACCAGCGCCAATATAAGAGATATCCCGAGAAAGTGGCGGTAGATCTATCGGGCGAACAGACGAACCCGCCGGTATAGCAGCAGAAGTAGACCCACCCTCCTTGCGGATCGGGAACAGAGGAGGCCAGGAAGAAGAACCCCCAAGACCTGGAGATTGGGCCGGAGGGCCCATAACAGCCGATGGAAGAGGGGTCAACGTAGCATAGGTGCGAACACTCGGAGGATCAGCAATGGCAGTCGCTCTCAGAGGCGGGACCCCACTAGAAGGAGTAGTCACAGCAGCAGGAGGGGTCCGCCCGAACTGCTCATAGTCGACCCCAAAGTCCGCAGGCTCCCAGGATCACTCAGAAAAAGCTGCTCCCTCTCTCTCAGCAGCCTCAACAGCCTAAAAAACTACCCCAAGTGATACTGACGGATCGGTGGAAAACTCAAAACCCTCAGCACGCTGCTCCTCCATAGGCGTCGTCTGAGGAGGCTACTCTGGAACAGCCGCTGCCCCACCTCCCTCGGGCCTATCATCGCCTCCCTCAGCACTAGCAGGGATTTCCCTCTCTCCCTCAGGGTCATCATCGTCAGAATCCAAAATGTTGTCCCTCTGATCGGGGACAGGAGGCAGCTGACCGGGAACCATCCGGGACAAATGAGTCTGTCCTCGTATGTAGTTGGGATCGCCTCCCAATGCCCGGTACCTCTCGTAGAGGACCCGTCCCCGAGTCCCCTTCGGCTCCTCATCAAATAACGGGCAGCAAAGACAGCATAATCTCCCTCATCGATGAACGTCTGAAAATCGAGCCCGTCGACCAATGCCTGCACCGTCACCGGGTCAATCTCACATGTCCGCCTCATCAGAACCGGCGAAAACAAAGGAACTCGGGGCCACTGGGCCGGTGTGTGCTGGCGAATAAGTCTCTCGCCCAAGTAGAAATGAAGGCCATACTCGTCCCGAATAAGCCGCCTGGTCCTCAAAACAGTCAAAGCCCGGCCATACCCGAAATGGAGACCCAGATCACCCCAGAGGTCCACTCAATCTAAAAAGAGAACAAAATTTTATTTCAGTTATTTATATTCTATTTTATTTATTTATTGAAAAGAAATAATACTAAGATATTTACCTGCTCATCCAGCAGATCATGGACGGCAGCAGCTCTGATCTCCCAAGTCCGGTATACATAGGGAGTCCTGTAGTTCCCCGCGATGAATCGGCAGAAAAGGGAAAACTGATCCTCATTCTCAACGAGGAGATACACCTGGGCGCGACCCAGTCGGGTATAAGCCACGAACCAACTCTGAAGAGGAGACATAAAGAATATCAGCAAACAAACAAGCAGATAATATACAAAGACTAAAGCAGAAATAAGAGACAGAAGTATATACCTCCCACAGCAAAGAGAAGCCCTTGAGGTTCAGGGCTAAGTGTCGAGAAACCTGGTCCATAGCATCATAAAGGACGTCAACAATAAAACCACCCTAGTCGTAGTCGAACATAATACTGAAATCCCAGAGATAGGATAGCCACTAGAGATGGGCTGGGTCCCCCCCCCACAGGCCTCGAAAAAATTGTGGAACATTAGTAAGAGAAGGACGCGGGCATACTGACGCGCCTCCTGACGGGTCATCGGCGCTCCTGAAGCAATCAATCTGGCTCTCTCTGTCGCTAGGCGTGTGACCAAAACAGCCCGAGGAATCGTATCGCCCGAACTCTGTCGCTCAGGAAACCACCATAGTGCGCCAACAATACCATCTGCCATCAGACGCAAGGGGACATCGATCTGTATAGGGACCCCCCTGAGGGAATCCCGTTCAAAGCAAATAAATCTAGGGGGGTCATCGTCATCTCCCCCCATCTCCAGTGGAAGGTATGAGTGGTGTTCCACCAGTGACAGGCCAGAGCCGACATTAACACATCTGCCCTAGATACCCGCTCCGGGAGGGCATTGCAGAGAGAACCGAAGGGAGTCGCAAGGAGCAACTCCTGGACAGGGGCCGGTGCCTATCGCCACTCTAAAGAAATGGTGTTGGGAGAACCCCAACCTTGGCCGACCCACTACAGACAAAACATAAATATAAATTTAAGAAACCTAAGGGTACTTTGGTATAATTATGAGAGTTATAGGGCTATAGGGGTAAATTATATAATTTTCCAAACCTGAGGGTACTTTGGTGTAATTATGAGAGTTATAGGGCTATAGGGATAAATTATGTAATTTTCCAAACCTGAGAGTATTTTGGTGTAATTATGAAAGTTATGGGGCTATAAGGGTAAATTATGTAATTTTCCAAACCTGAGGGTATTTTGGTGTAATTATGAGAGTTATGGGGCTATAGGGGTAAATTATGTAATTTTCCAAAACCTGAGGGTACTTTGGTGTAATTATGAGAGTTATGGGGCTATAGGGGTAAATTATGTAATTTTCCAAAACCTGAGGGTACTTTGGTGTAATTATGAGAGTTATGGGGCTATAGGGGTAAATTATGTAATTTTCCAAAACCTGAGGGTACTTTGGTGTAATTATGAGAGTTATGGGGCTATAGGGGTAAATTATGTAATTTTCCAAAACCTGAGGGTACTTTGGTGTAATTATGAGAGTTATGGGGCTATAGGGGTAAATTATGTATTTTTCCAAAACCTGAGGGTATTTTGGTGTAATTATGAGCGTTATGGGGCTATAGGGGTAAATTATGTAATTTTCTAAAACCTGAGGGTATTTTGGTGTAATTATGAGAGTTATGGGGCTATAGGGGTAAATTATGTAATTTTCCAAAACCTGAGGGTATTTTGGTGTAATTATGAGTGTTATGGGGCTATAAGGGTAAATTATGTAATTTTCCAAAACTTGAGGGTACTTTGGTGTAATTCTGAGAGTTATAGGGCTATAGGGGAAAATTATGTAATTTTCCAAACTTGAGGGTACTTGGGTGTAATTATGAGAGTCATAGGGCTATATAGGCAAATTATGTAATTTTCCAAAACCTGAGGGTACTTTGGTGTAATTATGAGAGTTATAGGGTTATTAGGGGTAAATTATGTAATTTTCCAAAACCTGAGTGTACTTTGGTGTAATTATGAGAGTTATAGGGCTATAGGGGCAAATTATGTAATTTTCCAAAACCTGAGGGTACTTTGATGTAATTATGAGAGTTATAGGGTTATGGGGGTAAAATTATGTAATTTTCTAAAAACTAAAGGGTATCACAAGTAAAAGTATGTACTCACTAAATCGGACGTTATTTATAGACATACATGCATACTAAACAAGAGGATTGTTTAAAATACATACAGGAAACGACAAAAATAATAGAACACACAAATACACGAAAGGAACACATACGAGAGATCGTCGACGGATCTCATGAGAAACAGGCTCCATCAAGAGCCACGGAACATCCAGGACTGGAGCAGCCCGGGTAACATCTCGGTGATCATTGCCCGACCGCGGTCCACCCCGTCCTCACCATACCAGTCGAGATCAGCCCAATCATCGTGGTGAGGGCTGCAACGGAGAACTCACTGAGCATCAGTAAAAGTAACCTCCTCCTGGTCACCCTCAAGTCGACCTGGCTGTGCGGGATCCATCAGTATAGGGGTAGGGTAGTGAGAAAGTCGGAAAAATGGAAAAAGCGGCAGGGCTTCCGCGCTTGATAGAAGAGAGAAAGAGAGCTAGAGAGAGAAAGAGAAAGGAGAGAATGAGATGGAATGAGCTCAGCAAGGGGTTTATATAATGGGACAGTTTGTCGCACAACAAATGGCCTCTTTGTTGTGCGACAAAGAGATCTCCACCAAAATATCGCGCGACATTATGACCTCTCCCCTGATTTTTTGACCTTTGTCTCATTTTATCTCCTGCAGGGATACTTCAGAGAAACAGTCTTTGATAACCTTTCTGAAATACCGCACGCCCATGATGAAAATTAGAGGAAAAGACTTCCAAATCATCTCTCAAAAAAATGCGAGAACAAAAAAAAGCGGTTAAAGAAATCTCTGATCTCCAGGACCATTTATGGAAATAGAAAACATCAGAATAAAACGGGAATAGAAAAAAATTGAAAAAGTAGAAAAGAGGGAAAAAACCCGCATGAACGCCCAAAGCAAGCAAGAGAAACAAAAATACAGAGTGACAGGGAGAGCCACACCAAAAGTGACAGCTAGGCCAAAACCGGCTCAGGGCTTCGTTTTGGGTGAGTAAGGCTCTTGATCACGACAAAGGGATAAAAAAGACTCTTGGTCAAAAATAGAGAAGGCCGGGAAAAGTCTTTCCCAAAAGAGGAAGAAATAAGGGCATCAAAAAACAGAAAACGATGTGGGCCCACCAAAAAGTGAGAACTAAAAGAGAACAGAGGTCAAAGATTGAACTTTCAAACAAACTTTCTTTTCAACACGATACAGAAAAGATGGTTTGGAAAAACCTCGAATCATCACTCTGCGAAGAGTAAAAGAAATCCGAAAACTACTTTCCGAGAGAAGTATTTTCAGTCAAAGAAAACATGAGAATAAAGTTCAGAAAAATACGAGAAAAAGGACATCCAGATAGAGTTTAAACTCCCGAGAAACTCTATTCACCCTCGCACAATTTCTCTCTCTCACTCTAGCAATCTAAGAGAGACAATCAAATTCACCAAAATAAAACACAAGCCCTCTTCGAGGCAAAACACGAGCACAAGCCCTCGCCAGAGGCAAAAATACTCACAGAAAGCCCTCGCAGAGGCAATTTTCTTTCTTTAAAGATCAAAAGCCCTCCTAGAAAGGCATAGTGGAGCAATGGTAGTCCTCCCACCTGAGGCAAAAGGATCAAAAGCCCTCCTAGAGAGGCACAGTGGAGTAATGGTAGTCCTCCCACCTGAGGCGAGAAGATCAAAAGTCCTCCCAGAGAGGCACAGTGGAGCAATGGTAGTCCTCCCACCTGAGGCGAGAAGATCAAAAGCCCTCCCAGAGAGGCACAGTGGAGAAATGGTAGGCCTCCCACCTGAGGCGAGAAGATCAAAAGCCCTCCCAGAGAGGCACAGTGGAGCAAAGGTAGTCCTCCCACCTGAGGCGAGAAGATCAAAAGCCCTCCCAGAGAGGCACAGTGGAGCAATGGTAGTCCTCCCACCTGAGGCGAGAAGATCAAAAGCCCTCCCAGAGAGGCACAATGGAGCAATGGTAGTCCTCCCACCTGAGACGAGAAGATCAAAAGCCCTCCCAGAGAGGCACAATGGAGCAATGGTAGTCTTCCCACCTGAGGCGAGAAGATCAAAAGCCCCACCTGAGGCGAGAAGATCAAAAGCCCTCCCAGAGAGGCACAATGGAGCAATGGTAGTCCTCCCACCTGAGACGAGAAGATCAAAAGCCCTCCCAGAGAGGCACAATGGAGCAATGGTAGTCCTCCCACCTGAGGCGAGAAGATCAAAAGCCCTCCCAGAGGCACAGTGTAGGAATGGTAGTCATCCCACCTGAGGCGAGAAGATCAAAAGCCCTCCCAGAGAGGCACAGTAGAACAATGGTAGTCCTCCCATTTGAGGCGAATGGAACAATGGTAGTCCTCCCATCTGAGGCAAGTGAAGCAGATGAAAGTCCTCGAAAGAGGCAATGAGGTAACACAAGCCCTCTCCGGAGGCAAAAACCAAACACAAGCCCTCTCCGGAGGCATTCACAAACACTTTTTGCACACACCCACTTCTTTAGAGTTCTTGCGGGAGCCATGGACCGCGGTCTCTTCCAGTCGCCTCAATTCTTTGCAAGCAAGGAGCTTGAGTCGAGAGGGTCTGTAGACACCCCGATCCGTGACCCCCGCAAGAACCCTAACGACCTTCGAGAAGTACTACTTTCAGAGTCCAGAACCCACTAGAACACCTGAGACTGCTCCGAAAGTGTTTGTTGGACAAACAAACCTATTTTTAAGAGGAATTATTGCACGAAAAATGTGTATGTCGCGCGACAATCCCCCTTGTGTCGCGCGACAAACCCTTCTGACACCAGACCATCCACTCTTTGACACATCAGTATGTCAGAAACATCATTTCATCCGTTTGTCGCGCGACATGGTACACATTGTCGCGCGACACATGCCCTTTCTGGGAAAATGTCGCGCGACAATCTCCCCCGAGCAGTATAAATAGGCCAACACCCCCAAGGGTTCAAGGACAGGAACTTGGGATTGAAGAATTATTGGCTTATATCTGATTTTCTAGTATTTCATCAAGCATTCTCGATTCTCGTCTTATTTCTGAAGAATTATCGAATCTATTCTCGACACTCAACGTGTCCCGTCTCTGGAATCGAATTCTCAAAAATATCTGAAGAAGGAAAAGATCATTATCGCCGGAGATCTCTCCGCCGTATTATATTTTCTTTCTTATTATTATTCTCGTCAGGAAGGTAAAGGAAGTCTCTTCTAGTATTTAACATTAGATATTTGTGTACTTATTTTACTTCCGTCGTTCTGTCCACGTTTTATTTGAAGAAACTTATTGCCGGGTTATAAATAGTCTACTATTTTCAAAACAAAAGACCCTGATAAAATCATTTACAAAACCAGAAAAGTAAGTACATTATTGTCTGGATAAAATTCTGTTTTCAAAACCCGGACCAATAAAACTTACTTGGGAATTAAAAACCCGGTATGTCCTATCTTTTTCATAGATTATGATATGTCTGGTAGAACTCCCCTCAAGAGTTCTAATTCCATATTAAATTAGTCCCGATACAAAGATTCGAATTTTTCCAAAAGAAGTTAAAACCCGAGAAAACCGTCATTATCTGAGAAATAATACGAGAAACTCTCTCTGAAATATAATAACTTTGTCATTTGTATCTACATCTTTCAAAAACAAAACACCGGATCTCGGAACACAAAGGTTTTTATCCCTTTTTTTGCTTTTCCCAGAAATTAGGGTTTTTCACTTGAAAAGTAGTAGACTGTCAGTAAAAGAATCCAAGTTTTTCAACATACAATAAACATATAAAGACCACTAGAGACCGAAAGGGCGGAATGGGTGCTTAACACCTTCCCAGACTGTAATATAGTTCCCGAACCCTATAGAATCATGGTTTTGTAGACAAACGTGTAAAAGAAAGGCTTATCTGTAGCCTTTCCTCTTACACAACTGTTTTGTCCGTTTTCTCGTAAAACATACTGGCGACTCTGAACGAACCCTCTTGTATCTAGAAATAGAATATAGGGACACCCGATGCGAAATATCAACGCGATTAAGCAAATGGAACGACGAAATCCGTTCTGACGTTTCAGAAGCCCAAGGACGGGAATGAGACCCGTGGGTCGCATTTGCGGATTCTCACAAAGGAAAACAATTACAGGGATCCTAAGGCCTCTATTATGAAAGAAAAGTAAGGAAAGCAAAAAATCCTACAACTACAGACATTAAGTCTACTGAGCCTCCCATATGTCAGCTCCATCTCCAGAGGGTGAAGGTTTTCTAGTTTCCCAATTTTCCAGAATGTTGGGCTCCTCTTCCCTTATTAACTAAATAATGGCAAGGATGTCCCATCTTTTCTCCAAAATCTTCGTCTCGAGCTTTGAAGTAACGCCCATGTTTGAGGGGATCTCTATCCTCAATATTGTCAGGCTTCTACAAGGCGAGCTCCTGGCACTTGAAGAAACCGGCCACATAAGCATTGCTGATCTTGGCTATGGCTTGAAGCTCTACAGCATGCATGAAATCTCTGAGGTCCCTAGCCTCTTTCTCCAGCTCTGAGACCTGGTTCTTCATGGCCTCGTTCCGATGGAAGACAGAAGAAAGCTCATCCTTTTCAGCTGCTAGCTCAGCTTGGAGCTTCTTGATGCGATTACTGGATTCTACTCTCCCTTCATTCTTAAGCTCCATGAGCTTCCGAGCCTTTTCTCTTCCTCTACACTCAAGCTCAATAGCTTTTTGCGCTTCTCCTAGAGTATCCCTCAGGCTCGTAGACTCCCTCTCAGCCCCGTCAGCTCGGGCGAGAACCCTGTTGTGGTCTCCACGTAGCTCGTGGAGGTCATTCCTGTATTTTTGCAGCTCTACAGAGAGAGGCCAGTAGCCGGTTCACTCCTTGGCTATGTGAAGGGTATAATAAAAGAGGGAGATGGCCTGAAAAGGAGATCTGTTGTTAAGATCTTGAACGAGAGAGTGCCGAAATAAAGGAAAAATTAAAGCAAAAATGTTACACGACTCATATGATAGCCGTACTCATCGGCTAGCTGGCTAACTCCTACCTCCCTCATGTTTTGAAGCATGCCCCCACCCAAAGGAGGCAAGGTCAGCCCAAGAATGAAGAACTAAGACCCATCTCCAGTGTTCCTAGGGGTAGCGGAGCTGGAGGCACCTTCAAAGGCAGACTGCTTTTGAGCTTCAGTAGGGTCGAGCTCTTGCACGTCCTATTTGTCAAAGACCACTTACTTGTAAGCTGCCCTAATGGGAGAGGCCCTGCCTGGCAAAAAGATGCCAATATCTTCATCTTGGAGCTCCTCGACCCTCTCCAACCTTGTTTCTTACAGGCTTAGAGGTTGAAGAGCGGTGAGAGGACCAGTCATTAGCTCCACAAATGAGTTGACACCTCTTGCATCTTTATCCTCCTCTGTCTTCTAGACTACTGAGGGGGCAGTACGTCCCTTCTTAAAATCCTTGGCACTAATGGTAGACAAAGGCTTATCTGCCAATGCCACGAAAGGCCTATTGAGCTCAAGCTCTGCTCTGCTATAGTTTGGATGGCAATGTGCATGTTGCTAGGTCTGGGACCTAGACTAAAGCGCCACAGCATTTTTGGGGCAGTGAGCTCGGCATAATTATTCACCATAAACCTCTTAGCGTCCTTTATCCACTCATTGGACACGGAGGCAGACCTTTCTACAAAAAAGAAAAAGAAAAAAAAGAGTTGTCAAAATAGCTCAGCTGTGGTTTTTAAAACAAAATAGGCAAGAATCTGTGTACTTATAGACTGAGATGGGGTCTGTGAACTAAGCCTTAAGGTCGATCATACTGGGACATCGCAGATCGTGCTCCCAACCAGTCCCAGACACGAAGAAGAACCTTTTTTTTAGTTAAAAATATTGGAAGGTAGGTCATAGATGAGCTTGGGTACTCCCATTTTGAAGGAGAAATTGAGAGTTCCTCTGTTCTTGCCTCCGCCGTCCTTGCACTGGAATAGGGTAAGGAACTCGTCGACTGAAATCTTGTGGCTCCCAACAGTGATAGCTCTGAATATCAAAATGGATCCGATCAGGTAACTCCACATGTTTGGAAGGACTTGCACATGCGTAAGGTCTAGGGCCGCTAAGAGCTCCCTCAGGTGGTCGTCCATCGAAAAACAGAGCCCATACTCGAAAGCAGATTCATAAAAACACACTTTTCCGAGTAAAAAGTAGCAAGCCCTTTCATCCGGACCCAGAGCTCTAATCTTTTACCCCATCGAGGATTTGATATTTACTCCAAAAGTTAGGAATTTCAAATGCAGAGAACGTAGATGGGATGAAAAAAATGGACAGCGAGCTCAAGTACTTGGTATAGGCCCTAATGGTAACCTCAGTGTTTGCGACCGCAAGAGGAAGGCAAATGGTGATCTCTTTTAGGTCATTGTTCAGTATGCAGATGGTGTTGATGGGCGCTGGGGCTGCGGAGGTTGAGGCGATGTTCTGAACTGCACCTGAGGAGGAGCCGGTCTCCCCTTGGGCGATGATCTTTAGGTTTTGCCCGTGCTCAGTAAGATGGTCCATGAGGAGAGCTAAGGTATGAAGAGAAATGGAAGGGGAAAAATACGGGATGAACTTGATGAAATCCTTTAGGGGAACGCTCAAAATCTCCTAAAATAATGATCTAAATGTAGTATGTAGGCCAGGTTATCAAGAACAGATGATGAATTAGGATTTCTAGGCCCTGAGATACCTAGGGTTTAAGAAAGATGAGGTGAAAATTTTGCCAAGGAAAAAGGGTTTATATAAGGTGTGTTGAGAAAGCTAACTGTCACCTCGAGTGCTTTACCTGTCCACTCACAGACCCACTACACCACGTCTACACGTTCTCTAAGAAATTCGAACCTAGTGGGACACAATCTCCCCAAATGGTAACGGATTAATAATGAGCTCTAAATGACAAGCTAAGGGGATAAATAGGATCAACATAAAGTCACCTACCACGTATAGGAAATTACTAGTGTCATTTGCTCAAATTGAAAACGAGCTCGGCATAGCTAGAGCCCCAGAGCTCAGGGTTCCTATCGTTTCCAAGGTTGAAGAGTATCCTCCCCAGTCAGCTCTTTCAAGCAAAATGGCAAGGATAACGGGAAGTTGATAGTTTAAAATACTAATTCAATTTATCCAACCAACCACGAAGGGACACATGGCCATCCACATCAGTCACATTTACCGTAATAGCGAAATAAGCTTTAAAGAGATATACTCGAGCACTACAGTTTAGAACGAAGCTCTCCAGCAGGGGAACACCTACTTAAGGTTTGATTCCACGCAACGAATGATGAAACTCGAGCTCTAAAGCTCTACTAACGAGCTCTAGAGCTCGCCCAGACACCTAGATGGCATAACTAATAGACAGCATGGGCGACTGCCATCTGCTTTTACAGGAGGCGCATAACTTCCCTCACCTTCATTAAATGCCCACCGACTGCATTTAATGCATCGAGATTCATGGAAAAGCAAAGTGAAGGTGGGTGATGATTAAGGCATGGCCTTTGGCACCCAGGCAGAGCTTGTCTGCACGCCATCTCTATTTCATCTATATATAAGGAGGATCTAGCATTTAACGCGGACACACAACATAACCATCTACTGAGGATAAGCATTCACTCTGAGAAAGAGAATCCAGCATTCAATAGCAAAGAGACAAGAGGGAAATAGAAGCTCAGAGCAATCAATAGAGCTCCTAGAATAGAGAAGCCAAAACTCATGTAGCTCGAGGATACTCTTATTGTAACATTGTGAGGAAATAATAGCTAGAGAGACTTTTGTGAGTTGGTAATAGCTGTTTGTTTACCAATAATATAAGGCAAACTGAGCTCCTAGCTCTATTCCACAAGGGAGGACTAACCCGTATCTTCATATGAGGCCAACCTCCTCTATAAATCTTTGACTCTCTTTGACTCTCTATTTCATCAATAATTATGAAATAACATGCAAGTGTAATTCTAATTAAATATATAATAGGGAAGGGGAGAGGGGAGAGGGGAGTGGGGGTGGAAGGACCGAAAGGCCCAAAATTCATTAAATTATTGATGAAATATTTTCTAATTTTTGCATCAAATACAACTAATTATGTTATCCAAGAGAGTATGCACATGACTAATAACTTATCAATTTATAAAATAAAGAACTTTTGAAAATTTGAAACGCAAATCCAAAACATGCTCGACTAATTTGATCCATGTATTGCAGGAGGATGTTTTTGTTAACAGAGCAGAGAAGTGGATTGTTGGTGCGATAAACTTAATGAAAAAAGCTTATCCGAAGAGCCTAAAAGTTTTTCTAAAATCGGTAAAATAACATCTGACTTGACAATGTACTACGAAATGTAAATTTTGTCAAAGCGATATTGAATCCTGTGAATTGTATTTACTTTTATTCTACTTGTTCAATAGGTTAGGGATGGTTGGGCGCATAAACTTGATCAATGTCTCATGCGTGAATTTAACGTCCTTTGTAACATCTTGAGGAGAACACCTATCGACAATTTCTTTGAGGTTGTTTAAATGTTACTTCCATTGCTTGTTTGGTTCAAGTTTTTCCTTTTCCAAGAATCTCAAATTGGTAAATTTATAGTGTCAAATATAATTTATGTCAGAGTTTGAATTACAAGATTGAGAGATTAAGCTTTGTACGTGACATTACCAATTTTGAATTCGAGAAAATAACTACTTAAAGCATCGGTTTAACCTGTTTGATTGAGAATTCCCATATTCTAATAGTGATTATGAAACATTTAACTCTGTCATTGTATACATATGTCAGGGTTCTAGAGCCATGCTAATTGATAAAGATAATAATCCCCGGGTACGCTTCATTTAACTTTGTCATTATATACGTATGTCAGCTTTAAGAATGGGCTTTTTAATTTTTCAAAGTTTGTGTTTTGAGCATTTAAAAAAACAATTAATATTTCCATAGCAGAATATCTATCTCTAGAACAATGCGTCCATGCTTATACTTACTTCGGTAGCAATATTTCCTCTGACAATAGCAATTGTCTTTACAATTTAGTGCTTATTATTAGTGTCGTAACTTATTTTTTTTTCCATTTATTAATGTAGTGGGCACCTTCAAAACTGGAGTTGGTGACTAAAGAAATGGTGCAAACACTTTTCTCCAATGTTGATGATGAAGAGTGGGAATCATTAAAACTTCCACCTAGATCCAACCTATCCTACCCGATGTTATCAAGACTCTAGGCCCAAGGGCAAAGGTTATTAATAAAAACAAATCCAAATAATAATTTTTCAAATAATGATTATGAAACATCAGCTATTATATCGAGGATCTCAATCAGACCAATTTCTTGGCCCTTAAATACAGACTAACAATTATATTGTAATAATAGAGTAGGTGAAGAAAATATCGAAAATGGGTTGAATTGAGTGAATAAAGTATCGAAGTCAATTAGAAAAATCGAAGCAATCCCGAAACAAAAATTGTATTTGAGAAAGTTATACAGCAGTTTGGTATTTTGAGTATATCTTTTCTCTCAGAACTCAGGTTTTGCCATTATTTATATGGTTGGAAAGAAGATTCGAAGACCTATAACTTTCGTGTTTAGAGTTTTCTCAAATTTGAATGTTTAATTTGTTGAAAATAGTCCCAAACATACTGGCAGTGCACAACGACAAAAATTATAAGATGTGTAGTCTCCATTTAATTTCTTGCTCCTTACTCTTTTATAATCCAAAGAATGATTCAACATTTTTCCATATTTTCCTCATTAAACTCTAACTCTTCTCTTATTTATAGAATCATTCTTCATAAATAAATAAATAAAACAATCCTTCAATTTAACCAAAATTCCCAACTCCCATTATGCAACTCTTTTTGAGAGATTGTCTACGATTTTAGCAGATGTATCTTTTCTTGAGAGAAACATGGTGAGGGTTCTAAAAACTCCTAATTTTTATTACGTTTAGGTTGTTTGTGTTTTTGGAAGAACAAATAAATCTTTACGATTGAAGAACATAATGAGATTTTGAGCCTTGATTTTCGTGATACAATATTAGGTGGTGAGGTTATTTGTGTTTTTGGAAGAACATATATTCTCGCCATTGAAGTTGTATTGTGAAGGTTCAGAAGGGAATAAATTTTCATGTTCGAGTTTGTGGAAGATTCTCTGTAGCAGATGCAATTCGAAGCAGAGAAAGATTTGGAATTTCATCTATCTATCTTAAGAACATAGTTTGTATTTTTATTTTTATTAGATAGTTTGCTATTTAATCTTTCGATGTGTTTTATTTTTTTTATTATAATAAGTAAATTAAATTAATATAAATTCTAAACATTCATTCTCTGTGGATTCGATCCCTTACTTTCGCTATCTACGTTATTAATGTAGTTTAGTAAAATAAGGGTTTTTGAATTAGTATTTTTCTTGCGACGAAAAAATTGATCTTTCAAAATTGGCATCGTTGTCGAGGTCTGAAGTTGCTTTAGAGTTTGTATTAATTTAAATTACTTGAGGACGAGCCAAGTTTAAGGTTAGGGTTGTTTCAAAAACTTGTTATAAATTTTAATACTCGCAAGTGTACGAATCAATTTATAGTGTAGCGTGTAAGCGATGTCGATCTCACAAAGATTTAAACACTATATTTTATAATTATCTTGTTAATGTTTCACTAAACTCCTAATCTAGTTAAAAAGGTTTATAGGAATCAAACTAATAAAATAAATTAAATTAAATAAAACAAAGCAAAGCAAAGAAAATAAACCAAATTAAATAATATTAGGAAAGATAACAAAATTAATGAATTAATTGAATAGGGTTTTGAAGTCATATATTTAATATCATCTTCCTAAGTTTTCATGCGCGTAAACTCTACTCTTGTCTTGAAATAATTTGGTATCTTGACTCTATTATTTACGGAAAATAAAATCATTCAAGTTTAATTAATTTATAAAATTCAATTATAATTCTTCTGTGGCCAAACTTATGTATAAAGTCAAAAACTCACAATATCCATTAAAACACATCCTATATCTGCTCTTAACAAATCATAAAGTAAATCCAACAAAAAATAATGAGAATCTAACTTTATTTTTATCAATTAAAATAGGCATCCAATAGGAATAATTGTATTTTACATTAAATCATTAAATTGATAGAGTTAATTGACATGAACACGTGCAATGGAATCAATTGAATATATTCATTCTAACTATAGCATAAATTTACACTAGTATGAATAAAACTAAATAAACAAAAAATAATAAAGAAAACTTATTTGGTATTAAACAAATAAATTAAGTCTTCAAATTGCTGCCTTCAATTATGCACAGCTAGCTCTCTTTTTATAAGATGCTAATTGGCTTTAGGGCATTAACTTGAAAGATGGGCTCGTCTTGTTTATTATTGATAGAAAATATATGAAGGGGCCCATAATTAAATATAATAAATTTTTGCTATTTTTAATTATTGTATTTTGCGTCACAATTTTGGACCCCGGAAAGGCTAAATTTGAAAAAGTGCTGAACAGTAAAGTTGTAGCTCTCAAAATTGTCTTCAAATTAGGCTCAAGAATCTCATGATTTGGTATTCCGATTGAAAAGTTATGCGTTTAGAAATATTGATCAACCGTAGGTGTCATTTTCACAAGTTTTAATTTATGTATTTTTCTCAATCTTCTCTACTTCTTTTCTAACACCCGAGAAATACTAAAAAACAAATATTTGTAATAATATATGCTCTATAAATTAATAGAATAAATTATACAAAATTCTTGGTACATCAGGTAAACGGGTAATGTTTTGGATAACACTTTGTGAAGATGATTTGTATAATGAGTATATAATCTCCACCAATTTCATCAAAAATAAAATTGGCTAGTGGGCTTACTAAACATTTAAAATTTCAATGGTCATAAATGCTCATATATATATATATATATCAATTTTTTAGTTAACTCACTTCCTTCATTGAATTTTTTAATAACATTTCGTGGAAATGATCTACTAGATTTTGTAGATCATCACTACCAATTTTCGCCGAAAAATTCATCCATTTACTTTCTCAAATTATTGGTCTGTATTTGAGAAATATAAAATTAGTTCTTCTAAGATTCTTTCCCTATATACTGGGAGTCTATAATAATAGTATATATACATACATATCTACATTCAAACATGGCCGGACATTAAGCAAAGGGCTTATTTAAATTAGTTATTCTGTGAAAGAAACATTATAATAAATTGAAGGGCTTTTTTTTAAAGGACAAATGTCAAACTCTCTTTCTATTAAAGGACACTTGTTTGAATTAATTAGTTTAAAGGACAACTTTTTAATTAAGGACAAAATATTAATAATTTTATTATTTCAATTAATTAAATTAAATTCTAATACTACCCTTCTTAAAGATAACTACAAGAAAATAAAAATAAAATTAAATTCAGAATTAAATCAATAAAACTATATCCAGACACAAATATCACAAAAAATTCAATCAAGATAACTACAAAAATTATTCAAACAAAAGTCAAAGTAAGTAAATGTTTCAAACTAACCAGATATAATATGAGATTGAATGTACAAATATGTCTGAACCACAATTTTCCACAATAGCAAGCAGGCATATTAAATTACATACTTTTAATTAATTTTTCGGCAGACATATTAAGTTGCATCTTTTTAATTTTCTGTTAGACAAACATATTGAGTTACATATTTTCAATTTTTTGTCAGACATATTAAGCTACATATTTTCAATTTTCTGCCACACATATTAAGGTACATTTTTTTTCAATTTTCTAGCAAGTTACATTTTTACAATTTTCTAGCAATCATAATATAAAATAGGAAGAACATATTAAGTTACATTTCTTCACTAAATGGTACAATAGTTACAAATGAGAAAGACAAAACCTAGGGAATATAAAACTTCCATCAATAGACCGCATATCATAAACAAATAAACAGAGCTCCAAATTTGCAATAACCTTGACTTGAAAATATATTTTAAGTTACTATTCAAAAAATTCTCCAATTGTAAGTAGTGGCAACAAAACAAATATAAAGAATAGCATAACATCACGATGATAAGACATCTCCAAAAACAAAATAAATTATAAGCATGGAAGAAACATATCAAGCGTCCTCCAATGTTCACTCCAAGAATCATAATACCTTGTATGCTCCAAATGTCGAGGTAGTAGCGTACACAACTGGTGCTCTCTGGCCATTGTACCAAGCAAGTGGGGAGGGGGAGGAAGAGAAGGAGTTGTTTATTCAAAATTGATAATTAAGAAGAAAAAGGCAGTGTGAGAAGAGAAAGAAACTACCTTTAATAGTTTGCAGCTTATTAAATACATGAATTTTGTTGGAAACCAATACTCCTTTTTATGGATTCTTATTGATTAAAAATGTTTATTCCTATCTCTCCAAAGTTGTTAGAAGTCAAATCCAAAACCAATTTGAATTCGACCTTAACTGATGAACAACAATATAATGGGTAGGTAAGACTACAAGGGGAAATATAGTAAAATGACGCACAGAACATAATAAAAAACGATTAATAAAAATAATTATATTTTGTCCTTAATTAAAAAGTTGTCCTACATACTAATTAATTCAAACGGGTGTCATTTATTATAAGCACCATTTATGCATTGTCCTTTATTATTATTTTCTATAAATTGAAAGAAACATTATAGATTTTTTCTCATTGGTTCAGGACCTCATTATTAGTTTATAAGTTCCATTCCCCTCTTTTTCCTTTTAATCTAGACTATGTAACACTTGTAGATTTGTGAAAATCAAGGTCAAGTTTAATATATTTATATTAGATTTTTATGTGTACGATACGAACATAAGTAATTTAAAGAAAAATAATTATAAAAATAATAACTGGTTTAACAGTTAAAATTTGCTAGGGTTTGAATCACATTGAATATGCTGAACTAGATAAATTTTTTCTGTGAAATTAATGCACCCCTTAACCCCACCCCTCCCACCCACACCCACCCACCCCTTCACGCCTAATGGCATAATCAGAAAATCAAAAACCTAACACAGTTTATTTGTATCCCAACTTTAATACCAATAACAGTTACAACGAACTCTTATTGGTATGAAGCCAATATGTTTCATTCACACCCACATGTGTATTTGCTAATTTATTTTATTTATTTCTCAGATTCTTAAGATAGCAGAATTCTTGAATCTATGAGGCAATGTAAGATGTTTTGCTCTCCTTTTTTACTTGATTATTGCATATTTGTTTTGCTTTCCTTTTATACATTGTAAAAATGTAACTTAATAACTTAATATATCTTTCAGAAAATTGAAAAGATGTAATGTAATATGTCTGCCATTAAATTAAAAAGATACATCTTAATATGTTTGTTAGAAAATAAAAAAGATATAGTTTAATATGTCTACCATAAAATTAATTATAAGAACATAACTTAATATGTCCGCAAGAAAAAAATGCCTATTTTGTAGGCATGTTAATTTGTAGGCATTTCTCTATCCTTGTTAATTTTGTAGGAATATTAACTAACAAGTATAACATTCTATTTTGTTGGCATTTTTTTAACATATTAATTTGTATGCCTTTTTTATACTTTTTAATTTTACAGGCATATTAACTAACAGCTACATGTTATTTTGTAGACATTTTAAGGACTCAAAAAGATTAAGCATTGAGTATTTTTTTATCGTTGCTCTGAATCTAAGCATCCAAGTTGATAAGTTTCTAATTTTTTTATTTATTTAGTTGACTTTATTTCTTTAGATTTCGAAAACTCAACTTTTTTTAAAAAAAATTAAAGTTTTCGAGTTTATTTTTTTTTAATTTGACTTTTTTGAATAATTCTTGAGTTTATCATCTTTATTTGAATTTTTTGTTATTTGTTTTTGAATTTATTATCATCGACTTAATTACATAATTAATTTTGTATTTAGTTTTGGGTATTTATCTATAAAAAGCATAGTTTTGGAATTTAATGTAATTAATTGAAATAATTAAATATTTTGTTTTTTGTCCTTAATTAAAAAGTTGTCCTTCAAACTAATCGCTTAAAAAGAGTGTCCTTTATTAGAAAGAAAGTAAGACATTTGTCCTTTAAAGAAAATATTGGCCATATTAGTTTTCTTTGGCCCAGTCTATTGTAAATGGTAACGATATTGACTATGGGAAACCTGGGTGGTTTCAAATTTTGGATAATTGTTTGTTTTACCACTCAATTACATGTACTTGGTGCTTCTCTATATTACTCTTTTAATCTAATTTTGTCCAACGGGGTGTAGTTCAAGGGTTAAACGAATGAATTTTTTTTATAAAATTTGGAGAAGACGATTTCTATAATGTGTAAATCATCGCAGCAAAATTAGAAATTCAAACTGGAAGTAGGTGTAGTAAAAATTTGATTCATATGATCACGTTCGACCATTCAAATTTTAGAAATCATATCACCCACTTCCAAATTGAATTTTCTAATAAAATTTTGTTGAGAAGATCTACTCATTATAATTCCAATTTTATGGATGATTAATGGAAATTAATCACGGTGTTAGAATTGTGACAAACTAGTTGTTCGCATTCTATTAATGTGGATCTATATCTTTATAGAACTTAAAAATGATTGGGTGGGGGGGGGGGGGGGGGGGGGGGGGAATACGAAAGTAAAAAGGGCACTCTAAGTCATATTTAGGTGTAGAATAAGACATACTTCTCTCCATCTATATTGCAGCAAAAATAATTACTGTAATTACAATATAATTTGGTTGGGTACGATTCTCCCAAGAAACATGTTAAAGCTGGAGCAACTTTATCTTATATATTGCAGGCTTTGATTTCATGATGTGGAGAATTTTATAGTCTCAATAAGCCCCTCTCATGTGTAGCGTAATTTCGAGACAACCAAGTGAACTAGTTGCATTGGGTGACGTGAAACTCGTTTGGCCATTAGGCCTACATATGGGTTAATAACCAGCACCTCGATCTAACTGATCAGAGGCCCATTAGCCTAACTTTTCCACCTTTTGTTGTCTTGCTTATAAGTTGAAGTCAACTTAGATAATTTTCCTCATTTTAAGGAGGGATCTTTTTGTATAAATACAAGACTTTAATCAATTGGTTAAGGGTTGGTTTCTCTTTGTTTAAGACATATCTCAGAGACAGAGGTCACTCTTGTACTCACATTATTTTTCTTTAAAGCTTTGTAAACTACAATTTTATGAAAATGAAGTTCACTTCTATAATCTTTGTATTTACAACTATTATGGAATAAACTATTTGCTGAGGCTAAGGAAGAGGTTTGCAATGTGATTGTTGTGTGAGTTTGATCTTATTCCATGGTTAATATTGTTAAATATTTATGAATTATTCTCCTTCTACATTTAATCAATCATTCCACAGTCTTACAGAATATCTCCATATGATGATTTGACTCTATATACCATGAATATTTAGTTCTCAAGCATTAATAGAGTGATGATACACTTGTGTATTTCTTGTAATTTTGTGTTCATTCCTTCTATAAAAGAGTTTACATTCTATATCAAGTATATTGAGTTCTTGTGCTTTCATAGAGCCACCACGAACTTGTTATTCCAATCCTTAATACCACTTAATGATATGGTGAGTGTTTAACAGACTATATGTGATGTTATAGACTCATCGACTTCTTATTTAAAGTATGACCAAGGAGGATCTCTAAGTGCATGTCATAAACAACATCTCATCTCGTAACAAGGATTTATTATATATTTATTAGATAAAAAGTCTATGCCGAATGACTTTGTCTCCATCTGGGCTCTCCAAGCAAATATAGGCAAAGGAAATGTTAGGATTCTTAAGTTAACCTTTTAGTAGATCATTATCTTAAACAAGCCATTTGCCTAGAAGGAAATCTAATCGCGAGTTCTCAAATGCATACGTACTTTGTGTTATATTTATTATTTAGTGAATTTCATATCAATATCTTGATAAACATCGTACAGGAAGGAGTTGCTTCGCTTCTCACCCTTTGCTACGAGATAAGGATTAAAAATTTACACCCGGTTGAGTTTTGATTACATCCTCTCTTGGTATGGCGTTATACGGGAATGAGTTGCCTAGCTTCTCACCCTTTACTTTAACGAAGTGTAATACACTCTCCATTTAGGAATACTGCATTTGAAAATCTTGTATGAGATCACTTTCACTTAACATTGCATGCAAATCAACTTCGATTGCCTTAATGCTTTCTTAGTATTGTTAAAACCACTTTTAATTTACATTTCTAATTCAAAAATCAAACTACATTTTAAAGGACAAACCATTAATTCGTGATTCATTCCATATCTTTTCGAATATCCCTGTGGATCAACACTTGGATTTACCAAGTTATATTACAACTTGATGGACCTATAACTGGGTTATCGCAACGTAATATTTTCGTGGCGTCACTATCCAACTAAAATGTTAAACTGAATATTGGATACGATTTTTTTAATACAAAGCAATAAATTCATTACATAACATTTTTCTTATACATACAATGTTTTGCATACAAATTATGAGTTCACTACAACCACCACAATAAAGGGAGGACATACAACTACCACAATTCGGTCAGCTGATTAATCTCTTCAAGGATGATGATGTAGGTATGGCAAAGCTAATTCGGCATAAAAGCAAGTCTTTGAAGAAAAGCTTGAGGACAGCAAGATGGCGATGGAGCATGACGAAAACATAGCGAAAGCAAGTCTTTGAAGAACAATTCGAGTGCAGCGGTAATAC
Source organism: Lonicera japonica (assembly GCA_021464415.1). Taxonomy (NCBI): domain Eukaryota; kingdom Viridiplantae; phylum Streptophyta; class Magnoliopsida; order Dipsacales; family Caprifoliaceae; genus Lonicera; species Lonicera japonica. The sequence continues at coordinate 276,651 of JAKCWG010000773.1, forward strand.
AAGCTCAACCCCATTGGGGCAGTTTCAAATCCTTTTTATGAGATTGACTAGAGAGGGCTACTCCCATTTGTGTAACTCATTACGATTTCTTAATAAAAATTAAACACACACATATATGTTAAAAAATAGATAAAGAGGAAGAGAGAGATAATGTATTATATTGAATTTAATTTAATATACAATGAGGAGCCCTATTTATATAGGGAGAAAATGATTACATAAAGGAAACTATACACATAAAGAAACTATATATGAAAAGGAAACAAACTCTAATTCTATAGATATACAATATATATCTTAACTATATATATAAACAATTGTATACACTTATAGAAGGATGTTAAATGAAGGGTTTACTTAAGTTTTTATAATTTACTTAATATTTACATTTGAATATACCTGGGTGATGAAAACATATTTTCGATACAAAATTTGCACCTTTACCGATGAAGTATTTGAGAGCAAAAGACAATTTCGTAAAGAATGTCATCCCTTAGCAACTAAAATTTCGGTTTCGTCACAAAATATGTTCCAGAGACTTTTAGTGAACAAAACTTATTTTGTGATGATAAAACTTAGAATTCATAAAAACAATTGCACCAAACAAGATGTTGTTGATGGAACTCACTAAAAGATGTTTTATAAAAATGGGATAAAATTTTAGTGTGATGGAATTAATCCCTAAAATCAACATGTCAAATCATCAAGATCTAAATTATAACAATGAAACTGCGCACCTGGATCCATGATAAACAAATGCGGAATACGAGGATCGATCACAATAATAGCACCGATCGAGCGGGTACGTCGTCTTCCTCAACCAAATCACCTTAGTGTCTTGATTGAAATTTTGGTTCTCTTCCAGATGGGGAGAAGGGAGCCGTAATTTGATTTGGTGTATTGGGGACTATAACCCTAATATTTTCTTTATATATAAACTAATTAGAGTTCCTATTAAACCATAATAAGCCCATATAAGGTATCTACACATTTGGCCCACATTTATTTGAGTAGTCTATGGGCTTCACTAAAAATTAATTAGACCACTAAAAATTAGCCCATTAATTTAAATAGCAAATATAATTGAAATATTATAATATGTTGCCCACATAAATTAGAAAATATAAATTTTCTAACAATCTCCCACTTGGCTACATATTACTCTGGAAATAATTATATCACAGTGTGAGAATCCGCAAATGCGACCCCCGGGTCTCGTTCTCGTCCTTGGGCGTCTGGAACGTATGAACGGATTTTGTCGTTCCATTTGCTTCTATGTGTTGATAATTCCTATCAAGTGTCCCTATGTTCTATTTCTAGATGCAAGAGGGTTCATTCAGAGTCGCCAGTATGCTTTGCGAGAAAACGGACAAAATAGTTGTGTAAGAGAAAAGGCTACAGATAAGCCTTTCTTTACACGTTTGTCTACGAAACCAGGATTCTATAGGGTTCGGGAACTATATTACGGTTTGGGAAGGTGTTAAGCACCCATTCTACCTTTTCGGTCTCTAGTGGTCTTATATGTTTATTTTATGTCGAAAAACTTGGATGCTTTTACTGACAGTCTACTACTTTCCAAGTGAAAACCCTAATTTTTGGGGAAAATGGAAAAAGGATGAAAAACCTTTGTGTTATGAGATCCAATGTTTTTGTTTTGAAAGATGTAAATACGAGTGATAAAAAGTTGTTTTACTTCAAAGAGAGTTTTTCGTATTTTTTCTCAGATAATGACGATTTTTCTCGGGTTTTAACTTCTTTGGAAAAGTTCGAATCTTGTATCGGGACTAATTTAATATAGAATTAGATCTCTTGAGGGGAGTTCTACCAAACATATCACAGTATATGAAAGAGATAGGATATACTGGGTTTTTAATTCCTAAGTAAGTTTTACCGGTCTGAGTTTTGAAAATAGAATTTTGTCCGGACGATAATGTACTTATTCTTCTGGTTTTGCAAATGGTTTTATCAGGGTCTTTTGTTTTGAAAACGGTAGACTATTTATCACTTGGCAATAAGTTTATTCAAATTTAATGTGGACAAAACAACAGGAGTAAAACAAGTACACAGATATCTAATGTTAAGTACTATAAGAGACTTTTTTTACCTTCCCGACGAGAATAATAATAAGAAAGAAAATATAATACGACAGAGAGATCTCCGGCGATAATAATCTTTTCCTTCTTTAGTTATTTTCGAGAATGCTTGACGAAAGACTAGAAAATCAGATATAAGCCAATAATTCTTCGATCCCAAGTTGCTGTCCCTGAACTCTTGGGGGTGTTGGCCCATTTATAGTGCTCGGGGAAGAATGTCCCGCGACACTTCCCCAGAAAGGGCATGTGTCGCGCGATAATGTGTACCATTTCGCGCGACAAACGGCTGAAGTGATGTTTCTGACAGACTGATGTGTCAGAGAGTGGATGGTCTGGTGTCAGGGGGATTGTCGCGCGACATAGGGGGGATTGTCGCCCGGCATACTCATCTGTCGTGCGACAATTTCCCTTAAAAATAGGTTTGTTGGCCAACAGAACTTTTCGGGGCAGTTTCGGGTGCTCGGGTGGGTCCCGGACTCCAAAAATAGTACTTATTGAAGGTCGTTAGGGTTCTTGCGGGGGTCACGGATCGGGGTGTCTACACACAGAATTCTTTAAGCGCGCATCCGTATGTTATTTATTTTTAGACTTCTCCTTAAACAATCTGGTCTATCTCATATACGAGTAATGGAATTACCGCAACTTTTATCACACTAAGGTCGTGACTAAACCACGATTATCACCATACTAATACACTTGATAACATAGATCAAATGTGGATGAGTAGCATGAAAATTACATGCAATGTGATTTTAGACATGCCTATTTTTCAACTAGCCCAACTTTAATGAGATCAACTTTAACCTTTCATGATTTATGTTAAACCAAAATGGAAGAAAAAACAAACATCCAGAGTTAAGACGAAAATAAACCATCTTCTTTATTCTGCAGAAAATATGCGTCTAAAGAAAAGAGCATCCATGATACAAACTCCCACTAAACTAGCATTTTATTAGATAACACAAAACTCATATGTGCAATATGCTCATGAATTAACTTATGTGTTAAGCCTTTAGTGAACGGATCCGTAATCATGGAGTTTGTACGTATATGCTCTATAGACACGACAACTCTGAACTCTTCTTTAACAACAAAAAACTTAATATCTATGTACTTTAGATTTTTTTAAAAAAAATTATTGTTATCAAATATAGCACAATCAATTTATTGTCATAAAATATCTTTAGTGGTCTTTCGACACTATCCATAATCCGCAGCCTAGTAACAAAATTTTGCAGCTATATCCCATCCAAAAATCGAAATCAGAATACCATAGATCTCCAACTGATCTGATTTTTTATATGTAAGTTTATAATCTTTTTGTTGTCTTTAAATACCGTATAACCCTTTAATTGGCTTCTTTTCGAAGATATATCGTAGGGTTACTTAAATATCTTCTAAATATCCTTACTATGAACGCTAAACCCAGATGCGTACATACGTGATGATATATCAAACTCCCTACAACTAATGCATAAGGAATTTTTTGCATCTCTTTCTTTTCAACCTTATTTTGGTGCATTCGCTGAGATATAAATTGTCTCCTTTAACAGTGGGAGTATCTCTTGAATGACAATCTTTTATGCCAAATTTGGTAAGAATTCTTTCGATATATCTCTTTTGTGAAAACCCTAGGATAAACGACAATAATGTCGTTGTATCTGTATTCTTAATACAAAAGTAACATTATCAACATAAAATACCAGGAAGATAATGTTACTCCCACTGAACTTATGACATACATAATCATCAACCATATTTACTTCAAATCGTACAAGATAATAACTTGATGAAATATGTAACACCATTGACGGAAAACTTCCTTAAGGCCATAGATGGATTTATTTAATTTCACTTTTTCTTGAGATTGTTGAGTTTGCTATATAGAAAGTTTTTCAACATTGTCTTGATGATCCTAATTTGCATCTGAAACAATGTCAAAAATTTGTTCATAATCATTGTCAATAGTGGTACTTGGAATTTGAATAAATTCCTCTTCAAAGACAATGTTTCTAACTTTATCTTCCCCCTCAAACTCAATTACCTTAAGAAATTTGGCATTTTCCGTTTAAATAAAAGATTTATTCGAGGGATCATAAAATTTATAATCTCTAGATCTTTCAGTGTATCTAACAAAGTAGCAGCTTATTATTTTTTAGTCCAATTTCTTTTCTTTATGGCCTTACTACAACTGGACAACGTATTTTAACTACTACTTTGATATAACACTGTTTAAAAAATATCCTGCAGTCTTAAGTGTTTCTTCATAGAGTCATTTTGGAAGAGAAGAATGATTAATCACGCTCCTTACCATATCCTTAACCTTCTGTTTTATCTCTCAGTAACACTGTTCATACTAGGTTTGCCTAGCATGGTGTACCATGAGACGATTCTGCATTTCTCTAGGAATTTAAAAAAGGTCCAGAACGTTGTTTATCTTATCCGTTATATCTACCATAATATTCACTATCACAATCAGATTTCACGGTCTTAATTTTCTTACTTAGTTGATTTTCAACTCCAACTGTGAAAGTTATAACAACGTTTTAAGGATTGTAAGTTCTCATTAATTAAATATAGGTACCCTTAATAATTGTCATGAACATAATAAAAAATGTTAACTATTCCAAAAGGCCGTAGAGAATAGTTCACAAATATCCGCATGAATTAGTTATAAGACAGTTGAACTCCTTATGGTACCTAGTTTCCTTATGTTTGTCCATTTCCCCTTTACACATTAAATACAAATTTTAAAATCTGTTAAATCAAGGAATTTCAATAATTCCACAAGTCTCTTAGTTCTCTATTTAGAGATTTATCCTAAATGCTTGTGCCATAACATGGAAGAATTCTTATCAGTTAATTTATGCTTTGTATCACGTGAATCAATTTACAAGGTTTCATTACATAAGGTGATTGTATACATATATAAGTTAACAATTAAAGAAATAGTAGTAAAATATTTGAATCTTGAAAAAGACTTAACTTTATTATTTTCAAATGAATAACAATAACTGTATTTGTCCAAATGAAAATAGAAATATCATCTAAATGATAGTACCATATAAGTCTATCTCAAATCCAAAAAAAGGTAATCAGTCTTTAATGATAACCTAAAATTCAAAATGTAATTGTTTCGCCACTGCCCTAATAGATGAATATTTCAACATCAATTGGCTTGTGGCTCCACATGTAACCTTTAAACACACTTATGTGAGTAGTATCACTACAATCTACTCACCAAGTAATCATATGTACATAAGTTAAACTAACTACCGAACAAACCCTAATGAGAAGTATATCCTACTTTACACGCCAAGTGGCGTATTTGGAATATTACTATGTCTATCATTCTTGCAAAAGTAATTGACAAATTCTTTATCACATTTTTTTTTGCATTTACTATAGTGTTGTTCCAACTGCAGCTTCTTAACTTTTATCCTTTATCCTTTAGAGGTGTTTGCTAGATGAGTAACCATTATCTTTTATCGCTAATTCTTTTATTCTTCTTGCACAATGTAAGATATGAGCTCATTAAGAGATCATTAATTTATCATTATGAGTATTGTAACTCATTGTAAACTAATTGTATTATGCAGGATAAAAAATAAAGAACTTGATGCACGAGCAAGTCATTAGACAGTCCTAACTTTAGTGCCTTTAGTTTGAAAGCGATATTAGACATTTTCATAATGTAATTCCCTTATGTTCCTTTTCCTTACACCTTATTGAAACGAGACTAATCAAAAGGTTACTTGCTTCAGCCTTTTTGTTTTTAGGAAAATATTTATATAATTTCTTTAAGGAACTAAGCAGCATTTTTCTGATAAAGCCCCAAAAACTCTTAGAATAGAAGCGTTCTATTTCTAATTCTTAAAATTTGTGCTGTTAAGCACCGATACCGAATTTATGTTGGTAGATATATAAAGCATAACTTACAATTAAATATATAACAAATTATAAAAATTACAAACTTACAATTAATATACATGTCATAACATATTAACAAACAATATATATGAATGACACAATTATCCAAATTATCAATAGTGAGTCCCCATCACAAGATAACTAGCACAACATTGATATTTAGTCTTTGGACAGAAACATCAACTTGTAATTGGCCCTCTCAATGCAGTAATCAGATATGAATGACAAATCCTGTCAAATAATAGGACTTTCTTTGAGCCGACGTATTATATATAAGCGGCAATTTGTCACCAAAAACGGAATTTGTCATGGTGTATAAGCGGCAACTTGTCACGGTCTATGACCGTAGCAAATTTGTCACAGTCATAAACCGTATGAAGATGGATTTTTACGATTGATTTCGCTAAAAACCGTGACAATTATATCACGGTATTTTTATAACTTGTCACGGTCTTTGACTGTGACAATATTTTTAATAATTATGCACACGACGTCGTTTGGATTTTTCCGTGTTAGTTACCTATCTAGCCCTAATTTCGCTCTCTTTACACTCCTCACCCTCTCCCACACAGCCGTCTTTCTCCCTTACTCGAAAATCCTAGCCGCCGCACTTCTCTCTCTCTCACCGTTAGTTCTAAGTCGCCGTCAACCACTATAGCCGCCATGAATGCCGCCGTTTACCCCCACAAGAAACCCTAGACTCCATCTCTCTCAAAGGTAATTTCCCCCCCTCGTTTTGTTCTATTTTATGTTTTCTTCTTATTAATTTTATATCCATTGTGGGGTTTCTATTAAACCTCAAATGATTTACACGGGACCACTAAAAGATAGATTTGCTGCACAGTGGGTTTGCTGCAATTATTTATTTGCTGCACAGTGGCTTTGCTGCATACGGGACCACTTCAAGTGGGTTTTTTTATACTTGTCTGTTTGTATCTGCGTGTGTGTTGTGATTTTGGTGGTGGGGCTACGGGGAAGAAGATGACGTTACTATGTTTCACTTTTTTTTTATTTAATGTTTTATGCTTGACAATGAAGGAGCATCTGTGTGTGTTTGTTTGCTTTAATAATTTGTGCAAAACAATTTTATATTTTTTTTATTTATTAACAGTTAAAATTTAAAGAGTAGCATAAAACTTATTTATCAATTTGGTATCCATGAGAATTGTTATTTATCCGACTTCGTAGCTCAAATTAATGCACCCTTTGTCTAAATTGATAGTTTATTTTATTTTTAATAACATTAAATCAGTAATCTTATTTTTTATACTATATATTAAATATATTCCAAAGGTTGAATATACACAGTTTATGTATTGGGGTAGTAGGTTGAGGGGATTAAAGCTTTGTCTATACACGACCTTTTTCTTTTTTTATCTTTTTTTTAAATAGAAGAATGCATAAATGAAAGATTGATGAAGCTTTTCTAATCTCTTTTTTAATTAAACAAAAGGCAATGATTCAATGACATGAAGCAAAATTTGGAAGATTTTAATTTTTTTCAAGTTAAAAATCTGAAAATAATTAATTAAATATCAATATAAGAATATATTTTGCCAAATTTGGGATGCTTCCGTAAAAATTCCTACATGCATTTTACCTATAGTTTAAAATTTAAGATAGCTAAAATAATTATTACCTATTAATAATATTGAAATTAGAATATTATTAAAAATATTAAAAGTCCAATAGTAACATTTAATATAAGATATCCTAGTGTCAACCATATTGCTATAAGGAATCCAACCCCTTCGCTCCATGTTAGCAACGACCATCTTGCATTAAATTACCAAAATCCCCAGTCTCCTTTTCTTGATCATAGTATGCACAGCTCCATCAAGCACCAAACCCCACTAACATGACCAGTGGACATATGAATAAGTACTAGGTGGGTACATCCTCTCTCATCCAAAAGTCCTATAAGTACTAGTTCTATAAAATGCTCTCTACAAATACTCTTTATTTGTATTATTTTAAGACAACTAAAACAATTTTTTAATTATTTCTATAAAGCTAGATTAGTTCTATAAAATGCTCTCTACAAAAGTCAAATTTAATTATTATTTTAAGACAACTAAAAAAAATAAATTTTTTTGTATTAACAAAAAATTTTTTTAGCAGAAATTGTGCCAAGTTAAGTGTATGTAACTTTTTCACAAAAATCCAAAGTGTATTTTGAGACAAAAGATAAGTAAGGAGCAATTCTCGAGCACAGTTGAGAGCAAAAATGAAAAAAGGAAAAAGAAAGAGCTTGTTCGGATTGTGCAGTTAATAAGAAAAAAAAAAGATGGAGGGGATAAATAATTATATTTTAATTCTGCCACAGCAAAAATGAAAAAAGGAAAAAGAAAGAGCTTGTTCGGATTGTGCAGTTAAAGAAAAAAAAAGATGGAGGGGACAAATAATTATATTTTAATTCTGCCACATGTGGCAACGGTAGGAATTGTAGAACTATACCAGTGGATTTTCTTTTTTGAATTGAAGAACTATAGTTATGGATTTTTTTTATCTTCTTTTTTATAATTTGTACAACTTGCGTGAATTCTTGTACACCAGATGACAATGCTTAATTGTTATTACTAGGCTAACCCACTAGCTCATAAAAAATTCCCTGGGTGAAACTCAAATTAATTCTGATTTAGGTGAGCTTCTTTAGCAGTAGGCTAACCCACTCACTCGTGAAAAAATTCACTCTTAAATATTTGTCTTTATATTTACTTGTGCTTATTAATTTGACGAAGTTTTTCTATTTTATCAATTATGTTACTAACGCTAAAGAAATTTTATATATCACTTTGTCAAGGACTTGGAATGGTACGAGAAAGAATTTGAAGGCAGTTTAAAACATTGATCTCCAATTTTTTACTTCTCAAAAACAAAGGTAATTACTTCTAATTTTCATCCCAATATTATTGTTTTTATTTTTAATGGATATATGTGTAGAGGAGATAGGAGGTTTGGGGTGAGCCAACTGAAAACCCTATTTGGGATTGATTGTTGTAGTATGGTTGTGGAGGTATACTTGTTATCTTTATGTTATGTGTTTTTGCTTTAAAGTATATATTTTGTTTGACATATTATTCGAATTTATATATACGTGATAAAGAAATAATAGTTCTTCTTTTTAAAAGAGATGTTAATTAACACGTAGTAAATTAAGTGGTTTTAAAGAAGCCCGCTTTTTTAACTTTTGAATTTTAAAAAAATAAAATGGAAATACAATTAATACGTGATAAATGATATTTGTGGGTTACTACATAACACTAACTTTAGATAAGGAAATACAATTAATACGTGATAAATGATATTTTTGGGTTACTACATAACACTAACTTTAGATAAGGAAGTACAATTAATACGTTGTTAATTTATATGTAGAAGCAATGGGATTTCCTCCATACAAAGAGTGGATGGGTGAAGTTAATAACAAGATTGGGGATGTGCATGTTAGGGGGGTTAAGGAATTTGTGAAGTATGCAAAGAGGAATTTAAAAAGCGATCTTATTCCGTGTCCATGCATACGTTGTAAAAATGGCAAGAATGTGAATGGGGGAGAAGTTGAGTTACATTTGATTAAGTGGGGTATCCAACAAGATTACGTGTTTTGGGTTTTTCATGGGGAAATGGAGTTCCCATTTGTTCCCGAACAGCTACACAGGAATGAATCAGTCTATGCAGAGGAGGCCCCATTGACACATGATAGATTGAATGATCTTATTGATGATGCTTATGAAATCCATATACCGAGTAGCACTCCGGTAGTTAATGTTGATTGTGAAGTAGAAGTTAATGAAGATCACGAAGGAGATTTTTCGGCTCATGTTGATCCTAGTGTCAACCATGATAAGGATTATATTGAATTGAAAGCTGCGGCATCAAGACCATTGTACCCCAACTGTGAACAAAGACACACATCCTTGTATGCCACAGGTGGTTTACATAACTTAAAAAGCCGTTTTGGGTTGTCAAGAAACAGTGTGACAGAAATTTTGAAATGGGCAAAAGATTTGCTTCCTAAAGAGAACACATTGCCCGACAACTACCCAACCATGAAGAAAAGCTTGAAGGGTTTAGGGATGAAATACAAATCCATTCATGTTTGCAAGTTTGATTGTATTTTATATTGCAAAGAGTACAAGAATAGACTTAATTGTCTGGTTTGCAAGGAACCTAGATATGTGCAAAGAAAAACTTCAAATCGCAAACAAAAAATAGATACAACAATTCCACAAAAAATACTTAGGTATTTTCCTATAGGGCCTAGGTTAAGGAGACTTTTCACTGTACCTTGGTTAGCTGAGGCAATGACTTGGCATGCTCGGGCAGAGGTGGGTGGGAATCTCATGCGTCATCCGATTGATTCGCCTGCATGGCAGTCTGTAAATTTGCAAAACCCACACTTTGCTAAAGAGAAACGCAATGTTCGATTAGGATTATCTACTGACGGATTTAATCCATTTGGTAATATGAGCACAAGCCATAGTATTTGGCCGGTCTTTGTTGTCCCTTATAATAACCCTTCCATGTGCATGAAAAAAGAGTTCTCAATACTGTCATTGTTAATACCAGGGCCTAAGGCACCGAGTGATGACATTGATGTATTCTTGGCACCTTTGGTAGAAGAACTAAATGAATTGTGGTCAGAAGGAGTAACTACATTCAATTCTTTCAAGAATGAGGTATTCAATTTGAAGGCTATGGTGTTGTGGGCAATTCATGATTTTTCGGCATATGGAACATTATCTGGGTGTAACGTCCATGGTTATTTGGGTTGTCCTATTTGTGGAGAGGAGACCGAGGCCACAAGGTTGTCACAAAGTAGAAAAGTATTTTATCATTCCCATCGCAGATTTTTGCCGCCTACCCACAAATTCAGGACAATCGAAATCACCTTTCTTCCTGAGGGATCTGAACAGAGGTCAGCTCCTAGGAAACTCTCAGGTGCTGAAATTGAAGCTAAGTCATCGTTGGTTCCTCAGACACTTAGGGGAAAACACCCTCAGATTTTGACTGAAAAACGTAAAATAAAAGATGATGGTATGAAGAGTGCTAGGTCTAGGAGGTCAATAATGTTTGATTTACCATATTGGAAGGAACATCCGGTACGACATGTGTTGGACATTATGCATGCTGAGAAGAATATCATCGAGCACCTCGTCACAACATGCATTGGTGGGTCCCATACAAAAGATGGAGTTAAGGCACGTGAAGATCTGAAGTATTTGAAAGTTAAAAGATCATTATGGCCTAAGGAAGATCCAGAAACGGGAAAAACAAAATTACCCACTGGAGCTTTTTCATTGAGCATCGACGAAAAAAATGTCTTTTTGGATACATTGTATGAGTTGAAGGTGCCTTCAAATTTTTCTTCTAATCTCCGCAGATGTATGAGCCATGCAACTCACGATCTAAAGCAATGTAAGTCTCACGACTGGCATGTGATAATGCAATTAGTACCGCTTTTGTTTGGACATTGTTTTTATAAAAATAAAGATCTTCGGAAGGCTATTATGTAGATTAGCTTGTGCTTTAACCTATTGTGTACAAAAGTTGTCAATAGAAAGCACATTATGGCAGCTAAAGTAACAATGGCGGAGGCTACTTGTGTTTTCGAGAAATACTTCCCTGCTGCATTTTTTGACATAAGCATCCACTTATTGGTGGATTTATGTGATGAGGCACTTTTTTGTGGTTCGGTTAGGTATCGATGGATGTATCCATTCGAGTGGTTAATGCAAACCTTTAAGGATTATGTTAAAAATGCACGGTATATTGAAGGTTCCATTGCAGAGGAGTACATCATGGAAGAAGCCTCCATGTATGCAAAGGAATACATTCCTAAAGCAGGCATGGGCAATCGTGAACGTTTTGTTGATGAAGCAGAGGGTTTCGCTGACGAGGAACCTTTGGGGAATGGCAAAGCAATTATGCTGACCAATATACAATACGAACAAGTATGGAGATATGTTTTTGAGACGGATGAAAATATTGATGAATGGAAAGCGTAAGTGACTCTAAATACTATTATAATGTCATTTTCCCCTAAACTGATAATTCACTTAAGAAATTTTTCATTTCATTGTATATATAGGAAATATAATGCGTCTGGAAACAAGAACAAGAGAAAGAGAGTTGGAGATATACACCATGAATTCAGGGCTTGGGTAGTAAATGAGGTAATAGCAATAGTATATAAGAACTAATCATAATTATATTACCTGATTAAGCAAATTAAAAATTATAATTTTGTTTGATGTTTCAGTTGTTGAGAACCGGTGATTGTACTTCAAGGCTTGTACGTCTAGCCAATGGGCCTGATTTTGTGGCGATGGAGTATAATAAATACCGTCTTAATGGTTTTGTCTTCTCCTCCAGCAGCCACGAGGAAAAACTTGTAGGAAAGTAGAATAGTGGTATATCATGCAAAGCTCTAACTTACTTTAGGGCTAGTGCAAAAGACAAAAATTTGGTTGAAGCTGAAATGACGTATTACGGTATTATAAGGGAAATTTTGGTATTGAACTATATAGATTTCAAGGAGACAGTATTTTATTGTGACTGGGTTAAAGTGGAAGACTAGTCGGCTTGTATAGTCGACCCTGATACTAACATGGTCATGGTAAATTTGACGAAGTTAAAGAGCAAAGATAATATAAATGACGAACCATTCGTTTGTGCCTTCCAGAATCATAAGCAAGTGTTCTATGCAAAGAGCCCTAAGGATGGTCCATGGTCTGTCGTTATGTATTCTCCTAAGCGACTAACTACATCAGTAGATGACCTTGAAGCACCTCGTGAATTTCAGTCTGCTTTGGACGATAACCCAGAATTGAAGGAATTTTTAGATTATTTAGATGATTAAATGTGCACCACTTTTCACTCCTAAATGTATTACTTTTGTAATTTTTGTATGGCTGTCTTATAACCTTGAGAAAAAACCTCTATTAATTGTATATCAAAGGTAGACTTGCATTTTAAATTCATATACTCATTTTTTATGTTATTTTAGGAAAATGTCAAATTCTAATTTGCAACACAATTAATTGTGTAACACAATTAGCAGAGTTATTAAAAACGGAAGAAATGGATATAATTTAGATAAGGGAGAATGAGAAATGCAATTAATGTGAGTGAACATGTCCGTAATAAAGAAAAAATATATCATTTGCTTAAAAAATAGATTTTTGTCCCACCACCATGTTCTCTGTTCATAATGCTATTGTCAATACACTCCCACTAACATGGCTAATAAAATCGATACTTCAAAAGATAACAGGTCGACTTTATGACATGGTTGAACCAGTGAAACTTTTACAAAGTGTTTAAAAGGTAGAATTTCATACCATATATCTATTAATTTAAATACGGCATGTTGTATATAGTATATTCAACTATTGACATATATTTATGTGTAATTGCAGGAAATGGCAGGCTCATTTAGTAGGGAGCATACTCCAATTGATAGTTCGAGTACTCCAACTATAGATGCACAATCCAGCAGTACACGTGAACGAGTGGTTATTAAATTTAATCTCGCTGGCCAAATTATAGAAAACAAAACAGCTTTATTCAATCAGTCTTTGTCTTATTTGAAAACAATGGTGGGGTTGACATATGAAGATTGGAGACAAGTTGAGATAGCAAAAAAGGAAGACTTGTGGAAACAACTTAGTAAGGATTTCGTTATTGATCCTAAGTGGAAAGATAATGTTATGAAAGAGATGGGCGGTCAACTGAAAAACTGGAGGAAAACTTTGAGATCTAAATACTTTAATGGCCTAGATAGTAGTGGAATAAGGGCATTGAAAGACAAGGCTCCTAGTAAAGAGAGAATTCGCATTCCTGAATGGAATGCTTTTGTTGAACGCGAAGCAAAAGAGGCTAAATTGTCACAAAGGGAGAAAAATAAAGCAAACAGGTCTCTAAAGACTGATGTTCATTGTCTTGGAAGAACATCATATGCTAAGAAGACTGAGGAGATGGTACGTACGTAGTCTATTTTTAGTATAAGCACGTGTCATTTAAACTTTTATTTAATTTTGCTTTTGTCACTATTTACAGAAAATCAAGGATCCTGAGAGGCGATCACCTGAACGAACTGAAGTATATATTGAAGCACGAAAACAACCTAAAACAGGCCAACTTCACCCCAATGTTGTTAAAGGAATCGTAAGTTGATTTTGTTATATAACTCGAGTTGTTGATATTACCTATAAGTTGAATATATGTATATATATAATTATTTACGAACTTATTTTGTAGCAAAAACTGAATGAGTTTAGGAGCAGCCAAGACTCGGCAAGCTATACATCTTTGGATAATGATGCCTTAACACAAGCTTTTGGCAAGGACAAGAAGGGACGGACTCGTGGTGTAGGTCCAGTGTTAAAAACCAAAGTGAAAGCTATCATTCCTATTCGGTCAGAAATGCAAAACATGGAGAAGAATGTGATGAATGAAATTTCAAAAAAATTCGAAGAGGTAAACTCAAATATGCAACTTAATATGCAACTTATCTTGAAAGCAGTTACTTCAACGGGTCAAGTTTTTTCGCCTCCACAATTTTCTCCAATTTATGCACCTTCAACAAGGCCCTTACAAACTCCAAGTCCCTCCCATTCTACAACTCCGAACACAACTCCAAATTTAACATCTTCAACTCCTCAACTTATCAAATTAAAAGATCTTAGTAACAAGAGGATAATTGCAGAGGGTTTTATAGAACCAGTGGAAGCGGGAACAGTTGTCCATAATCGTTGGATACTCGAATTCGAAAGAAAAGTGAACGTCGTTCGTATTTTGGGAGATGATAATGAATCTTTGTATCTTGATGTACAAGGGTGTGCCACCACTATCGGAGAAGTTTTAGGTGGTTTTGTGGTGTGGCCAATATATTTTATTCAGTTTTAGTTATAATTGTTATAGTTTGGATATGTTAAACTTGTAGTCTATCGTTTAGACATTAATCGTTTGTATACATTTTGCTAGTTATGTGTTATTTAGCCAACTTTATGGAGTGATAAAATTAGATTTTATTATATGTATTTTGCTTTTAATGTTGGTAGATATTAATATTATTAGAATATGATTGGAGCTTGATGTCAAAATATATTGTTTTATATTTACTTTTAAACAGGAAAAAAATATGGGTTTTCGATTTTTTAAATAATTTTTTTTAATTTAATTTAATACTTGTCACGGTTAACGACCGTGACAAAAAACTATGTCAAAAGTGAGCAACAAATGTTTTATACTTTTTACGGTCATTGACCGTAGCAAGCCTTTATTTGCTACGGTCATTGACCGTGACAAATAGCCACGGTCATTGACCGTGGCAATATATGTTTATTGTTACAGATCAAATTCACACTTTTCTCTCGAACATGTCACGGTTGTTGACCGGGACAAACTTGTTTGTCCCGGTGCTAGTTGCCACAGTCAATGACCGTGACAATAGGCATTCGTTACGGTCATTGACCGTGACAAATTCCTGTTTTTGGTGTTGTAATTTACATGAAAAACTTGATTGTCATATTATATTTATTACCACAAGTGTACATGTTATTCGGCCAAACAATAACCTTCCTTTGGGCCGATTATTATTCGCATAAATAACAATTACACACATCTTAATATTCTAAAATAAACAAATTTACGCGATAGATGTTACTTTGATAACTTATCGTTTCAATTCATCTATCTCAAAATATCAGAAAATTTGTGCTTTGCATCCTTATAATTTAAAAAAAATAGATTTTCCGTATTAATCAGATTTGCAAAGCATAAATCTTATCCTTCCCACATTGACGCGTACTGTAATTTTGGATTACTGGCATTCAGGGGCTTGCGTACCTAAACAAGACTGTAATAGGTACTCTCAACACAGGAATCAAATGTTGGTAATAATTTTTGTCAAACAATAAGCCTTTCTTTGAACTGACTTATTGCTCACATGAAATCTTGATAATTATCACACATTTATCCCTGTATGAGTGTTTATTATTTTGCCAATTAATAATCTTCATTTGGGCTGATTATCACTTGCATAAATAATAACCACACCAATATTGAGAGAAAATAATGTCTATTATTTGGCCAAACAATAACCTTCCTTTGGGCCGATTATTGATTGCATAAATAATAAACATAAATATCTTAAATAAATAAATTTACAGCAAATAATAAACTAAAGGAATATATATATACTACACAATGCATATATATCTGAAATTTGCATACATGTACACATAACATATATAAAATTAAACTTAAAAAAAAACACCTTACAGGCACACGCACACATATATATAAAGTTGTATGCACTACAGATCCCATAAGAATCATATAACTGTTCTTTAACATGTATAAACAAAGTACACATATATATGTATCCCGTACCCTTAAAGAACAATAATTATAAGGAGCTGCTATTGACACACTCCATTTTACTCTATAACACTCCCTTAAAAGAATGTTGATTATTCTATTGACACACACCATTTTTTTTATTTTTAATTAATAATTAAAACATTAAACACTCCCTTAAACTTCATCATTATCATCACCACCACCACCAGCACCAGCATCATCATTGCCGCCTCTTCTTCTTCATCTTCTTCTTCTTCATCATCATCATCATCATCACCACCACCATTGCCGCCACCACCTCCATCATTGTTGGTACCACCACCATCCAAATCATCATTCATCTCCAAAAGAAGTAGGATACTTATATTTTGGTTATTTTTTAACATTTCCTCTCATTTATAGATCAATGGATACAAACAAACGCAAACAAAATTAAAAAACAGAAACAAAACACGAAGAATGTTTACTCGGCCCTTAGGAACCAAGTATTGAACATCTTACTTAGTCCTTAGGAACCGAGTAAAGTATAGCTTACTCGGTCCTAAGGAACCGAGTTAAGCTTTGGACTATTTTTCCAATTCCACTCGGTTCCTTAGGACCGAGTGACTTGTGCTTTACTCGGTTCCTTTCGGCCAAGTATGATGAACAACATTCGGTTCCTAGGAACCGAGTAAACCTTCATCCATGGAAGAATTTTCTTTTGACGTGGTGTGTGCACTGGTGGAACTTTTTTTAGCCAATAACAAAAAAGTTCAAGAAAATAAAGAGTAGAACGATTAGATGGTTAAAGAAAAAGTTAAAATAAGAAGATTGGAGATGAGATTTGTGGGGTGAGTGTTGTGATTTGTTTTTTTGAATTATAGAGAGAGTTGAATGCTTAATTCTAACCGAAATTTCTGAAAAATCCTTAATGGCAATAGGTTGATTTGTGGAAGAAGAAGATTGAAGATGAGAGAGAGTGGAGTGGTAGAGAGTAAGATTGGAGTGATTTTTAGATAAATGTTAATTAATCCTAAAATTAAATGTTGAATGGTGGAGTGTTAGGAAGAGTAAAAGTGTACCTATAGAGTGTTAGAGAGATATGGAGTGTTAGAGAGTTAAATAGTATGTGTCAATAGTAGCCCCCTAATTATATATATCAAACCATTACCACATATATATATATATATACTTATTAAACATAAATATGTAAATAAATATTATATATAATATCGAAGAACAGTGGCACAAAATAAATAAAAATAAAACCAAGGTGGAATAGTAAAAGTACTAAGCTAAAACCATAATTTATGGCACTGGAGATATTGGTGGGCTGGCAGAAGGTGCGGCCACCATTAATTCCCCTTCTTTAAATTATTATTTTTTGTTTCCTTTTTTTTTGCCGAAGTCATTGCCGCATGTCACATCAACTGAAGTTATATCTTTTGGATCCTTTGGTCAGAAATCTTTTAATTGGACACACATATACAAAATATAATCCTTTTATCCAAAAACCTTTTAATTCGGTACCCTTTATTTTATATATATTTATATATAAACAAATCCTTATAATTATATATAATAATAAATTTTAATGATTTAACATGAAATTTACTCTGATACCACTTGATAGAATTAATCCCTAAAATCAACATGTAAAATCATCAAGATCTGATTTATAACAATGAAATCGCGTACCTGGATTCATGATAAACAAATGCAGAATACGAGAATCGATTACAATAATAACACGGATCGAGCGGGGTACGTGGTCTTCCTCAACCAAATCTCCTTAGTGTCTTGATGGAAATTTTGGTTCTCTTCCAAATGGGGAGAAGGGAGCCGTAATTTGATTTGGTGTATTGGGAATCATAACCCTAATATTTTCTTTATATATAAACTAATTAGAGTTCCCATTAAACCCTAATAAGCTCATATAAAGTACCTACACACTTGGCCCATATTTATTTGAGTAGTTTATGGGTTTTACTAAAAATTAATTAGACCACTAAAAACTAGCCCATTAATTTAAATAACAAATATAATTAAAATATTATAATATGTTGCCCACATAAATTAAAAAATATAAATTTTCTAACATAGTGAACCAGAGACTTTTAGTGAACAAAACTTATTTTGTGACCACGTAGTGATAAATTTTTTATTTTTTTTTGTAGTGCACTAAAAAAAAAAATATATCGTGCTCATGCAAGAATAAATTTGGGGGGCTACTATTGACACACACCTAAACACTCTAACATTCCAAATTGGTTCGGCGCTTAAGGACCGAGTATGTGCACCTTGGCTCGGCCCTTAAGGACCGAGTATATGTACACATACTCGGTTATTAGGGACCAAGCCAGTATAATTTTTTTTACCCAAAAATAGTTCGGTCTCTAAGCACCGAGTATGTACGCATATATGCAGTCCTTAATGGCCGAGTAAAGTATGACGGAGTGTTAATGAGTGTTTTGGTGTGTGTCAATAGCACTCACCTAAATTTGTTATGGTGCGTAGAGTACGGTTGTCATCTGTAATGATTGTAGACTGTTTAAACACCTATATGTTAAAAAGTTTGTTAATTAATTTAATAGTATCATGAGATGATATGTTCTACTTCTGGAATATTACGTGGCTATATATATATATACTTCAATTAATTGAATGGTATAAATCATACATATATGTATTCTTCTTACCGCTAGATCCAATCTCCTGGTCCTGCCGAAACGAAAAAGACTTTTATGCTCTTCCTTTGAGTAAGGTAACTAAGATTTATTTTGGATGTATGCATGACAAAAAATTATATTAACATGAATTTGCCATTATTTGACGCCCACGTACTTATTAATTTTGAACTACAACCGCGTAATACTCAAAAGTACTAAATATTTTTTTGCTGTTAGACACAAAAAGTTAAATATCTTTTTCATTCATGCACTTCTACGTCTCTTGCACTACAGAAGCATGCAAGTGGTTTCATTAATATCTCTTTGAATCCTTGTACGAATTTAGTGGTTCCGTTAATATCTCTTTGAATCCTTTAATTTAATTTAGGCATCAAATGGAGCACAATCATTTAATTTTGTTTAGTCCTTAAAATAAAATTGAATCTTTGTCGAGACTTTCAAACTCTTGACCAACAAGCTCCTAAAAACACATTTTAATTAAATTAATCTAAAATGTCTAAATGAAATCAAATAATACTAAAAACTCATTTTCGTCGCATAATGTACAACTTGCGTACGCCTTTTCATTCATGCACAGGTAGCAAATAGATTACTTCTCTTGCGCAACAAAAACATGCACCTATCCGCAATTGAAAATTGAAATGTGACCCTGACCCAGCAAATTAAGAGGTAAACAGATGGTCATGCACATGGAAATAGGAGACTACTATTCACTAGCACTACTAATATATTATATTAATGTTGATAGGAAAATTAAGTGTTACTCCCTCCGTTCCAAATTGATGGTCCCTTTTGGGAAATTCAACTTATTAAGGCCCCAACATCATCATTGCACTTTTTGCTTAGTTTACATTGATTTTCCCTTTTTACCCTTTTCTTTATTCAAAACTTTTACTTGAAAAGTGAAAGTACAAAAGGGCAAAATATGTATGTATTTATCTTTTATGAAAAGTGGACATTTATTTTGGGACATCCAAAAAAGGAAAGAGGGACAAGCAATTTGGGACGGAGGGAGTATATATTAATTTGGTCTCTTCAATAAGCTTTAGAAGTAATAATAGAGTCATGCTCTCTTTTAATTAAAGAACGGAATTTTCTTTTTGAGTTGGTAAATGATTAATTTTTATGATGAGTAAATTAATTTCATTAAATTTATCAAAAAATTCAATTAGAAAATGAGTGAACTAAAAATTGATATATATATATATGTGCGTGCATTTCGACCGTTGAATTTGGTGGGGTTGATCTACCACTTATCATGAAGATCATCCCTACCAAATTTCATCGGAAAATTCAATTATTTGCCCCCTCAAAAGGTGGAAGTTTGTTCTTTAGTTGAAAGAAGAAAGTCGTTTTTGGAATCTGGCTGAGTAATAATATAACTAGTCTTAGGTTATTATGGAAAAAACTTGAACGAATATTTTATACTTAAATTTTTTTGGGCTCCCCTAGGCTCAAAAAACTTTATACTTATATTTTATGGCATTCTGAACTCAATTCCTGGATTAGCCACTGAGTAATAATTAATATACTAAACGGAGATTGATGAAAGATGCTCAAGTGGAAAATAAGTAGGCATGCGGCTCTCATTTTAGTGAGGGAAGGCTACGTACTCTAGCCCATAGCTAAACTCAGCGAACATTTACGGTGATTCTTACACATAGCTTCAAAAAAAGGAATACGGACACGGCACCATTGGTGGTAGTTGAACTTATCTATTGTTGTTTTAAGGAAAATGCCTAGCTTCATGACCATCCGTAATTTCGTTGAAAGTTGTCTCGGCAAACATTAGCGCTTATAGTTACCAACAAACTTTCGGTAATTGCTTAATCTTCTCAAATTTTTACATTATTTATATTTTAACTCCATTTAAAAACAATCGTTCACTCTTCTATCTTTAAATACATGTTATAATAATCTAGCCTATTTTTACTGGGGTTGTATAACTTTTTTTTTTTCACTTATAATACAAGTGATAATCTAGCCTATTCAGATGGAGGTGTGGTGAGATGAGGTGAAACTTCTGAAAAATATAATCACTCGAATGATCACTACTAAACAAGAAAAAATTAGGGCTCAATTCCACCTTTTTGGAACTTTTTAATTAGCTTGTGATCCACAACTCTTTTTTTTTTTAAGTTCGCAGTCCTTGGTTTTTAGTTTGTAGTCCCTGGGGAATAATAACCGGAATTTCTTGACACTTTTTTCTAATACCCAACTACAGTAACTATTTGTTAGGTTACTCAATTAAAGTATCTGTGAATGTGAGTCCATGCCAGAGGCAGTTTAGTAACCTGAAAAGACAGTTTGGTAACTTGAATACCGGCAGGGACAACAAACTTTTAAAAAAAAATGTTGTGCACTGTAAGTTAATTAAAAAATTTCAAAGACAGAGATCGGCCAACAAACTTCCCCACTAACAAAGAGTCGAAGAAGTTTGACATTTTAACATTACATAGAAATAGGGATGAAATTTTGTCAGTTTGGTTGGTAATTGGCCTATCCTAAAACTTGGTGTTTTGTTTTTTGGGTTTTTGATTTTTGAAAACATAAAATTGAAATCAAACCACATGTTTTGCATTCTCGGTGAATACACAATATTATTTTTAGTATTTTTTCCAACAAGGAGAGAAATATGAATATATAAATTTAGGTTTAAACTTCAAAATTATTACGCATTATTTAATAGAGCCAAATTTCATGAGAAATTTTGAGTTTGCACCCTAAGTTTATATGTGATATTTGAGTTTGCACCCTCATTTATTTTTTCGTTAGGTTTGCACCTTGTTGTTAGTTTAAAATGTTAGTCTCAGTTAAGAGTTAAAACAAAATGACCATATTACCCTGAAATAATCCAATGGATGTGTGATGATACAGAACTAGCAGTTGGACACTAAGTCCAACAATGTGGTTGCTATAAATATAGTCCCACACTAGCAAAAATAGGGGAAAAACACAAAGAGAAAAATTATACACACAAAGTTCATTTGAGAATGGCAAGTAGAACTCACTGTTTCTATTGTGGTGAGCATGGTGATTGGTTAAAGTCTTGTCCAGGGAAGGATCTTCCTTGTGTTGAAGGATGAGAATTTTCTGGTCGTCACAACGAAGAAGCCAAAGATATAGGTTTTTGAGGTGTAAAGGCCAACCATATTGCAGAGCATTCAAATGGATTGTTTAACTTGAAGAAATTGAAGATGTAAGTCAAGCATCAACAGGCAACGGAGAAGGGAGTGGGCATGTCAAAGTAACTGTTGAAGAGAAAGGAAAAAGGATTGCCTTCGAAGGAAATGTGGATAATGTAGTTGAGTTAATGAATAAGAAATTTATGATGTAATGAATGTAATGAATAATGCAAGTTAATAAGAAAGATCATTTTCTTTTGTGTAGGTTTTGCCATTGAATTTTTCTTGTTATTAAAAGATGGAGGAGATAGAGGAATTGTAATCCTACCACCAAGTCCACCACTTGCCCTGCTAATACCTCTTCCACCAATATTACTAGCACCTATGCCACTAACTCCACTTGCCCCCCAAGTACCCTTACCAACACCTCTCCTAGTACGCCTACCAGAACCACTACTAACACCCACACTAGAACCACTTTCACTTCCTCTTGCAATACTCCCCTTAGCAGCACCACCTCTACTAGTACCCCTTCCAATACCCCCTAATAGCACCACCTCTTCTAACAGCAACTAGTCCGCTTTGACATTTTTCTAGAATTATGTCCAAAACCTCCACATTTGCCACATTTTTTCTGCTTTCTGCTTGGTCACGTCTCTAATTCATCTGCACCTTTATATCTCCCATGCTTTGGCCTTCTTGGAGTTCTTGTTAATATTGGTGGTAGCACCACCTTAGTATTCTGCATATTTTGTTAATGTTTCAAATAGTTAGTTTGTTATTTTCATAAAGTGAGAAAAATATTCTTTTAAATGTTACTTATTCCCACTCATGCTCATGTGGTATTGGCTTAATGTTCTCCTCATATGCTGCTTTATATGCTTTCATAGTACAAAATGGACTACAGTACCTATTGAGAGAAATCATGTGGTTAAATAGATAATTATAAATTAAAATGTGATGGATACAAAAAGAAAACTATTAGTTTTTTAGTTACTTACTGAGTAATTAGTATTATGTGTTGTGTGATCAAATGCACAGCATGTACACATGGTATTCCTGTCACTTGACATTCACCACATTTTCAAGTGTGCTCATCTAGCTCAACTGTCCAGTACTCACCTGAGAAGTTCCTCACACAATATGTAGAATTTCCAGAAGGCTT